>CM028378.1:66314980-66347731 GCA_013146195.2 Codonopsis lanceolata
ATTTTCTTTAAATAGACCTTGAATACGCCCTTTCCAAAACTCTGAAACCCGCTGTCTAAAATATTTCTCTCTATATTCAAACTCTCTCTCTCTCTATCTACTCTCTCTCTCCAGGTGCAGCTACTCTCTTCATTTCCAAATTCTTCGTGTTTCTTCTTCTCATCAACAACAATGGTATGTTCTTCTACTCTCTACTACTTGCTATTTATTGTTTCTTGTTTAAGTATTTTATCTCTTAAGCAAAATATTTTGGAAGACTAAAGGTTCGACTTTCGCGTAACTAACAGTATCCGCCATTGTTGTTCTTAAAACCTAGAAACCAACGGTCTTTTATATGCTTTGAATACTTATCCTTTTTAGAAATCTTACATTATATGTTTCTCACGGTTTGCTTACCTAAACATTCTAGGGTTCAAGTTTCTTTTCGAAAAAAATTTCAATAATCTCGGAAAACTTGAAATCTTTGCTTGTTTAACATATGTGGTAAAAAGCCTAATTTCTAGCTGCATTCCTTCGAGGCAAAATCATCGAAATCCAAGCGTGACAGCGGGAAGAAGCTAGACAAAAAGGACATTCCTCAGTTTGGGCGTCAACCTTAGGTATATCCTACTTTTCATTGCTCGTGATGTCATCGTAGCCACGGATCCAGAAACTTTATATACCGGCATGTGTATAGACCTCGATCTGCTGGCACCAATTACACTTGTGTCAAGGCTTCTTGAAGACATGAATGCTTTGGGGATTCTTCCACTCTTACGCCTCAACGACAAAGCTACAGTATTTTCTTGGTGAAGAGTTCTGAAAGGATGGGCTCGAAACCAAAATGTTACTGCGTGGATGGATTAGAGGCGTCCCATCTCCATCACCTGCCAAGACCATCTCCACCATTATTGGTGTGCATTTCGGTGGTGCTCTTTAATCAACAATTGCTTGAGGCGTCATGCACGGAAGCAATGAGGGGAGTTGATACCCCAGGAACCTGAGGGAAGATGCTAAGAATTTCTTCCCATTGAATTATCTTGTTCGAGCCACGGTCGACAAAGAGGCTGCTTTGTTCAAAAGTGGTGCACACGATATGTTCGCGGCACGCCAAGCGAATCTTACAAGTCTCTCGCCGGACCCGTCTCGGCCGGCCTTATTTCTTCGAACTCAAGCGGTGGGTGGAAATTCGAAAACGACTACCCCGGCCATTTGTCGGGGTTGATCAGCGCTTCTCGCCCGAGACGAGGGAAGTCAACTCTTCCATCAGGAAAATGAGCTTATAGTGGTGGCCAAGGAAAAATTTGTTGCGCGTTCTTGACAAGTATCTTGAATCACGAGAACAAGCGAGAGGCTGAGAAAGATTTCCACCGGTCTCCATCGACAAAATTGCTAAGCTTTAATGTAGATCATAGTTACAGCGCTTCCGACATGGAGCGTATGAAGCGCTAGCAAGACCTTGAAGGCTTACATTAAATTTTGATGACCAAGTTGCTACGACCTCCTCCAAGCGGCAAAGATTCATGGTGATGAGCGAGCGGCTATTACGGTCCAAGCGAAAGCCCAAAAAGGCTCGGGCGGAAAAGTAGCAAGCGAGGAAGCGATAGGCTAAATGGATAAGGAAGAAGATGAAGAGAAAAGCCAAGGACAAAGCTGCGGGTGCTTTCTTCCTCACGCCGATGCGTCTCCGTCACCTTCCCGGCCAATGACAGCTCGGCAGCTGTCGGCCAAACCAACTCTCCTCTGCCCGCCTTCTCAAACCAAGCGACCACCCTCACTTCCTGCGCGTCACCTAAGCCAAGCGTGGCGACTACGTAAAACCTTTGAAGACCAGCCACTGCGAGACATTCCCTTACTCTGCGATGAAGCGGTGAGCCTGATTCGGTTGCTAAAAGAAGAAAAAGAGGTCTGCTTGGCACCAAATCTCTACGCTTGCCAACCCTCTACAGGGCGCCCAAGCACTCTCTTGCCTCACCAAGCCACCTATTCTCTTGAGTCATCTACTCGAGAGGACTTCACCCCTGGGAGGACTCTATCCCTCGGGGAAGCCTCACTGAGCGGGGAGGAGCCTGCAGGACTTGGCTCCTCGTCCTCGCTGCGCCCATTCTCACAACCCATCTACCCTTTACCTCGCCTCATCAAACTCAAACCACTTCATCACCATCATCACAACCAAGACCCAACTCCCTCCTACCAAACCAATAGACTCTGCTGGCACGCCAAATTCTGTTTAAACTTTCGCCATCGGTAGCGAATCTATTCTTCGAACCAACAAAACACCAACCTCACCTTAGCATAGCAAACCCACATCCCTCTTCTATCCTACCTAACTACGGTTTCTCCACAGGACCCTTTGCAGAAACCTCAATAGTCGGTGAAAATTCGACCGACATTGAGTTAGACTCTCTCCACCAACCCCTCCCCACTCGCTCAGACCATCTCTCTTACTTGACGCAACACCATTTCAACCCAAGACTCCACCTCTTGACTCATCACTCCTCCTCTCCATGACCCTTCTTGTCCCCGAAGCTACCTCCTGCTGCTGCCCGCTCACATTCACATTGGCAGGGAACCATCTTCCTCGGTAGGCCAATCTTTGAAATATTGTCTCGGTGGATGCAATATGAAAGTAGGCCAGCCGCAAGCATTTACCACTTCTCGAGATCGCCTTTGCCTTTGGCGTCCAAAGCCAACGCAGCAGGACTCTGCGCTTTCCATCGCCAATTCAGAAGATGTGGACCCGTTTGGATAGATGAGACATGAGTTCACGGACGTCAAGATTAACGTCGGCTTCAGCGTGATGAATGTGTCGGGGCTTTCTGCTCTTCTCTCTGAGTTGTTCCATGCCATCACTTCATCTCGGCAGCGGCAAACCGCCACGTCCTCGAGCTCAATAACATGGCTCGCGACTGCCTCATGCTTCATGGCATAATGAATGCTCGGCGTGATCGTGATCGGCCATTACGGAGGAGAAGCAAATGAAGTCTATCAGCAGAATGCTCGTGGAAGAGCAATTTGTCTTCGTGAAGAACTTCGACTACCGTTCTCGTTCCACAAGACTTCCCCAGATCAGATGGCGAATACGTTCGAAGAACTAAAGAGCTAGAGAGACAGCGAAGGGAGAAAGAAGCAGCAGACAAAGGAAAAGGGAAAAGACCTCGGTAAAATGTGTATATGTTCTTCCCTTAACCTTTATATTTATTCTATCTTTTGAAAACTCGTAAAAATTAAACTTCTCGTTTATAATACATAAGATTATTTGCCTTTCAAAAATTGTCTTTTGTTTAAATTCTTGTTATTACATTTCCAATATATGCTTAGAATTTAAACACTCAGTTTAAATTTATTTAAACTAATTGCTACTAATCGTGTCTTTGTTCTATGATTTCCTTACATTTTGTGCACCTAGATTAGTCTTTACACTTGAGGTGTTCTACTATTTGATAGAGGCATGTCTTCCGTTATAAAATTAAGAAATCTCTTAGACATGTCATTGTTCTATCACATAGTCGGTTATAGCCCTCATTTGTAGTAATGATGACCAGATATAAATAAGAGGAGATTGTTGATACTTTTGTATTTAGATTTATATCTGCTCATACATTACACTAGTTTTATACATCATGGTGGCTAATTGGGCTGCGTATCGATTAGCGTGCAAGCTTAGTGTATAGAACTTTTCAAATATAGTTTTTATAGGACTTCACGAGGTTCGGTGGAAGACCTCTTTTAAGCTTCACTTAGGAAGACTTCTTTCAACTTACATCGGCAGACCCTGTCTACACTTGGTCAAACATGACGTGTCCAGTCAAGCAATTTCTAATGGATCAATTTAAGTTTTTCCTTAACAAAGTTTGAATTTAAATTGAGACATTCCCTAACATCTCGAACCACTTGGCGGCTTTTTGGCAGGGAAGACTTTCGCGAGGCGAGCGATAAGCGAAAAATGACATCACCTACTATACGTATCAACTCTCACAGATCGACATCGGTTGCCCAACTTCCGATCTCTACGCAAAAGATCTGCATGCCCATTCCCTTTCGATATACGTGAAGGCGAAATTTTTGAAAAAACGACTCCATGAATTTAATCCATACAACCTAATAAATTTTGTTAAGTCTTCGTCTTCTCCAACGGATCTCTAGAATGCTCACACTATAAATCTTTGCCATTAAAGGCGAAGAAATATACTTGGCGAATTGCTAACGAGAAAAATCTACAACAACTCTAAGTCTTAATACTCGGTGCATTCAAGAGATCCTAAGCGAGATCAAGAAGTCTCGTCAGCAACGAAGGCATGCATCAACATTTATTTACGCGCTTCTTGTTGTTTTCATTCTGGCTATTCTTACGCGGAATTAAATATTACATTTACCTGAATATTTAATTCCTTAACCCCAAACACAATCAATATTTTGTACACGATCCATTGTGAATATTCTTTGTAATATATCTAGTGGAAAACATAGTGCCTTATTTAAATCAAAAGGTTATTTGCCTTGGTGGTGGACGTAGCACTCTTTATAGTGTGAACCATCCCAAAACACTTGTGTTAATTCCTTTACTGTTTGTCTACTTATTGAACTGCCTATTATTTTGTTTATCTTTATCCTTTACGGCAAAACTTAAGTAACCTGTTAAGGTCTCAGGGTAGTCCTTATCGGCGGACTTGAACGAGACTTCACTTGAAAGACTTCCGCTACTTCAATATTTTCAATAGATTGTAAGTACTTTTCAAAGAACTTACTTAAAAGTTTTAAGTGTATAATAAGCTATTCAACCCCCCTTCTATCTTATTATTGTGCCCGTTGGGACCCACAACCATAATTACTACAAGTATCAAATACTTAAAGTAATATACTTCCCAATTAATACGTCTTTGAACAATGGATTTTAACCACTAAATTACAACTTTGAATTTCATAGTTTATGACTCATTGAACATTAGTCAGCCCACACATGACCTCCCAAAGGAAACCAACCAAGTTGGCTAAAACTATATTCATAAACTAAGAATTTCTAACAATCCCCCACAAATGCATTGTGAAAAGACAAACAGCTCCATACATGTTGTGCATTTCAGTAACGGTACCTTCCTGTTTGAACCACAATCTAAGCTATCCAATGCATACCCCCACGGGAACAAGTGAACGGGTGTCTTGAACTTGAAACCTTGGTGTGGTGGTTTTTTGTTGGTAGCAACACAACATAGTCTATGATAACAATTTTTAGGGGTGACGCGTTATGGCCCTGCGTCCTGATCCACTGTCATGAATGTATTCAAGAAACAACCCACATTCCTCGAGTTGCGCGCGGCCAAACAACAACATTCACCTAGTTGGGCGTCACATATGATGTTAAGGCAGATAGACTTGCGGATACTGCTCATAAGTCATGTTTACAGAGAGATTAATGGTGTGGCTGATAGACTTGCGGATACTGCTCATTCGACGATTCATTATACTACATATGAGTCTGTGTCTCAACTCCCGACAAATGTGCGTCACTCCTTTAGACAGGACTGTTTGGGCTTATTTAATTTTCGTAAATGATGTTGTATCTTTTTTGGTAGAGGTAAGGCTCCTTCTCCTCACTGTTTGGTTGAGGCAGGTTGTCCCCCTCGTTGTTTATTATTTCTGTTATCAATAAATTTCTGCAGGGTTCCGTCCCTGCTTCTCTAAAAAAAAAAAAAAAAGTTGGGCGTCACAAAGATGCACTGCTAATATCTCGTCTAAAAGGCACGACCCCATTCAGAGTCTAAAACTTTTACTATATCAAAAGTAAATAGCAACTACCATGCTTATCAAAGAATAGACACAAACACTTATATGTCACTTTATATTTCAGATGCTCGATGCACACTACAGTTTGTTAATACCACATTGAACCTACTTTGCGGGATCTCCACTCAGATAGGTTGGGTTGCTACTGTAGGTAAATCAACAATGGGTTTCGGTCCAAGTCAATTTCCTAACCTGGATTTTCGGACTAAAGCTACCCCAAGTCCTCAAGTTAAAGGGTCAGTTGTGTTTTCTGTTTATGGTACCCTAAAAACACCAACTGCCACCTTTCGAAACACAATATCCCTTACAATTTTTATAGACTTGGACATGTTCCCTATTTATAATCATATTTGATACGTTGAATCTTCGCTATTATGATCAAACAACCACATAACTCAAATATAACATAAATAGATACGTATCATGGGCAATCCAGACATGTGTCATTGCAACCATTCAACTTATCTCCAATAATATCTAAAGCATTTTAACTCAGCCTTGAAGTTAGACCGAGACATAAAATTATGCTCATCATATCTCTTAGTGGCGGCGCCTCCACTTATTATAACAAGAATAGAATCTGTTCTGCTACAATTTCCACAAGTACTAGCAATTGCAAATCAAGGGATTAAATTCCCTTTCAGGTACTCAAGTACCTCATCCAAAAGTTCCTAAACGAACTCTATTTGAACAGCTAAAGTAACCACTCAAATTATATTCAAGAATGAAAATTTTCATTCTTATATAATTTCCAAGATACATCATGCTCCCAATAAGTTTGAAAATATCTAAATAAGGACATTCAAAATTCAACTTTATTCTTACTGTAAGTTACAAAAGGACCATTACGTGTTTAACGATTCTACTATTCGCATGATTCAAATTCTCATTATTATACTTTTGGTATGATATATTGAGAATATATATAACAAAAACTTAATGAATCAGCAATAGTCCAAGAATCACGTTACCAACATTTTTTATCTTTTATTCCAAACTTACTATTTTAAGAATAACTTTTGTCTCATTAATTATCTCAATAACCACATAACGAATACAATCAACTTGGCAAAACACAAAATACAAATCACTTTACCATGTTGTAGAAACAATTGTCACTCAGTAATGGAAGTCATATAATAAATTACTATTATTATGATTTCCATGATATTACTCTACACTTTTAAAATTCATATAGTGATTTTAATGAGTTTGCGAACTTTAATATTACCACAAAAATCTACAAGTTCTTTAGCAAATCTAAACATATTTTTCTTCAAGAGCTATGACGACACACAATCTTGTCGACAATACGAAGAATAATATATATATATATATATATATATATATATATATATATATATATATATATAAAGATGCACATGCTTAAAGAATATCAATTGTAGTCAAATAGACAACTAAGAACTACATATAAAAAATATCTAATTCTTTTATAAGTTCAAACTTCTAGGCAACCAAATTACTAACCGTTACTCTTCAAAACAGTTACACGCGGTCTAAGGTACCTCTAAAGAGTTCATTACATCCTATCATAGTATACCTAGAAGTAAGCTTGATAATTCTTACGTTTGATTAGAGACAAAAGAATTCATCACACTTTACCACTTCCTTCCAATGCTTAGCTTCATGTGAAACCTAGCATCCACGAAAGTTATAAGAATGTTCTCGATTTTGAATGTGATATAAACTCTCAAAACCCTTGGCAATCCTACTCTTACTCCTATGTTCTCCAACTAATAAGAGTTGAAACTATTTCGAACAACCCCCACATTTTGTCATCAATTCCCCAACATTAGGAATTGAACTAGATGTAGTTTCATGTTTAAAAAAAAAAAATTGGTCAACAACTATACTTAAGATTTTCTTAATAATTGAAACCTTAAGCATAATCATTTTCCATGTAACCCAAAAATATCGTACCAACGGTTTTGTAATCTAGCTTTACCGTATATGTTAACAAGTACCTCTACAAGATACCCCCATATTTCAAGATACATCAAGCTAAATTTTCCTACTTTTCTAAAGCTTGATCGGATTGCTCTCTTTATAATTAGGAATGACTATATTCAGAATACGACGAGTCGTATTCAATGTTTTTCCTAAATATACTTTAGGTAATCCAAAACTTCAAACTAAAATGTTACTCATATCTATAAGGTTCTTATCTTTTGTTCTGCTCTCTTTATAAACTAAGAAGTTCTTAGACAATAATTGTGTAATCTCTTGCTAGTTTGTATTCCAGTTTCAATTTCAACTTGAAAACAAGTAAATCTATCACTATTCTACAACAATCATTAACAAAAAAGATATCGTATTTCACATGTGTTTAATCTATATGTTTTTCAAATCACAAGTATCAATATGGATTAAATATAGTATTACTGTATTCCTTTCCAATTAGTGAAAAGTTTCCTAACTAATTTATAATCAACATATATATAGATATTTGGATTTACGAAGAAAAGCATGCTCATGAATTATATTTAAATATATTATTCTATAACAGAATCATAATTTAAATATTCCACTCAACTATGTCGAATAATTACACATTCAATCAGGCACGTATCAACCATTCACAAAAGTTAATAGAATTTAAAACTACAACCTTATTGCTATTTAACTTTAAAATATTCTCTAATCATGCAAGGACTCAATTTCAAATTAGTATATGACAAAAACAAATGTTTAGAAAAAAATGACACATTTGTTTATATGTCAACCAACTTCTTTTGAGACTCACAAATAGAATAGAGATTTAGGATTTAAAATCATATAAATATCAATATCTTTGGTAATAGAATCAAGATAATTAATTGTCCTGTTATCCATAGAGACATAGGTAAGAACAACAAGTGTCATCAAATACTAAATACTTTACTTCTATTATACTAATAAACCTCGTAAAACATTGGTTACCTTGAACTAATAGTTCTATATGACTAATGTATACCATGTCCATAATACCAGCACTGTTGATTCAATTTTAATTTCTTATAAAATTTATTCTTGGCCCATATCGTGACAATAACGATTGTTATGCTCTTTTGGCGATTATCAATTATGAGACACAATTTCCCTATACAATTTTGAGATACGGAATAAATCCAACACAAAACTAGGAAATTTATCAATAACTGAATATACTCGAGGGTTCGAAAAATCTCATATCAGCTTCTATAAGAACATAAAAAGTGGATAAAATATACATATATTCAGTCACTATTTCTCTTTTAAAAAAACATGGAACTATAAAACTTGGAGTTGAAAATATTTTGCAACAACGAATTAATCGTTATAATATTTTATTCCATTTTCCCAAAACCTTTTACAGTTAGTAACGAGAAACAATATCCAACAAAGAGTAATTTTCACTAAATAAAAAAATACACTTCATACTAGTCACTCATAAACTAACTATAACTTCTAACATAGAATCAGTTTCATATAAAACAAATAGTGACATGCGCAAATAAATATATTTTTAATAGGAAACCAAATTCACGTCCTAAAGAAAATATTTTTCCAAGAATTTTCTAGCTTGAGCAAATTTACATGTCTATTAAAATCATGACACCAGTCATCCCCTAACAATTGACAATTACTAGCATGATACATGATTATCAACGAAAAAAAAATAGATTTTCTTTACGATTGTTGGAAATAGTAATTTCGGTCAATAACAACATACATCTCAAACATGAATTGCATGTCAATAACATAAAAATTAAAGAATAGTTAGTAGACTTATCATATCAAGTCGCCTGTAAACATACTTGTCGTAGAGAAAATCTTGCCCCTTACTCTTGCGATTTCAGGTACCGACAATTTCCTCCGTAGATAAAACGATCACAGAACACATATCTAATCCGCACACAAGATTATGATCAGTTCAACTGCTATCTCATTAAGCTAGATTTTGCTCGTTTCGCCACATGGATTAACAAATAAGAACATAGCAACGGGTGGAGAGACCAAAAAATGATAGCACAGCGGCATGGTTATATAACATGCTGCCGCTATCCTCTTTACCTTTCCCAAAAAAAAAACTTTACTAAAAGTCAAGCAAGAGAAAATGAAAACCCCCCAAAACTAATTATTATTCATAAAGTGTAATCATTAGTTCTTTATGTTTACTTTTCATTTGGCCCCAGTTAAACTTATGGTTGCTGAACAAGGCTTCTAAGTTTAGGAATTGACACTAAATCCCAATTCACTAATACTAAGATTAACCCCGTTAGGATTTGTTAGATCACAAAGTAGCCTGTTAGAAACTTTCAAAGACTTTAGTATAAAAAATACGAGTTCAAATGAGCTTAATTGTTTACTACCTTATTTGTTTTGAACACTAAGTTCACAAACCGTGTAGTTAAATAATACAGAACTTCATCTCTCTTACTCCAATTGGAAAAACCATAATTACTACAAGTATCAAATACTTAAAATAATATACTTCCCAATTAATACGTCTTTAAACAATGGATTTTAACCACTAAATTACAACTTTGAATTTCATAGTTTATGACTCATTAAACATTAGTCAACCCACACATGACCTCCCAAAGGAAACCAACCAAGTTGGCTAAAACCATATTCATAAACTAAGAATTTCTAACAGGTTCTAGTTTTAGAAGTGAAAGTGCTAAAAGTATCAGGAGAAAGAACAATGACAAAGCCAGTGTCTTTCACTTGCGGCGAAACCAATCAGTAAGTAGGTATCATATATCTATTTTGGACACCTTAGAACGGTTGGTCAATCAAATTTAAATGCGGCCGGCGGGTAGCTAGTTTGTTGTAAAATCATTAGAAAGCTATTGTGGTTAACTTATCATTGACATCTATGTGAAGCTTTTGGCTGTAAACTTTTCTTGCTTTCAGATCACATTGATCTAGATTGTTTACAATTATCATGAAGTTTACTTTGTAGAAGCTTTTGAGAAAAACAATCACTCTATTTTCATGAGTAAACATGTAAAATGCAGTGGTATAAAATCAAGTTTATTTTTTGCAACAGTGCTAAACTCGATTGAAGTTTAGGGAGGATAACTCACCTAAGGAAAATCACAAAGGCTTGAATGAAATAATTACACTTGTAGTAGAAGAAGATATTTGTTGTTGTAGTTGGTGATTTTTGATGAATTGTCTGCTATGGTTAATATACTTGCCAAGGCCTCAAGGGTGGGACCATGTGTGTCACTTTTGATGTTATGTTAGCAAGTTTCAATACAGTCTCCTTTGGATGAGATTCTAAAAGTAATTTTTTTTTTTGGGGGGGGGGGAAGATTTAGATAAACCTCTTACTTTTATTAATTATTATCTGTTTAATGTTATGGTTATTACATTATTAGTACATGCATAGAATAACATATTTCCATATTAAATCAATAGTGTCTCTCTTTACACGATTCCTCATGCATTAGTTGAAGACAAGGCTCCCATATACTTTTCTCTATTACTATATCCAGTTATCCTCCTGAATGACATTACTTGTTATGTTCAACTCATGTTTGAGTTGGTACAAAAGACAAGTTATTCAGTCAAAGTACATGACATTCAAGCAATTGGCTTTCTTTTCAAACCAGAAAAGTTATTTACTTGTGTTGTTAGCTTAAACCAGAAATTGTCACAAACTTGGCAGACAAGTTATTCACTCAAAGTACATGACATTCAAGTAATTGGCTTTCTTTTAAAACCAGAAAAGTTATCTACTTGTGATGTTAGCTTAAACCAGAAACTGTCACAAACTTGGCACACAAGTTATTCACTCAAAGCACATGACATTCAAGTAATTGGCTTTCTTTTCAAACCAAAAAAGTTATTTACTTGTGTTGTTAGCTTAAACCAGAAACTGTCACAAACTTGGCAGATAGTTTATCAATTATGGTCATTCCAACCTATCTCTTTCAAACAACGTACAATGCCACAAAATAATGAAAAAAGGATTTGATGTGAACTTAAAAACACTGTGTTTGGTACTTTCCACAATTAAGAACTTTTGCACTATAGAAACCAAGAAAGGATAACTTCTACACTTGTTCTAAATAATGGATAACTTATTGTACTAATGGACCATCACATTTTATTTGAGTAGGGAGTTCACCTCTCTGGTCCAATATTTCTTTGCTGATATATGGAATTTTGTAATGTTGGGATCCCTTCACTTTCATAATCTCTACCATACATAATTGTAAGGTAAGAAATATATGATTAGATTTCACTGTGGGAAAAAGCTTCAAAAGACTTGACAACAACATCAATAAGTTCATTGACATTATTCGACGACTACTTGTATTGCAAAGACTGAATAGCAGAAAAAAAAACCAAGATCCTACACATTCAAATCAAGAGAATTAGCAGGTTGACAAATCAACCATATATCAAATCCATCTTGGGTGGCTGCTTGGCGAAATTCATCATCATCTTGTCTAATGTGTGTTTTAGCATTGTCCTGTTGAATAAATATTGGATGATGTATCTCATCTCTTGGCCATTTTTCCTTGATGGAAGGCAACACCTTTTGAATCAAGTACAACTTTATAATATCCCTGGTAACTGAAGTTATTGGGTTTGTTTCCATTGTACATGCAAGTCTATTAACATTGTTCCTTTTAGTAGGCTCTTGAGTGACAAAAGGAAACACACCAATTTTTCTTTTAAAAAAAATCGCATTGCTTTGTGCATCAAATCTTGGATGAGCTACAGCAACTAGAAACATGACTTTCCTAATAAAAATTTTACTCTTACAGGTACGTATCGGATCTACTTCATCATGCAGCAAGTAGTATTCTTCACATCTTTTTTTCATGTAAAACATTTTTCATCAATGTGAAATGCATGTATTATACACACATGTGAAAATTAGATCATTTGGAATATTACCTGCATCAAGCTTTGACAAGCAAAACCGCAATCGTGCTCTTTTGTTTTCTTCCTTTAGAAAAGGCTTGATAGAATTTGAATGTCGTCGTATATCTCTAGATTTCAGATGTCTATACAAAGTGGACGTGCTTATATTTATGGAAACAGACAAAGCACGAAGAGTTGTCTGTTTTTGTAAAAGGACTTCACGGATTTTATTCAAATCAATTTCAATTCTTTTACGATCATAATTTTTTACTCTCTTCGAGACATCAGCAGTTTCACTATCTTTTCCTTGTTTCCAGATACACTAAACAGTGCAAATGGGAACAGAGAATGATGAAGCCACCATCATTGTTGCATCTCTTTTCAATTTTTCGTCAACACTTTTTCAGTAGCATATTATAAATAGCTTTCCGTTTTTCATCACTCAATCTCTCTTTGCATAATCACATGTTGATGATGACTCTAAATTTTCATTCCCTTCATTGAAAATTTCATCTTTAAAAAAAACAAAAAAAATGTAACAACTCACTTTAGGACTAGAGTTGAGGAGTAAATGATTAAGTTAACAGAAGATCAATCTAAACGATAACAAATGAAGTCATGGTGATCAGTGCAGTGTAAAAATGAGCTATGGCATAAGCTTCAAATGTAGAAATTAAGATCCTAAGCTAGACAGAAGAGACACAAATAGAAATTAAGACGAGAAGAGAAGAGAGGAGAGAAGACAATGATATACAAATAGGTAAGTAAGACTAATAACATACTACACATTGTATGTGGACTGTGATAGAGGAAATTTAAATAGCAAGTAATGTGGTAAATAAGCATGCCTGTGACTGCAGTATTTTTTATTCTGTAAATTGTTTATCGATTGATAGATATTTTGTATAGGAAAGTCTAAGTTTCCTTATGTAAATAGATTGACATCTTGATTGATTTCCTTTAATTCAAGTTTAGTCTGTATATTAATAAACAATGAAAAGATCTATAGACTTAAGTTTTTAGTCAGTTCATCATTCCAATTCTTCTCTCGTATGAATTTTCTTTACAACATTCTTTTCAATTCTTCTTTTTCTAATAGACTGTACAAATTGAAGCTAAGTATGGAAGGTTGTGAATTAATCGTTTACATCAAACCCGGTACGTAGGCACTCAAAAATCCAAACCCCAAACCAAGTAGACACTCAAAAATTTAAACTCAAAACCAAGTAGTAGACTGTTTGTATGAAAAACATATCCAGAGATTTATTAAAATACGTTTGAGAAGCCCATTTTTAAGACTACTCAACTTATCATTTAAGGAGCAAGAAAAATGAGCAAGACAAACCTGCAATAGAGACATCTTCTTCTCCAAATATATCTGCAAAAAAACCTCTGCCTAACATCATCCGGAAAATTAGCTCGGCACCTATCTTCTACACCAACTTCTGTAACTTTTTGTTGCTCATTATCTGTAGAATTTCTAATCTCCACGTTCAAATTAATTTCATGAAGAGACATTCGAATACTTTGGGTTTCATTCAACTAAGGAGTATGAGATTGACATGTAGTAAAATTTCTTGTATAATTTGTATTCTCTTCCATTATTTTGCTAGATATCTATGAGAAACATACTTTTAAGAAGATTGTTTTAATTTAAAGGAATGAGAAGATTGTTTCAAATTAACTCCCAACTAAATCTTTTGGCGGGGATAAATTTTGGCGGAAGAATATCACCGATCTCCAGTATTTTGAGAAGAGTAAAACATTGATGGAGTATTTTAATTACAGACAGTTACTCCTTAAAATACACTCCTTTATGACATTGGTTTAATTAAGGGTAATATAGTTTGTTTGTTTTTTTACATGCTATAACTACACTCCTTGGTATGTGGAAAAACTCTAGAATGTCAAATAAATTGAAACAGAAGGAGTATTAGATTTTGTCATAATTATAAAAATGTTTAAGCATCATCACCATGGTAACATTAAATATGAAGGGTAAAGTTGAACTATTATGGAGACCGTAAACATAATTTTTGAAAGTGGATCTTTAAGTGAAACATCTCAAAATAGTATGGTGGATAGATCTGTCAAAACGGACCAACGAGGCAGATCAACCCGCCAAAACAGAAAATTATAACAAATGAGATTCTCCATCGATCTGATGTCTAGGAAAGAAAGACGAAGTAAATCGATGTGAAGACTGAAGCATTAGAACTGTCTTCCTCTCTTTTGCGAGGATCTTTTTGTGGAGACTATCGTTCTTTCCTTTCTTCTGTCATGCATATTGGCCAGAAGAAGAGAAGGCTAATTGAGAAAACAGGGAATATGTGGGAGAGAATTAGAGTAGATCCAAATTCTAAAGTCACAAATGGAGTCTCACAAGCGCTGCTGTTGTCGTCGTTGTGCCTTCTGAAACAGGTGATGTTTGAAAATGAGGGAAGAAGAAAATGTAGGTGTGTGTATGTGTGAGAGAGAGAGGCGGTGAGGTAGAGAGAGGGAGAATTAAAATTGGTTAGATTAGAGAGAGGGTGAGTGGAGTGGGTGATGACTAGAAAGTGAAAAGAATGAGAGGGAGGATAGAGAATGACAGACAATAAGAAAAGAATAGGAAAAGAAGGGATATGTTTCACTTTTCACTCCCAGAACTTATACCTTTATTGTAGAAAAATTGTGGATTTGTAGTATAACTAAAAAATGGCGGACCAACCCGCCCCGTTCTAACTCGTACCCCGTACGGGTCTTGCCCATTAATCCCGCCTCTTAGTAGGTTGTATTTTTAAAACTCAACTCACTTTTTTTAGTGGCAGGACGAACCAATCCAACGGATTTGGCCCATTTTGACGGCTCTATTGGTGGAATCTTTGTCTGGAACAATGGTTGTACATAACGTATCAATATTTATAAAATAATAAACTTTCTTAACATGTGTCAAATTAAACATGAAACTTATGTAGGAACGAGAGGTACTAAACTAACTTAAAAGTCATCAATGAGCTCTTACTCAATGCTTACTTCTCTTAACAGAAAGGTCGAGAGTTCAAGTTTTACCAAAAACATCATAGTTACTTTTCAAGCCTCACCAAATGCACCATTTAGACTATCAATGAGCTCTAGCATAACTGATACTGCTTTGCTCTCGTAATGGAGAGGTCGGATGTTTAAACCTCATTAGTGACATTGTTTTCGTTCAAGCTTCACCAAAGACACCATTTAGTCTACCAGATTGAGCTTTAGCTCAACTACTACTACTCACATCTCTTAACAGAGATATGAGGTGTTCAAAATCTACTAAAAGCACATTGGTACTCCATTACTCCCAAACAAAAGTCGGGTATTCAATGCCTTGCTAAAGGCGTCATGTCTTCGAGCCTCATTAGAGGTTATTAGAGAATAATATATTTATTATTTATTCCTGTTTATTTGTAATTATTAGTTAGTGGTAATTACCTTGTATAGTTCTTTCCTTATTTATTTTACATTCATTGTAAGGATTCTTGTACCCTACTCCAAGTATAACCCTAATTGTAACTCTTCCTATAAATAGGTGATTCATTCAATGGAAATGTTATGCCCTTATTCCTAAATTCTATCAGTGTCTACATGGTATATGAGCTTTGCTCCTAAAACCCTCTTCCCTTACCATTCAAGGGCGTACTAATGAGCTCGCTGATCTTGGAAAACCTCTCGACCACGAGGATCTCATTGAGATCATCCTCGGGGGTTTGGATGATGACTACCGCTACATCGTTGATGTGGTCGAAGGTCGAGACATTTCTATCTCGTTTGATGAGCTTCATGAAAAACTCATCAACCGCGAGCTGTTTCTCAAATAGGCAAAGGTCGTGTCCTCGCATCCTACCTCAGCCAATCCTGCTGCCCCGAGGTTCTCTAACTCGTCTGCTCAGAAACCATCCTAGCAAGCCCAGCAACAGTCCTCCCAAGCTCGGTCGCCTTCCCAGTCCTCGACATCTGCTCGTCGCCCATAGCGACCATATTTGGGCAAGTATCAAAGATGTCGCCAACAGGGCCACACGGTTGCTTGCTACCCCAACTTTCAACTAGTCGCCACCACATCTCTGCCTACTACTTCTAACACGACAAATGGCTCTAAGTGGCAACCACGGACATACCTCGTGACCACAACAGACCAAGTGACACAAAGCTGGCTACTTGATAGTGGTGCTTCTTACCATGTCACTATTGACCTTGGCAACCTATCTCTACACACCCTCTACACGGGCACAGACGATATGGTCATTGGTGTTGGTACAGGGTTATCTATCTCCAAAACTGGTTCCTCTTTGCTTTCTACACCATCACACACTTTTGCCTTGCATAATGTTCTTTTTGTATCTGACATGAAAAAAAATCTTATTTCCATATCTCAATTTTGCATCTCCAATAATACTTCTATTGAGTTCTTACCAAATTCTTTTCATGTTAAGGATCTACGGACAGGGACCATTCTACGGACCAGGCAAACTAAAGATGGTGTGTATGAATGGCCGACAACAGCTCCTTCTGCTCGCCCCTCTGCTTGTGTCGGTTCCAAAGTCTCTCATCATGACTGGCATCACTGCCTTGGCCATCCATCTGAACCCATCCAGCGTCAGATTATATCTAGTTTAGGTGTAGCTTTAGACACTTTGTTGACCCTTATAGGTTCTGGATTTGGTTGAGTCATCTTCTAATTCTATTGTACAGTGGCTAAAAGATCTGCGTACCGGTTAGTGTGACAATTGTCTTTAGAATCAAAGTTGTAATAGAATAGTTTAGTGTTAGTTTTTCCAAAGGCGCGGACCAGCAGGCTTCAACAGTAACCTTGAAAGCACATCTCACCAACAGACTTTGAAGTCTGCTCAGCTCAAGAATGAAGCTCAGCCAAACCCGTGGATTTATATTATATATGATTTGATCTAGATATGATCTAGATATTTTTAATATCTAGTCAAATAATATTCAAATTACCTTCATCAGATTTCCCTCCAATGAAGTCAACTATATCATTATCTGACTCAGACAATCTGTCCACAGTGTTGTCTGAATCATGAAGTCTAAAGACATTACCCCTTTTAGCTAAGAAGACTTTCAAGCTGTAACGCATGCAAGCTGCAACATTACTCTGTTTGGTATGTCTACCCCTGCAACACTGCATCTCTGATAACTGTCTTGCTGCACTCATTCTACAAAGTATCGAAAGGCATTCAATGCATTATAACATTGGATACATCCTCTCCATTTCAATCCAACAGTCCTAAAGATCTCCCTTAGTATTTATTCAAGTCTTGAAGATCTAAACAATATACATCTCTTACGCATTCAATACTCAAGCTTCATCTTCAACACTCAAGCATTCAAGAGATCAAAAGACAAGAACTAATACTTCAACAAACTTCCTGAAGCTACAAATCTGTCAGTCACGACTCATTATCAGCTTCTTCTAGTATGTTATTAACTGTTCTTTACTTTAGCACTTGAGAAAGCAATTATCCATTGATTGTTTCTCTCATCATTAAGCATTTGGTTGAAAAACTATTTCGTACACTATCCACTAGAGATCTAACTTTCTCACTTAGTGGATTAACAAGTGCACCTTTCAAAATCCAAAGTTAACCACTTTCGTAGTGGACGTAGTACTTTTCAAAGTACGAACCACTTCTACATCCTTACGCGTATTGTCTCCATTGAACTGTTTCTATTTACCTTGTATGAACTGCTCCTGCTATACGGTTCTTAACTGTTTAAGTCTGCTGCTGAATCTTATCGCTAGTAGCAGCCTTCCCAGCTATTTTATCTCCCTTTATTCTGATGCACTAACTCTTCTTAAGAGTTAGTTATTTTCAAAAAGAAGAAACACTTTGAAAAGATTTTAAAGTATTTTTAAAAGTATAACTAGGCTATTCAACCCCCCCACCTTTCTAGCCTAGATTGAGCCTATTTGGGACCAACAATTGGTATCGGAGCTTAATTCTTTAAAAACTAGTTTTTCCAAGACTAACCTCTTGAGAATAGATCCTATGTCTCACTATATGATGCATATCTCGAATACAAGCCATGTCCCAATATTGAACGAAGGACATTTCGATGTATGGAAATACAAGGTTATGAGATACATGAATTCTATTGACAATCGTTTGTGGCAATGTATTCAAGCAAGTCCCCATATTCCAATGAAGCCAAATCTACTCGCTGAAGTAGGAGGTGGACCACCTGAAGTGCCCAAGTCCATCAATGAATGGACTGATGAAGAGAGGAAGCTCGTTGAACTCAATAGCAAAGCCATACACATAATATCCAGCTCTGTCGACACAAGCTCATACCAGCAAATAATCAGGTGTAAAACTACAAAAGAAATGTAGGAAGCACTTATGGAGTATCTGGAAGGAGACCTGCCCACAAGAGAGAACATAAAATACAACTATATTCAACAGTTTGACTCCTTTAGAAAATATCTAAAGAAGACACTCTGTCAAGCCTACGACGGATTTTATAAGGTAGTAAACAGTTGTTACTCCTTAGGTAAAAAATATAGTGTCAAGGAAGTTAATATGAGATTTTTAGCTTCCTTGGGAAGTTTGTTGCATGTTAAAACCACATCTATTAAAGAGTCCAAAGAGTTGAACTACATGCATCTTCGATGTCTGTATGCGAGTTACTTACCTCTTCTCCAATGATTCTACCACTTCGCAGAGTAGTGATAGATTTTGCGTGTTCTGTTTGACTAGGGAACTTCCCTTCTTCTCTTTCTTGGAATCTTGCAAGATCTTTCTGCAATCTTTCAATAGTTTCTAATAAATATTTATTAACATCAATTTGACCACTATTTAATCCTTTCGATTTCGAAGCTTCTTCAATCTATAACTGTCCTTGCTTAGGAAATTGTTGAGGCTGTAATGGCTTATTTCCTCCCCACGAAAAGTTAGGGTGATTCCTCCAACCTGGATTATATGTGTTGGAAATGGGATCATTCCTTTGCTTTTGAGGGTACATATTCATCGCGTTAACCTGTTTAGGATACACAGCACTAGATGGACACAAGTTAGTAGCATGAGAATTTAATCCACATATAGTACATGCTTCTTGAACTTGTGTTCTATTTTGCAAAAATTCAATTTGAGCTTTCATTTGAGCTATTTGAGCTTGAGTATCTTAATCTTCTTGGACTTGAAACAAACTTCTACTTTTTCCTCTTATACTTTTCTGTTGGGAATGTGCACTTAACATCTCAAGCAAGTTTTCTAATTCAGCCGTTGTCATTCTATTAATAGAACCACCGGTTGCACTATCAACCATAGTTTGCAAGGTAGGCGAAAAAGCATGATAAAATTGAGTTACTAACACATCTTGAGATAAATTATGATGGGGACACAAAATAAGTAAATTTTTAAATCTATCCCACGCTTCATCGAATGTCTCTCCCGATTCAGTTTGGAAAGACATAATTTGCTTTCTATATTCTGAAAGAGATGCATGTTGATAAAATTTACCTATAAATAAATCATATAATTGAGCCTATGTATAAACACTTCTAGGTGCTAGATTCATAAATCATCTTCTCATCACATCTTTTAATGCACATTAAAAATATCTCATTTTTATCTGATCTTCTGTCAAACCTCCTAACGGAAAATTATCAGTCATAAAACCATGTTCCTTAACAAAAGTTACTGGATCTTCAGATGGCAATCCATGGAATGAAGGCAACATGTTATAAAGGTGACCTTTAAGTTCAAAATTTCTTACCGCTTCTGGTAAAACTAAACATGATGGTGTTGCATTCTCAACATGGGTCGGCCATAATCATTTATAGTTCTTTGATTAATGATTTCCATATTTCTCTCAACAGGTTCTTCCTTTCTTTGATTTAAATTTACCGGAGGAATCGGATTTTCAGGATTTTGATTATTGATATTATCCATTGGAGGATCAACCAGAGGATCCTTTCTATTCAACTGTTCTTGATTAACGGGCTGGTTTTCCAAATTATCAGGGTCTTCCTGATTCTTTCCAAGATTATTTATATTTTGATTTAATTCTGCCAGCTTGGGATTTAGAGATCTACGACCGTGCATAAAATTAAACGCAAATAAAAACAAATAAAACTAAAACTTAAAAAAAATTGTATTTTTCTTTTTATAAAAACTGAATTTTAAAATGCTACCAACAGATTAACTAAGCAAACTAGCTTGTCCCCGGCAATGGCGCCAAAAACTTGATCGTGTCTTATTTTAATTAATTCCTTGCAAGTGCACAAAACTATTGTAGAATAGCTTTGGAAGCAAGAGTCGAACCACAAAGACAAGAAGAATACTAATGGCAGGTATATCGGTAGCAACTAAGGGGGGTTTTTATTTATTTTATTTAATCTAATCTTATTCTACTAAAACAAAAAAATTATTTAACTAAGCAGTAATCACAGTTTATAAAGATCTTATGGAGGAGGGAAATCTAGGATTGGGGTTTCACTTGCATCTACTCTATTGCTTATTTAGATAAAGTATCATTCAATAACTTGCATTCGTTCACAAAAGATAAATATAGATTATCAAATTATAATTCAGTCTCCATCCTAAATAATTTATCCAATCTATATCCTAAGAACAAGAACATATGGATCCTATCTGTCACTTAGGTCATATATATGAACCTAACCCTAACTTATCACTCTCGTGTATCGATAAGGTCAATTTATCATGATGATGAGCTAGTGTACGACATATGCATTTGGCCGTACAGCTATCCGTACCTCTAGGTCTTTACTACTTGCGATTCCATTCATTTGGTCAAAGCTAGACAGTAAAGAGGTTGATAAACATCACGATCAACAAGAATTGAATGAATAAAAATATATTAAGCAATAGATTCGATACAAGTTACCTCCCAATTCCTAAATTAATGGACGGTTAGTTCATCTTTGACGATGAACCACACAGTGGGATGAAGGAATACATGAATCGATCTTCAAAACTATAATTACACTCACTAAATTATGTATTACAAACTAAAATCGGTATTAGAACTGTTCCCTAAGAATTTCTGGACGTCCTTTGGCTTTGGCTACCGTCTTCAATATATACCAAGGTGTTTTAGGTGAATAGGAGGTTCAATCCAGGTGAAACACCCGTAAAGGCGGTTTCTGGGGACCTTGCGGCCGCAAGGCAAGGGTCTTGAACCGGCTAAGCTGTTTTCTGTCTACCTTGCGAGGGCAAGGCCTTGGAGGCATGCGGTTGCAAGGTGTCCAGATGTCTTCTTTTGCATCTTTTCAAATGTTGCACTTTGCACCCTTCTTTGAAATCTTCAATAATAGCTCTATAAATCCCATAAGTTCACCTAAAATCCTGAAACTCGTAGCATAGCTCAAAAACACATATTAGTAGCCAAAAGTCTCGTGGAATTGCTATTTCTAAGTCATAAAAGTACCCGATAAAGACGTATAAAATACGTCTATCAAATACCCCTAAACTTAGACTTTGCTCTTCCGCGAGTAAACAATACTTATAAATACAAAAGCAATTAAAAATACAAAAATTAAGAAAATCTTTTTGGAGGGTGACACTATTTACACTCCTCTAGAAACCCACAAACTTAAGGAGACTCTCACGAGCGACTCGACTATGAAGATAAATACAAAAACTAATAAATACAAAAGCAAGTAAACATCTATAAATACAAAATAAAATAAAAATCTTTTTGGCTTCAATCTCAAGTCACACAAGCATGGCATATCAATGTTGTCTCAGAAAGATGCTCACCACATTTGTGCAGACTAATTCACAGAACAAACTGACTCATACTGAAGCTGCTACCAATCTTAATTTCCCCGTGTGTGTGTGATTGCCAGTCATAGAGAATATCTTAACTAAAACAATTTTATTAAGCTAAGCACAACATTCATTTTAAAAATCAGGATTTTTAATAAAACTAATGCAACACAGAGTATGAGATCTATCATCCAAACCCGGTCTATTACAGAAAGAGAGAACACCAAGGATTTCAAATACTTATACATCCATCCCATGCACTTCCTATGTATGACATACAATGCTTTCATACCCCAGTTACTTGCAATAACTAAGGTTATGCTAACACAGTGAGCTTGCGAATAATATGAGTATATGAAATGGGGATCAATTTACATGCATTACAATCAAATCAACAAACACAAACATTGTCAAGAAGATCAATAGGTCTTTAATAGATTGTAATGTAAGGCCTTGGTGTTGGGGGATATGATGGAAAGAGAATAGAATACAAAGTGAGAGAGCAATTACCCTTTATCCCAAATACTTCCAAGCAAAAGGAAGTTTTTGCCAATTAGGCTAAGACCTGCAAAGACCACAAGTGGGGACTTTTCTCCCAAACTTGTTTTGTACAATATACCAAGCAAAAAATAACTAGTGTTCTATTTTTAGAAGAACTTTTCTATCATATTTTTCTAATGAAAACTATGCTTTCATTTGAATCTTCTTGCACTCTTCTTCTTCCGTTTCATTTTTCGTTGACTTATTTCTTTTTTTCTTTTTTTGAATTTCGACGGGGAAGAAGAAGTCTTCGGAAAAAAAATTCTAACTGAAAATTGGTCTAATAAAATTAATTCCCCACCCACATCCTACTCTCTCAAAGGGTAGGCTAAAGTGTATAGGCTTTAGGATTAAGTTAATGTGGGTTAAAGAAACAAAATCGAACGGGGGTTCAATGTATGCTTAGCACACTCCATTCTTTTTAATAAAGCTCAAAGGGGACACTAGGGATATTTTTAGTATGGTCGGAAAATATTTAGGCTTAAATGATCCAAAGATCACCTATATCATATCTTAATGCCAGAATACTCATGCAGTTTTTAAGAAAGCAAAACACATAAATATCGCATCCAGCATGAAAGTTGTGGAATTGAAGATTTAGCATCATTGGATTTCACATAAGCATTCGCTAGAAAAGATGTAAGGGCAATCAAGACTAACATGCAGACACAGTTCAAAAGTGTGCTTGAGATATATTAGTAAGCAAAATCCAAGGGATCAAACTATCATACAATTGACCCTAAGTTACAATTTAACGCAACAATCATGTTAGGACGGCTATCATCATATTCTTGTGCATATCTTGTTGCTAAAATGAAATGTATGCTATAAACTTAGTAAAAATATTCAAATCAATCCATAATCATGACTGGTATAAGTGCACAAAGATTTGGAGAAAATCAAGAATTTTTGCAGAATCAAGTAAATTACAGACTGATCTATAGAAAAATTATGTGATTCATTGCATTAACTCCCCACTGACCGAAATGACCATACTAGGACTCGAGAAAGAAAATTTTGAATTAAAACATTTTTTTTTTCATTTTTGAAAATTTTTATATAAAGAAAATTGAGATGGGTGATGACGATGACTCTTTTGATAGGTCCCCGAAGGAACCAAATATTATAGTATTCTGGTCAGGGCCACATATCCTAAAATAAGAAAATATTAAAGCAAGAAAATAGAGTGAGGAGAAGAGACGATAGAGGGACATAAAATTTCCCTAACCCTAAAAAACGTAGCCCAACTCCACTCTTCCTTAGGCTGGGACCTGCAAAGGCCCTGGGCTTAGAATCCCCCCCCCCCCAAACTTACATTTTATTTTGTCCTCAAAATTGAGGAATGTCCTATGAGAGGGTTGATGGAGGACAAAAATATCAAAAGGAAACAAAAAAGGAAGAAACTTGGGCTTCGACTCATGGTGAGTCGGGAGGAAATAACGAAGGAGGACGAAACTCAGGGATCGTGCCAAGTGGCATCCCATAATATGTGGAGACATTTTGCCCCACCTGGTTAACCCAGCCAGAGAAATTAGTCTGGTCGGCGCGCATTTGCACCAATTGCTGACTAATCATCTCATACACTAACAGAATCTCCTCCTGCCTATTTGAAATAGCCTCCAAAGGATCCTCCTCCTCTTGAGGCTCCTCATGTGGCCCTCTCTCACGTGGCTGGCACGGGTGTGCAAAAAGAAGCACTGTAGTAATATCAGGGACTGCCCGAACTCTTTCTGAATCTGGAGTCCAAACGACTCCAGCCCCACTACACAGTCCGGTAATCAAACTCAGGAAAACGAATCCCGAGTTAGTCGTACCTCTAATAAAGGTCTGAATTTGGGCATTGATCAGACGCCCAACATCAACAGACTCACCGGTCAAAATGGTGTAGATCAAAATGGCCTTATGCCAAGACACTGTGTGCTGGTGGCTAGAAGGCATAAGACGTGCGCAAATAAATTTGAACACGGCCTTGGCCGTGTTCGTGAGATGAGTCTCGTCCATGGTGCGGGGGCCAAACAGTGAACCTCGATGGAAGGTCCAAACTGCGTCAGGTGTTGCGATAGTCACATTTAACACCGAAAAAGGGACAACATTAGTGATATGGATAATGTAATGGTCAGTACCCACCGCAAAATTAGGAGTGCTAAAATAATGATTAATACTTTGGGGTGAAAAGTCGACATTCCTACCCCTAACAGCACTAATGTCAAACACCTCGCCAGAAATAGAAATTCGCCCGTTGGCGTAGAATTCACAGACAAAGGCCACAATGGCCATGCCCGGGGTCACAAAAAGAGGGCCCCACCTTCGCCGGGCAGAGTGGGCAAGGAGAGCAAAGTCCTTAGCCTTAAATCCCCTCTCAAGGATTATGCTTTTGGAAAGCTTCTTAGTGTAGCTCTCCGATGCCTCAAAGGATACGAACCTATAGGGGTCATAGTGTTGCTCCTCCTCTTGGGAGCAGTACGAGGACGAGGACGGTCCGGTGTTTCTATGCTTGGGGGCCATGATAGGAACCGAAAAATAAATCTATTATCTAAAAAATTTAAAATCAATTAACCTACTAAAACAAATAAAGCATACACGTCAAAATAGTAAAAATAATTCTAACACCCTAACATGCAAAAAATTTGATGAATCAAAAATTTAATGAAGAGGGGATAGAAGATACGTGGATTGCGATGCTTTACTGTGATGGTGGGTTAGCCGGAATTCCGAAGCTTCGACGTCGACAAGAATGGTGGCTTCACTTCTTCAAGGCTTGAGTGGAGTGAGATGGAGGATGAAGATGATGAGGAAGCTTGAAGAGGGGAGCTCTGAGCTTGAACTTGACCGGAATTCTTGAGGGAGAGAGAAAGATTGCCGGATGCTTGGAAGAAGAGGCTGTTTGAATTCTGTGATCTGATATGCCGCCCCGTTCCTACTTATTAAGAGGACCTTGCGGCCGCAAGGTGTTTATACCTTGCGTCCACAAGGTACCCAGTTAAAGGGCATAGATGCTGATGCTGAGCTTGCGGGGGCATGTGCCTAGGGGCTTGCAACCGCAAGGTTCACGCGTTTATTGCCATTAATAGAGCCTTGCAGCCTGATCGATGTTTTATTTAATCTTTTTCCTTGCAAGTGGACAAGACTATTATAGAATAGTATTGGAAGCAAGGGTCGAACCCACAGAGACAAGTGATCGCGAACAGTGCAATTTATTGATAGCAAATTATTAATCTGAAGGGGTTTTTATGATTATTTTATTTTAACTACTATTTAATATTTAGATGTTTAACTAATTAGCAGTAATTACAGATATGAAGATTTTATGGTGGGTGGCAATCTAGGATTCTGGGTTTCACTTGTATCTCCTTTATGTTCAATTCACAATAATTATCATTCAATTTCTTGGGTTCGTTCACTAAAGATAGATATAGTCTGTTGAACTATTGGTTCAGCCTCCATCCCCGCAACATTCATCCATTCTATATCCTAAGCACAAGAACTTTTAATCTATCTGTCACCTAGATTTATGATCTATCTGTCACCTAAATCATGTATGAACCTGGTCCTAACTTATCACTCTCGTGCATCGATAGGTCCAATTTACTGTGATGGTGAGCCAGTGTACGACATATGCACATTGGTCATACAGTTATCCGCACCTCTAGGCCTTTATTATTTGCGATTACATTCATTTGTTCAAAGCAAAATAATATAGGGATTGATAAACACCACAATCAATAAGAATTGAATGAACATATATATGAATCAAAACATAAATTTGATACAAGTTACCTCCCACCTCCTAGATTATGGATGATTTAGTTCATCATAGACAATGAACAGCACATGGAGATGAACGGAAACATGATTCGATCTTCAATACTTGTAATTATACAATCTAACTATGTTATACAATCTAAAAGCTATCTAAAATCTACCTAAAGACTTCACTGCGTTTTTCTATCTCGGCTCTTGGCATCCGACTTCAATATATACCCTGAGTTGTAATCCAATCGAATCTCTGTGAAAATACGAAAAAGTCGCATTCGACCACCTTGCGGCGGCCGCAAGGTGTTGGGTACCTTGCGTCCGCAAGGTCTCCAGTACCTCTGGACTTTGATTTCTCTTTTAAACGATCGCCCACCTTGCTTGCCGCAATTGAGGAACCTTGCGTCCGCAAGGTCTCCAGATTTGGCTTCCTTCGTTTTTCTTCATCTTTCATCTTTGGCCCTTCTTGGAATTTGCACATAAAACCCTGGAGTTTTGCATATTTTCACTAGAAACCCTGAAACTTACAAAACTCACCAAAAACATATATTCGGTAGTAAAAGCCTCGTGAAATAGCATAATTTAAGTCATAGAAGCATATAAAATCGACGTATAAAATACATCGATCAAATACCCCAAAACTTAAACTTTGCTCGTCCACGAGTAAACAATACATATAAATACAAAAGCATATATAAATAACAATTAATAAAAGTAAAAATCTTTTTGGAGGGTGACACTATTTACACTCCTCTATAGACCCACAAACTCAATGAGACTCTTTCGAGTGACTCGACTAAGCAGATAAATACAAAAACTGATAAATACAAAAGCAGATAAAAATTAAACTAAAACAAAACAAAAATCTTTTTGGCTTCAACCTCAAGTTATAAAAGTATGGCATGTAAAGCAGTCTCAGTTCAATGCTCACCACATATATGCAGGCTTAGTCACATAAAACCAACTGATCTTTTCTTAAAATTGCTACTGCTTCTAATTTCTCCGTGTGTGTGTGATCACCAGTCTTAAAGAATATTTTAACTAAAACAGTTTTATTAAGCTAAACACCACATTCATATGAAAATCAAGGTTTAATGGAAAATCATGCAATAGGAATTATGAGATCTACCATCCAAACCCGGTCAGTTACAGAAAGAAAAGTCCCAAGGATTTCAAAGACTTATACATCCATCCCATGCACTTCTATGTATGACATACAATGCTCTCTTATCCCAATTACTTGTAATAACTAAGATTATGCTAACACGGTGAGCTTTAGGGCGAATAACAATGAACATGAAGTGTTTGATCAATTTCATATGACTCACTTGACAGTTAAAACATCATAAGCATTGGCAATAAGATCATTAGGTCTTTATTTAGCTTGTAATGTAAGGCCAAGGTGTTGGGGGATTTGATGGAAAGGGATTGGAATTCAAAGTGAGAGAGTAAGACTACCCTTTATCCCTCATACTTCCAAGCAAAAGGAAGTTTTCCCTATTTAGACTAGGACCTGCAAAGACTACAAGTAGGGGGTGCTGTTACTTTTCGCTTTTCTTTCTTCTTTTCCCCCAAACTTGTTTTGGGCAATATATACTTCTAAAAATATCACATCATTCTTATCAGCATGATTTTTCTAACATATTTTCTCTTGAAAGCTATGCTTCCATTTGAATCTTTGTTACACTCTTCTTCTTCCGTTTCATTTTTCGTCGATATATAATTTTCCTTTTCTTTTCTTTTTCTTTTTCTAATTTTTTTTTCTTCAACGACGGAAAGAAGAAGCCTTCCGAAAAATAGCCTAACTGAAAAGAAATGATCCTCAAAATCAATTTCCCCACCCGCATCCTACTCTCTCAAAGGGTAGGCTAAAAGGGTATAGGCTTTTAGGGTTAAGTTAATGTGGGTAATAGAAACGATGGCGAATGGGGGTTTTAATAGTGTGCTTAGCACACTCCATTCTTTTTCATTAGGATCAACGGGGACACTAGGGATATTTTTTAGTATAGGTCAGGGAATATTTAGGCTCTAACGATCCAAAGATGGCCTAAATCATTTCTTAATGTCAAATGCTCATGTAGTTTTTAAAGCAAGTAAGACACACAAAATATCATATCAACTATGGGAATTGTGGGGTTGAATGTTTAGCATCACTGGATTTCAAATAAGCATTCGCTAATACAGATGGTAGGGACAATTGAGACTAACATGCAGACACGGTTCGAAAGTGTGCTTAAGATATATAAATGACAAGGGATCTAACTATCATGCAATTGACCCTAAGTCACAATTTAATGCAACAATTATGTTCGAATGGCTATGCATCATATTCTTGTGCATATCTTGTTGTAATGAAGTAGGTGCTATAGACTTTATAAAACTATTCTAATCAATCCATAATTATGACTGGTGTGGGTGCATGAAGAATTTGGAGAAAAGTAAAAATTTCGCAAAATCAAGTAAATTCCAGAGGGATCTACGGACTAGCTATGCGGTTCATTGCATTAATTCCTCATGGACTACGGCTAGCATTACCACACCTAAACTTGACGATGAAAATTTTGAAATAAATTTTTTTTTTTGATTTTTTGATTTTTTTTATAAGAAAATTGGAGATGATGACGATGACTCAATTGATGATGGGTTCCTATAAGAGGAATCCACGAGCATCCAATGTGAGTGCATTATGGTCAAGGCAACATCTCCGAAAATAAGAAAAATAAAAACAGGAAAAATTGGGTGAAGAGTTAAATGGTCATCAAGAAAAGAAAATTTTGTTCACCCTAGAAACATAGCCCAACTTCATTCCTCCTTAGGCTATTTGGACCTGCTAAGACTAATGGGCTTAGAATCCCCCCAAACTTAATTTCTATTTTGTCCTCAAAATTGAGAAACATATGAGAGGATAGATGGGGACGGAAAATATCAAAAGGAGATAGCAGTCCACCTAACGAAAGGTGATGGAACTTGGGCCTCGACTCACGGTGAGTCGGGCGAAATAACGAATGAGGCGAAACTCTGGGGATCGTGCCAAGAGGCAGCCATAATAAGTGGAGACATTTTGTCCCCTTTGTGTTAAACCACCCAAATAGCGCTCTTGGTGGCACCAATTTGTGCCAATTTGTTGAGTTGCCATTTGGGCTTCAAAGAAACCTCTTACAGCCTATTGGAGATCCTACAGGCGGGTCCTCCTCCTCCTCCTCAGGTTTTCCCGTAGGGAACCCTCACTCTCAGAAGCTGGCTGGTGCTCAAACAAAATGGCACTTAGTAATGGCCGGACGAACTAAGCCTCTCGGCGTTAATGCAGGCCATCTCGCGCTTGCCTCTGCTCGACTCGGTGATCAAATCGGGAGGCAACGAACCTCGCATTCGTGGCACCTCTAATAAGGGTCTTGATTTGGCCGTTGATCAATCGGCCAACATCAAGAGACCCAGGACATAATGGTGTAGGTCAAGGCAGCCTCTCCCAATCACCCAGGTATGTTGGTGGCGACCACAAATAAATTTGAACACGGACTTGGCGTGTTCGAGGAAAGAGACTCCTCCATGAATGCGTGGACCAGAAGGGTGGATTACGGTTGAAGGTCCAATCAACACCGGGGAGGGCGATGGTCGCATGGCCACCTCGAGGGGGATAGTGGCGTGGAGGTGTGTGCTAAAATGATGCGGCACCAAGCCATGAGTTGGAGGTGCGGAAATATTCGTTAATGCTTTGGGGCGAAAAGTCTACTACGGCGTCCCAACGTTAACGGTGTCTACCCGTCTATGCCAATGTCTTTGCCATTGGCATAGAACTCTCGACAATGGCACTGCTTGCCTTTTGGGAGAGTCGGTCAGCGCCCACTGGGCGTAAAATTGGGACGGAGGCCAAATTCTTCAGCCATCCCCTCTAGAGAACTAAAGACTTGGAGAGTTTGGCTATATATTTTTGGAGCCTCGTAGGACACGAATCGGGTGTGGTCAAAATTAGGTTCCTCCTCCTAAGGAGCCGAAGCACCCGGTATTTCTACGCTTACTGAGAACATTTTGTTTGAAAAATTAAAAACTTAAGTATTTAAAAATAATTTTTTGAAATTTTAAAAATTAAAATTATTCCTAAAGCATGCAAAATTATATCTACGTAAAATATCTAACACCCTAGCATGCAAAGATTTGACGTAAAAATTAAAGAGAGGGGTTAGGATTACTTGCAACTTAGATGGAGAAGTAGCCAGGAGTTTGAGAAATCGGTGAAGCTTGAGTTTGCTTCTCTTGCTTCAAAACCTCTTCAAGCTCCAATGAGGTGAAATGGGGGATGTAGGAGAGGTGTAGAAGATGAAGAGTGATGAAGGGGGGAGAAGATCTTGGGAGTTGGAGCCGAAATCCTTAAAATTTGAAGAGTTTTAGCCGGATCTTTGGAAGAACTGGCCCCATTGCTTGGTTTGAAAGGAGGAAGAATTCGGTGAATTCTCAAAATGGGCTCGGACTTTCTTATATAAAGGACCTGTCGCAGCAAGTCTCGCCACACTAAGCGACCACAAGGTGGCCATCAAACCGCTTGTTATTCAATTGATTCCCCATGTTCCTCGACGGTACATGCACGAGATTCGCATTTCATGAGGGCCCTATGTGCAAGTCCTCCACACCTGCGTCCGCAAGGTGTCAACTGCCCATCTTGATTTCTTTTTCATTCTTTTCAGCTTTTGCAATTTAGCCCTTTTCTGTTAACTTCCGTTATGTTTCTTAACTTTCCTGTATTGCAAAAACTTAACAAAAACTTTAAACAAAAATTATTAGTAACATATAAACACAACACTAAGATGCTTTTTCTCCCCAAACTTGAATTTTGGCATATTTAATTAAAAATTAAATGTCCAAAATTAAATTTAACTGAGAATAGCATATTTAAACTAACTACAAAAAGAAATAACATTCAAAATAGTGGGTTGCCTCCCATTTAGCGCCTTTGTTTAACGTTTTGGCTCGACCAAACCGCAAGCCTAATCCCTGGTGGTTCATTGTCACCAAACGAATTAACTCAATTGTTCGCTCAACCGACATCTACGGTATGGGGCTCGAGTGTCCATTAACTTTAAAATTTTCATTATTTTTAGGATTTTGAATATCAACAAACTCCATGAGGATAGATTGCATAATTAAAAGGGACCAATTTATTTAGATTTTAACTTTCCTGAATAACCTTAGTCTAGAATTAAAAAGTAACACTTTCATCCCTCGGATGAAACATCTTGTTAGCTAACCCCATGTCATGATATTTCTTGGTCTTTTTCTTTATATGTTTTAGCATTCTCATATACGATTCAACCTATGTTCTTCTAATTCATTTAATTGGAACAATCTTTCCTCTCCGGCCAAAGTTAAATCTAAGTTTAATTTTTAATGTTCTCAATAGGCTTTATGCTCAATTTCAATTGGTAAATGGCAAGCTTTGCCATATACCATTCTATATGGACTCATTCCTACGGGGTTTTAAAAGCGTCGGATGTCCATAAAGCATCCTTAAGTTTAGATTCTCAATCTTTACGATTAGGCCTAAGCCTTTTCTAATACCGCTTTAATTTGTCTATTGCTAACTTCTACTTGGCCGGGATGTTTGAGGATGATAAGGTGTAGCTAACTTGTGAGTTACACCATGTTTCTTAAGAACATTATTCAACAACTTATTGGTAAAATGAGTTCCTTGGTCACTTATTATGGCCTTAGGTACTCCATATCTAGCAAATAAATCTTCTACAAATTTAACCAATGCTTTACCATCATTAGTCTTAGTTGCTATCGCTTCAATCCATTTAGATACATAATCCACTACTACTAAAATATATTCACAATTATTTGATACTGAAAAGGACCCATGAAATCAATACCCCAAACATCAAAGCTTTCAACAACTAAATTAATATGCAAGGGCATCTCGTTTTCTCTTTCATATTCCACCTGTTTTTTGACACTTATCACATGTTCTATAAAATAGTTCACAATCTCTAAAAACAAGAGGCCAATATAAGCCGATTGCAAAATTTTCTAGCAGCTTTGTTTCCACTAAATGACTTCCACAAGAGTATCC
>CM028378.1:66347831-66444120 GCA_013146195.2 Codonopsis lanceolata
AAACAATAAAATAGATTTTTGGGCAAGTGTAACAAAAGGGTCGAGGCTTTATTTCGCTTTTATATTATTATTTTGCTTGCTTTATTTTTATCGCACAAAATATGTAAATATTATTTCATTCTCATTTTATTTTGGGGATTAGGACCAATATGTAATTAATAGGAATAGATAAATTCTCTATTTTTCTTTCTATTTCTTGATCCGAATGGTTGCTTGTTCACGCCAAACTAAATAAGCCGAGAAAATCCACAAAGAACAACAAGACATGCTATATCTGCTTTTATTTATCGCTTTTATATCCGAAAAAAAAATTATCGCTTAGATATACACACACGTGCACGCATGTAGATATATTCCGAATCGCTACTCCTACACCATGACCATTTACTCCCTACATCGCCTAACGTTAAACCGCATATAGATTCTTAGGACACTTCATAGACCGATCGGTTTTTATATCTTTGAATTATTGACTAGCTTGTGCCAAAAAAAGAAGCAAAAAAAAGGAAAAAAAGATACTTAATAAAATATGCACAGGGTCGAATTTAATATTTCGATCGATGTTCGACCTAGACCATTTTGAATAGTGGATCACTGAAAGAGTGTAGGCCTTCACCCGAGATCGCCCGATCTTGGGGAGTCGAAAGCGCGTGTGGAATACGAGGTTCCTATACTCGGAGAAAGAATCCACTATTCCAGAATAGTCCCGAGACCGTCAAAACAAAGCGGTGCTTGTCCGACCAATCAGGGAAAATGAATAATAATAAAAAATATTAATAAAGACACACTGCACTCCAAACCTAGAAAGCCTTCACCAACTCTTTCGATGCCTTCAACCCCTTTTTAAAGAAACCGGCCCGAATTTGGAAAGGCAGATAATTGTCGGTTGATACGAGATACATGCACGTAAATCGACGAAATATATCCGGTTCGATCAAAAGGGGCAAAATCGCAGAGGGTACAAATTTGAGCATAATGGCCGCCAAAAATAAACAAACTATGATTGGGACCAAAGAATGAGCGTAACGGTGCCCTGGAACCGTAAAAAGAAACTCCCTAAGTATGGTCCTCTTCTCGATTCAAAATCGCTAAAAAGAGAATTGGATGCCCATGTGGAAAAGGTAACAAACCAAGTGGTTGGCAATCTTTGGCAAGTTTTGCAAAACCCTCTTGCCACGATCTCTCAAAAATCAAAAGCTCTAAAGATTTCTCCCGATGCCTCTTTCCTTTTTGGCATAAACCGCCCGATACGATAGAAAACATCCTATTCCAAGCTCCCAAACTCCAACCAAACACCAGCCTTTCAGCCGAAACCCAAGACTATTCCCAAGGTGGTATTATTCCAAATACTTATAACCTCAATCCACCACCTCCCTAGAAACCAACCCCGAGCTCCTTCACCTAAATGCTTGCTACCATAACTAGAAAAACTACTTTCCCTTGATCCTTCAAATACCTATTCCCAAAGAAATGGCTCATGGAACCCTAACGGGATGATTTGTGCACATGAAGAAGAACCTCCCTTAAACAGAGCACATGCAATCGATTCCTAGCACAATATTCCCCGAAAGAAAAGACCCAACCTATTTACTCAACCAAACCCCAGCCAGATATTCTACCCAAACCAAAAGGAAGGACAGAACCAATCCCAAGGCATTATGATGATCTACCTGCCCCAAGATCTGAAATCTTCCAAACACTATTGGCTCATGGGATGCTTAAACCCATTGCAAATTATTAGCCTCCCAACCCACTACCTAGTACGTGGAATCACGCCCGCTTTGTGAATACCATCGTTGTAATGGTCACCTCACCGATAAGTGCTATGTGCTAAAAATGCCATCCAGACCTCATCAACAATGAAATAATCACTAGTGGCGTACACAAGAATTTTGGAAACCAACCAAGAAAGGAAGGTTTAAAGGTCGAAGAAATCTATTTAGCCAGAATAAGGGTGCTGTAAATACTCCCTTCAATAAACAAAAAAGAGAGAGGAGTTTCTTATGAGTGTCTAGAGACAGTTTTCTGGGAATGATAGATGGAGGCACTAGCTATGAAAAGCTCCCGCGAAGTTTGAGTCTATTGCTAATAAGCCTCTCGCAATTGGTATACTACGACCGGCCGCTCTTGACGCCCGCAGACCGTGGACCGCTTCGAATATACTATTCCCATCCTTCTTTTAGCCTTACGGATTGGTCATCTACCGATCCGCTTGAAATTGAGGATCTCAAACCCCGTGATCCTCAATAATGTAACTAACCATGTACGCTTGCTAATAATGATAATCTAGATGTCTTCACGTATTCCTTAGTTGCACCTTCATTAAAAGACACATTAATTAGCTTTAATAATGAGTCATTTAATGAAACGGATTCAAAAGATAAAAGTTACTGCTTGAGCTCGCAAGTCGGCCAAGCACCGTGAAGAAAAAGCATCAATCGCCAGCTAGGCAGACGAAGACTTGTCCGCCATTCAATCTGGGCCGAACAATGAAAGTCAAAGAAGTCAAAATCGACAACTACTTACAAGGTTCCGAAAGGGCAAACACCGATCAACCTCTTCAAAGAATTTGTGGACATCTTTGCATGGTCCTACGAAGACATGCCCTGCCGGATCACTATCCAAACCATTGTAGAGCACCGGATCCCCACTTATCCCGATGCACGGCCAATCAAGCGTAAACTCCACCGAATCAAACCGTAATGGTCACCGCAAGTGAAAGAAGAAATCATGAAGCAACCCCAAGTTTATCTGGTAGTTGAATACCCGATCCGGCCGTCGCCAAACATAGTGACCGCTCCAAAGCCCTAACCGAAAGGTTCTGATATGCGTGGATTTCCGTGATTCAACAAAGCGCCGCCCAAAGACGACTTCCTCTACCCAACATTGATATTATGGTAGACGCCGTGCCATCTTACAAAATAAGATCCTTCATGGACGGCATGTCGGTTACAACCAAATCAAAATGGCAGCAGAGGACCGTGAAAAACATCCTTCACCACCCCCGGGAACTTATCGCTACATCGCCATGCCATTTGGGCTAAAAAATGCCGGGCTACATATCAAAGAGCTGCCACCGCCTCTTCCATGATATGATCCATAAAGAGGTCGGTGTACGGATCTACATGATCGTGCACTCCAAATGACGCCGACGGTGCCCATATCAAAGATCTTCAAAAATTCTTCGAAAAGGTTAAGAAAGCATCAAATGAAGCTTAACCCCACCAAATGCACATTCGGGGTTACCAAGGGCAAGGTGCTGAGATTCATGGTGACCGAGCAAGGCATCGAGATTGAGCCAGCCAAAATCAGAGCCATCATGAATATGTCACAGCCAAAAACTCCAAACAAGTCAAGGGCTTCCCGATTGCAATATATCGCCCACTTCATCGACATTGACCTCCATATGCGAGCCCCTATTCAAACTCCTAAAGAAAAATACCGACCAAATTGGGACTAAAAATGCCGCCTAGCCTTCAAAAATAAAGCCTACCTTGCCAATCCACCTGCTAGCTCCTCCACCATATACATAAACCTCTTCTCCTATATTTAACCGTCACGATACGTCACAAGCAGGGGCTATGCTCTCGCCCAAGAAAAAGAAAACTCCTACATCGAAAATGTCATTTACTTCATAAGTAGGAAGTTACAAGGAAACGAACTTAATTACTTAGCATTGGAGAAAAGTCGCACCGGTCTAGTCTCGGCAACGCAAAGGCCCAAAATCTTATCTCAAGCTCGATCCATCAAGTTCATCTCCGTGATGGATCCTTATAAAATACATCTTCGGCAAGCCATCACTTTCCAAACCGATTAGCCAAATGGTCATTCCTCCTCAACGAAGTTTGAAATCACTTATGTCACGCCAAATACATTAACAGCAGTGATCTCGCACTCATTTAGATGATATCCGTCTCTAGAAAGCGTAAGATGCATCTAAGCCCGCTTCCCTGCATGAAGGTGACTCCGAAATTGTCGATCATGACACCAAATGGCAAATGTTCTTCGAGCCGCCAACAAAAGGGGCTTTGGCATAGAAATCCCGCTAATTGATCTAGTAGATTCCCACACTCCGGCCATAAGGATTGGAGTTTGAATGCTCAAACAACAATGTCAATACGAAGCTTGTATTGTTGGCCTGTAAGAGGCTCTCCAAAAGGAGCCAAAGATTTGAAGTCTTGGTGACTCGCCTAATCATAAACCAAGTCGGGGAAGTGGAAAACCCAGATCTCGGTTTGCCACTTATCATGCCAAACCGACAAAACATTAAGAAGCGAATTTGATAATATCTCGATCCATTACTTGCCACGAGATATAAATCAATTCGCCGATGCTTGGCCACTTTAGCATCATTGGTTCAAATTCTAAAATCAATGTCCAACCATTTATAGTTGGGAAAAAGTCACTCCCGCCTATTGCTTCAAAATCGATGTCGCCCCGAGAAAGGACAACGAGCCCCGATACTCATACATCATTAACCTTCGTAAAGGAGTCTATCCCTTAGCCTAGACAAAGGGAAAAAATCTCCCTACTGAGATAGCATCACAATTTGTAATCGAGGTAGCCTATACAAAAGGCACTACCAAAGCTTAAATCTATTATGCATCGCAAAAGGCCAAAGCCGAGCAAGTCATGGACCGCCTTCATGGTGGTACTTGTGGGCACATGAATGGGCATATGCTATCAAAGAAAGTCATTCGACAAGGGTACTATCGGAGTATACTAGAAACTGATTGATCCTGTGGTACGTCATCTGCGACAAATGCTGCGCAAATCTACAAAGACATGCCCCCACATATACTATATAACTCCATAGCCCTGGCCCTTCTCAACATGGAGAATTGACGCCATAGGTCAAATCCACCCAAAAGGATCTAACGGCCATGTCTGGCCTTGGTAGCTATCGACTATTTTACAAAGTGGGTGGAAGCCTCTTCCTACAAAGTACTGAATGCCCGAAAGGTGTCCGAATTCATCAGACCAACATCATATACCGATATTGTGGTACCTTTCAAATCATCTCCGACAACGGCACACACTTCGGTACGTGAATCGCCTCGACGAATTCAAAATCCAAAGGCATAAGTCCTCCCCATATCGACCACAAGTAAATGGTGTCGCCTAAGCACCAACAAAACGTTAGAAAATATCATCGAAAAATGACCGACACGAGAAGAGACCGGTGGCCGAAAAATTGCCGCTAGCCCTGGGGCTATCGCACTTCCATACACCCACCGGGCTACCCCTATTCTCTAGCCTATAGCATGGAGGTCGTGCCGCCTATTGAGAAAGAAATCCCATCATTGAGGGTGATGATGGAATCGACGAGTGAAATCGACCGGGTCAAACCGGCGCTATGAAGAGTTAGCCTTGGTAGACGAACGACGATCGCTAGCCCTAGAACATACTGCATATCGTAGACTAATAGCTCGAGCATTCAACAAGAAAGTCAAAGGCCGCGATATCCAAGTCTGAGACTGGTGCCATGGAGAAACCCCCTAGTTATGTCGATACTAGGGGAAAATGGAAATCTCCCCGATGAGACCGCACATTGTCAAACAGATTGTCAGAGGTGCGGTGCTCCTCACCAATCAAGATGGGGAAGATCTTGTTCAACCCTTCAACCTCGACAAGCTCAAGAGGTATGATGCGTAAATCGAGAAAAAAATATCTTGCAATTGCTTCTCTCCGCCGCTAGGTTGAAAACCCGAAAGGGGCCTAGACAAAGTTAAAGCATAAAAAATCAGAGAAAAGAGAGAGGGAATGCATTGAAAATCCTCAACATCCGATCTCCGCCTACCAAAGTCTTTAGCATATTTAGAAAAGATGGTCTTGACTGACCAAAGAGAAAAACCACGACAGAGCTCATAAAAAACACCAAAATATAATATAACACAGTACAAAAGGTGCAACCTAGAATAAGTGTCTAAGACATAAAGATTAGCATTTATTTATGTATATTTGCCTATATACATGCTACCCGCTACCTATATCCCCTATTCCCCAACCATCCTTTTTATGCCTTAGCCTCTGAATGATCCATCACTGCCTGCGACGCCCCACCATGACCATATACTTCTACAAGGTACGTAAGAGGCTCCAACGTGAGAACCTCCGAGGTGTCTCTCATCTTCCTCGCCATCAAGATCGCCATTGTCTTGGATACTAGATGACTTGGGGCTGCCATCACTCTATGGGCAAGATTTTTCGCCACTGAGGAGGATCGACCTTATCTCAAGCGTCGGGATTGCTCCGACGACTTGCATTGCTCAATCGGGAGGCGACATCGGGACCCACCTCATTTTGATCAGGAGCCATTCGGGCACCAAGGCCATGTACTCGCCGAAAGTCCTCCGGCAGAGCCTGAGGAACTACTAGCCCCGAGTTTTCCAGGTCCTCGCCGATTTCCATTAGGCGAGCATCTATGGCACTGCTCACTCGCCGGCCCAGCATCCGCCTCAGTACATGTCTGATGACACGGGAGTGTCCCTCAGCAGCCACCAGGACCCATGATAGATATTCATGGAATAAGAACATATACTCAGAAAAGGTGTAACCTGCCTCCCGCAGAGAAAAGTCTAGTTGCCACATGTTCCAGATAAGATCTCCCACGTTCCTATTCATCTGCAGCTCCTTAGTCAGAGGACGGCTCACATCTGGTATAACCTGCTTCCTGCCAAACTGGCGAAGGACCTGGTACGCCAGATAAAAGGTGGTCTGCTCAAGACCTAGCAAGATAACCTGGGCATAGACCCTGGTAAATAAAAAGAAGCTGTGGATCTGCCAATGGCTGACTATCTAGATAATCTCCATAGAGCCAATGCACAAAAAGTACTCAATCCAGTCATGCTCCAAAAAGTTGGTCTGGTGATAATGGCTGCGAGAGCCATAGAGCCCGGGATCATACAAACCTCCCATCAGCACTGGGACCATCACCCAGTTAAGGTGCTCCTCCAGCCACATATGAATCAAAAGAGGGCTACCGGAGGGAAACATTTCATCACCAGACGCAAAAGCATCTAGTCCAAACAAGGTTTCAGCCAAAAGGACCGGGACAATATTTACCCGGCGGTCCCGAGCCTGCAGCACCAGGTCCACGACCCGCACATCTATAAATCTGGGTCGGCCCACCAGAAGGTACCGTCCCATAAGGCAAAGAAAGAGAGCAACCAGCCGACGCCGCAAATAGACTGGGTCATCTTCCCTGTACTCAGTATAACCAGCGGGAAACACAGTCAAATTAAAGTTGACCCCGTTGTAAAAACCTGGAGTAGCTTCACGGGTCGAGCCGAACAACTCCCGTATTGCCATAAAAGGTGGCCTCCGCACAGAAGGCACAACAATGGGTCTAGTGGCAGGCATCCCGACCATACTGCAAAACTCCTCAAAGGTGGGACACATCCCGTTCAGGCAGGCATCCCCATAGATGTGCTCAAACCACTCTCTCTCCTCTGCCAGCAAAGAAAGTACCCAAAAGTCCAGAGCATTCTCATAAATCTCTATCTCCAAAGCCGTGAGACCTGGTGCGACCATCTCTGGAAATGGACAAAAAATTATATCTGATTAAAGAAGAGGGAGATCGAGAAAAGAGAGAACTCAAACGACTCGAGCAGAAAAAGAAAGCAGGTGAATGATGAAAATGGACGCTGCTTCGGTTACCTTTTATACTGAAAATCGAAGAAACTGACGAGTTCGGAGCACAGTGCATGAACAGTGGCTGAAACAGGAGCACACAGTAGAATCCATGGGCTCCACCCATAGCCACACCTAGCGCGGCGCCCATAGTCACTATGGGTGGCACCTAGAAGCCCCACTTCTGGTTCCTAAAACTGCCTGGTATCCCGGTTTCGGGCTCCGACCGCTCCATTGCTGACTCTGTTTGTTCATGAAAAATGGAAGAAAATGTGGAAGCTAGGCCGTAGCCTCGCCTGCCAAATTGAAAATATCAAACACAGGAAGAGGCGGCTGCCTTTTTTTTCCCCATAAAGTGCCAGAAAAGCCAGTTTTAAATCAGAAGTTGTGTCCCTCTAAATCTCCATCCATAAATTGCAGTGTGCCGTTACCCCTAGATAATTGTTTAGATTTCTTTTATTCTTAGAATAATTGAGTCTTCGCATTTGAGTCATGCATCATAGAATATATATATACATTGCATTTAGGAATGTGTACAGAGTCTGGTACAGGAAAAAAAAAGAGCTAATAAATGCAGGTCCTGCCAAAGACCGCGAGAAGATTTGCTAATAAATGCATTTGAGCTAATGACCGCGAGAAGATTTGCTCCTGCCAAAGTTGCCACCCATGACTCGAGGGCTGGCCGGTCCCGTCAATCCTGTACTCTCGTCCCCTAGCCTAAGCATGACTCAGTCCACTGGCATCATCATCATCGTCCTCGCCCCGACGCCTAGTCTGCCTCGTAGCATCATTTCCCCGACAAGTGAACTCATCCAGAAGCAGCTGATACAGTTTGTTGATTCTGAAAAAGCCCCTCAAGAGCTTCTTGTACGAAGATGCATCAACCTGGGAAAAGGTGTAAAAATAAAAAAAATATGTGTGTCAGTCTCGAAAAAAAAGAAGAAAAAAAGAGGAAAACAAAAAAGAAAAAAAAACGAGTGTGAAAAAAAAAGAAGTATACCACGTGGGCCCGCTCTGGGATCTGGAAGCGCTCAGGGATGTCAACATCGGGCAAAACCTCCTCCACAAGTCTTCCATCACGGCGATACTAGAAGGTGGAGAAATCCTCAGCAGGCACAAACAAGTCTAACTGCACGTCAGGAGCTGGACAAGAAGGCCTCGGCCTATCAGAGACGTCAGATGCACGCCTAGTTGCAGTAGGGGCAGGATGGAGCACTGTCCTTAGGAATTCTTCATATGCCATAACAGGATAATCACTCGGAGGCATGAGATATCTCGACATGTACAGATACCTGTTCGGCAAGAAATCTTGGACTATCACCCAGGGAGGAGGTGCAGGTGGTGTCACTAGAGCCACCAGAAACATGGATTGCTGGCGGTTGACTCGTTCACCCATGTACAATGAATCAACCACAATGGACACCATCAGTATCCGGCAACGACTCATCTCCAGGGAGATTATATAAGGCCCCACTAGACCCCTCCAGGCATATAAATGCACAATGTCCTAGCTCAAGCTTGCTATCTTGTCTCACATCCTGATCGCATCCAAGCAGTGGCCATCGCGATCCTGCTCTACTCGGTTGACATTCATAAACTTAACCAAAAATGAAAGACCGAATAGGCCCAGACCTGCAAGAATTTAAAAAAAAGAATCAGCCAAAAAGAAAAGAAAATGCTGACAAAAAAAAAAAGAAAAAAAATCAAAAGCAAGGAAAAAGAAAAGATACCTCCCAAGCCGGAACAAAGTCGTTAAGGGTCGGCGAATCATTGCGGCTGGCTCGATCCATGGAAGCATAAAGCTCGGCCAGGCTTGCTTGCACCCAGTCATACTTGATAACGCGGTCCAGATCCCGCAGACATCCCATGAAGGAAACCCTCAAAGTGGTGGATGAGTTGGCAAAAAGTGACATCCCCTGAAAGAAGAACAAAAACGCCCTAGCAACGCGAGCTACGACCTCACTATTATTCTCATCAACTTGCCCGGCGTGTGCTAAAAGCCAACTCTTGACACTGCCAATATGAATCTCATCTGCAATCTTATACTCGGGTTCAAAACCCAAAAGGTCCTCCACCACGTCGTGATGATGTCGAAGGGTGTAATCTGGCTCCAAAGCCCTGGCAATGCCGGTAGAGATACATGTGATTGCAGCAAAATCGCACAGGGTCAATGTGGCCTCCCCCTAGCTGAAATGAAAGGTGTGGGTGGTGTCCCACCAGTACTCCCGCAAAACCTAAAAAATGGGTATATATCCGTGGAAGGGACGGAAAGCCCGCAAGAACTTACTAAAACCGGAAGACTCCACCAAAATCCGTGCCGGCAGAGGCATTGAATTATAGATGGTCGAGACTTTATCACAGCTTGCCCGAATCCTGGCCAAAGCCCTACGCGCCTAAAAAAGAAAAGAATAAAAAATAAGAATAAAAAAAACAGCAGCATCTCAGAATCAGAAAAAAGGGAGGAAGGTAAATTCTTATCTTTTATAAAGCCCTTATGCATGCCATTAAATTATGCCATGTCGAAATATATATATATATATATATATATATATATATATATATATATATATATATATATATATATATATATATATATATATATATATATATACCCGGAAAAATACATCATATATCCGAAAAGTCTATTGCGTGAGGACGCACCACTAAAAATATTTGAAAACTCAAGCATGCATCATATAGTCAAAATATATCAGTTACATGGAATATGCATTGCAGAATCAAATAGTGCCAATTGCTTAAGTATGCATCGCAAAATTGAATAGCACGAATTTCATATTTTGCTATGAATAATTACCAAATTGTATCATTTTAGCACATAAATTGCATGCATAAGCATCAAAATCAAGAACAGGTATGCTCAAAAAGTCCAAAACAGCAAAGAAATCCGACATATCTGAAAAATCAATCAAATGGGTTTGAGAAAAAAAAAAGAAACTTACAGTGGGAATCAAAAGATTAGACACGTGCGTATGCTGATCACGAAGGATGTTTCCCCAATCATCCTTCGAAAAGAGATACTTGACATGATTTCGGGTCAAGGGAGGAAGTTCCCTTCTTTCCTCGCCCGAATCCGGGTACATCGGCGCCTTTTCCTTTCGAGATCTTGAGGAAGAAGCCATCTATCAAACAAAACAATCAAATTGGCGATAGAAAATAGAGAAAAGACGGAGAAATAACGAAGAAAGCTCATCGGCAGCAATAATGGAAGAAAAATGTCGAAGGAAGAAAAACGAAAATGAAGAAGCTACTGCTTCTGCTTCTCCCCGTAAGTCATGAAGAAAGGGGTGAAAAGTTTCACTTTCCCCCCTCCAAAGTTCAAGTTTAGCATCCAAACAACCAAGTTTTCTCAAATTGCAAAAGGGCCCTGAAAGCTTAACGGAAAGTTAACAAAGTTAGCTTTGTTAACAAAAAGTGACGGCCATCCATCAAAAAAACAAAAGAAAGCTCATATCCCCAGGAGGTCAGCCGCAAGAAGGTCAGCAAATGCAAGAAAGAAAGAAGAAATGCAAGCAAGAAAGAAAAAATTCAAGAAAGAAGAAATGCAAGAAAAAAAAAATGCAAGAAAGAAAGAAAAAAGATGCAACAGAAAATAAAAAGAAAAATGCAGCAAGAGAAAAAAAAAGAAAAATGCAGCAAGAGAAAGAAAGAAAAAATGCAGCAAAAGAAAGAAAGAAAAAATGCAGCAAGAAGAAAAAGCAGTGCGAGAAAAGAAAGCATCAAAACAAATGAAGAACTAAGCAAAAGCAAGAAAGGTAAGGAAAGGTAAAGTATTAATATTTTACATGCATCTCATCTGATGGTTGTTGGATCTTTTCCGCAAGGGGTGCATACCCCGGGTCACTTGGGGAAAAGATTGGTCCCACCATTGCATTCGACGAAGGGTACCTATCCCTGATGGTGCAATGTTTTGATAATGTGTTCCACCTAGTTGTTGGATCTTTCCCGCAAGGGGTGCATACCCCGGGTCACTTAGGGAAAAGATTGGTCCCACTATTCCATTCGACGAAGGGTGCCTATCCTTGAGGGTGCAATGTTTTGATAATGTGTTCCACATGGTCTGTTGGATCTTTTCCGCAAGGGGTGCATACCCCGGGTCACTTAGGGAAGAGATTGGTCACACCATTGCATTCGACGAATGATGCCTATCCCTGAGGGTGCAATGCTTTATGATGTGTTCCACCTAGTTGTTGGATCTTTTCTGCAAGGGATGCATACCTCGGGTCACTTAGGGAAAAGATTGGTTCTACCATTGTATTCGACGAAGGGTGCCTATCCTTGAGGATACAATGTTTTATGATGATGTGTTCCACCTGGTTTGTTGGATCTTTTCCGCAATGGGTGTATACCCTGGGTCACTTAGGGAAAAGATTGGTTCCACCATTGTATTCGACGAAGGGTGCCTATCCCTAAGGGTGCAATGTTTTATGATGATATCCAACCAATATGACTGTTGTTTGTTTGCATCGGGCCGAACTACGTTTGGTCTGATTCCTTTTATTAAGGGATACGTAGGTAGCCTATTTCGACAGGTCCAACCATCAGAGCAATTAATTTGCATATCTGCTTAAAAACTACGATAACCTGTTACAACCGACTAAATATGTCTAGAATATGTGAGATTTGAAATGCATTATAAACTGTTGTATTATAATTGCTACATGTTGCATTACTCCCCATTATAATTTCCACGAAATTTGAGAGTCTATTTCTTATCAACGATGTTCGTTTACTCGGTAAGCTTCGGGTTACCCGTAAACTCCATCGTTGAGGGGCTCTGTAGACACCTCAATTTCGTACCCTTGGTATGTAACATGACATGAAATATCAAGACCTGTTAAAACTTAACAAATGTCAAGTTACAGGGTTTAAAAATGGAAAAGGAAAAGCAGGATGCGTAAACAGTGAAATGCAAGGGGTCAAAGTGTCAAAAAACAACCTAGAAAGAAGCCCAGGCGCCACCCACACCCACAGCTGACGCGGCGCCCAGAGCCCTTGTGGGTGGCGCCCAATAGTGTTTAGGCACTCTCTTGTTTGACATTTGTACAATCTCTCAAGTGTGCGGTACAAGCTGATGAAGCACAGAGAAGGAAATTTAATGTCGAAGGAGTCCCTTCCTCAGCCTATAAATAAAGGCATTCAGCTGTGAGAATTCACTACTCTCACTCGAGACTTCGCACACAGTCTTCACACTTCATCGCACACAGTTAAAAAACACCGCTGAGAGTTTACGCAGAGTGATCATCCTGAGAGATATCCCTCCTAAAAGGCCTTGAAGTTCCGTCAAATCTCTTCCAAACTTAAATCCAACCGGTCAAAGTGAACCTTAGCCTCCCTGCTAGGATTCCACCTAATTTTCCCGGTCCAAAAATCCAAAAAATAGCAGTTGCTCTGCCCGAATCTAGAGGCCAAATCCACCAGAAGCAAGCAGTTACTCTACCCGATTTCCGCCATAAGCAAGCAAACAGCAGCATAAAGCAAGCAATTACTCTGCCCATTTCCCGGTGCGAGAAAGTAACTTTCGGAAGCAGTTACTCTACCCGAATCTCCACAACAAAAAAGAGTCTCTCTCCCGGAAGGACATAGCGAGCACACCCCACGCTCTTAAAGGTAAGCCTTTAAGAGGTAATACTAAAAAAGTGTTATTTCTAGCCGGCCCGATGTAAAAAATATAAGCAGTTATGCTGCCCGGATTTATATAGAAAATAGCACTAAAAAGAGCCATTATTATGGCCTAATATTTATAATTATATTTGTAATTCCAGGAAGGAAGCGGCTGCAAGTTTGTAATAATGTAGATACAGATATATATGTTTAAATGCTTTGTTTCATTTGCTAAATAAATATAATAAAAGCATATTTTAGTCAAAAACTATTTTTGAGAACGAAAGGGCGAGTTGGGTGCCTAACACCTTCTCACCTCGTAACTTAGCCTCCGAACCTCTTTTTACAAACTCTGGTTGTTTTTGGTTTTTCTTTATTTCTCCTTAAAAATAAAGATGGCGACTCTGTTACAACATTTTGGATCACAGTGAGGCCCGCAACATGCTTTTTTTTTTTGCACTTTTTTGTTTTCCCCTAAACAAGGGAAGATGGGAATGAAAAGGGTGATGCATTTTCTGTATCTTGTTTTTCCCTAAACAAGGGAGGATGAGATATGGAAAAATCCAAAGCACTCATAGTGACCTAAAATGAACCCAAGTCCATAGTGAGGGAGGGCGTGTTCCCATGCGCCCTCGCGGCATCCTTTTTTTTTTTGCACTTTTCCGTTTTTCCCTAAAAAAGGGAAGTTGGGAATGAAAAGGGTGATGCGTTTTCTATATCTTGTTTTCCCCTAAACAAGGGAGGATAAGATACAGAAAAATCCAAAGCACTCATAGTGGACTAAAGCACACTTAGTGACCGAGGTGTATTCAATGCGCTTTTTGACAACACTCTTTTTGCACTTTTAATTTCGTTTTCCCCTAAACAAAGGAGGATGGAATGAAATGAGTGATGTCCTCCCCGAGCCGTGTGTTCCCCTAAAAAAGGGAGCACGCGATCCGGGGGGATTCTCTCTCGGGGCACTCACAATGGCATCTCAAGGTACTCTCTCGTCTTATTTAAATATGAGCAATTTAAATCGTACAATTACTGTCGGTAATGGCCAAGGCATTCCAATTCATGGTTATGGACACTCATCACTCCCATCACCACATCCCCCATTTACACTAAAAAAAAAAAAAATCCTACATGCACCGTTTCTAATTAAAAATCTGATTTCTGTCGGACGTTTCACCACTGACAATAATGTTTCGATTGAATTTGACCCGGTTGGTTTTTTTGTGAAGGATTTACAGACGGGGATGCCTCCCATGAGATGTGACAGTACTGGGGATTTATATCCTCTCACCAACAACAACTATCAAGCCATTCATCCTTCAACCTTTATAGCCTTCTCTTCTAGTACAAATATAGGTCAACCGAGCGATAATGTTTTACGCTCCCTTAGCACAAATAAATTGATCAATTGTAAACATTTATCTCATTCCTCTATTTGTGCGTCTTATGTGTTTGGGAAGCATATTAAGTTGCCATTTTCTCAATCTTTTACTCGTATTTTTATGCCATTTGACATTATTCACAGTGACTTGTGGATTCTCCAATGTTAAGTTCTTCCGGTCATCGATATTACCTTCTTCTCTTGGATGCTCATTCTAATTTTTTATGGACCTATCCCATTGGACAAAAATCACAAGTCTATACCATTTTTCAATCTTTCAGAAACTTCATTCGCACCCATTTCGAAAAGAATATTAAAAGTTTTCAATATGACAATGTGAGGGAGTTTGATAACGACTCATTCAAGAAGTTTTGTGCTACACATGGAATGCGTTTTCGTTTTTCATGCCCACACATATCTCAACAAAATGGCAAAGCCGAACGTAAAATATGGACTATAAATAACATGATTCGCACCCTTCTAGCTTCCTCGTCTCTCCCTCCATCCTTTTGGCATCATACTCTTGAAATGGCCACATATCTTTTAAACATCCTCCCTACCAAGTCTCACCAATATCGATCCCCGACGAAGATCATTTACTAACGGGATCCTTCATATAAACACTTACGAGTTTTCAGTTGTCTGTGTTACCCTCTTCACCCTTCCACCAAAATCAACAAACGTCAATCTCGTTCCACACCATGCATATTCTTAGGCTACCCAACCAATCACAGGGGGGTATAAGTGCTATGATTTATCTTGTCGAAAAATCATCCTTTCTCTGCACGTTATCTTCGACGAATCACAATTTCCCTTTGCCAACCTTCATTCCCCTTCTTCCACGTCCATATGAATTTCTAAATGATGCACTCCATCCTAGTATATTGTCTCACTTATAAAACTCGGCCATCTATTTCCTCCCTAGCGTCAACTACATCAAGTTTCCTTCCTATACCAAGCTCCCAGCAGCCCAGCCCGCTGTCACCCTCCGAGCCTGCCTGACCCACACATTCTGAAACTTCATATTCCAGTCCTATACCTCCCAATACTATTAGCCCACTGCTGGCCCAACCTCCTAGCCCACCGACTGCACCACCTCCCCTAGCACCCTTACGATCTATGGCTACTCGAAGCATGCATGGCATCTTCAAACCCAAATCTCACTATAATATTTCCACTTCCCTCTCTCCATCCCCTCTTCCCCAAAATCTAAGAGGTGCCCTATCTGATCCAAATTGGAAAGCTACCATGATAGATGAATTTAATGCTTTTATTCAAAATAAGGCATATGAGTTGGTGCCCCGTCCTTCTATTGTTAATGTTATTCGTTCTATGAGGATTTTTCGCCACAAAACGAAATCGGATGGTTTTTTTGAGCGGCACAAAGCCCATCTTGTTGGTGATGGTAGGTATCAACAAGTTGGCATCGACTGTGATGACACTTTCAGTCTCGTAGTCAAGCCTGCTACAATTCGGACTGTTCTCTGCATCGCTCTCTATAAGTCATGGTCTATTGATAGATGTGTTTTATACGCATCTATTTGGTACTTTTGTAGCTTATAAATAGTAATTCCACGAGGCTTTTGGCTGCTAATATGTGTTTTGGAGCTATATTGTGAGTTTCAGGGTTTTAGATGAAATTATGGGATTTACAAGGCTTTTATTGAAGATTTAAAGGAAGGGTGTAAAGTGCAAACATTGAAAAGAAGTTTGAATTGGGATCTGAAAGCCCTTGCAGACGCAAGGGTAGAAGGCCTCACCCCCGTAAGACTTCCAGTAGACGCCTTACGGGAGTTTAACCTTGACTGAATCTCCCTCCTTCCCTCAAAAACCCTAGTATAAATAGAAGACATGTAGCCTAAAGCCAAGGATGGTTTTTACACCGATTTTAGTGTGTAATACATAGTGTTAGTATTTGTAATTATAGTTCGAAGATCGATATATGTATTCTTTCATTCCACTGATCTGCTCGTCTTCAAGGATGGACTAACCGTTCATTAATCTAGGAATTGGGAGGTAACTTGTATCGAATCTATTGCTCAATATATTTTTATTCAATCAAATCTTGTTGATCATGATGTTTATCAATCTCTTTAATGTTTAGCTTTGACCAAATGAATGGAATTGCAAGTAGTAAAGACCTAGAGGTGCGGAGAGCTGCACGGCCAAATGCATATGTCGTACACTGGCTCACCATTGTGATAAATTGACCTTATCGATGCACGAGAGTGATAAGTTAGGGTTAGGTTCATATATATGATCCTAAGTGACAGATAAGAATTTCATATGTTCTTGTTCTTAGGATATAGATTGGATGAATTATTTAGGATGGAGACTGAATTATAATTTGACAATCTTTATCAATTTTTAGTGAACGAACCCAAGAAATTGATTGATGCTTTAATTAATAGAGCAATAGAGTAGATATAAGTGAATCCACATTCCTAGATTTCCCTCCTCCTTAAGATCTTCATATCTGTAATTGCTGCTTTAGACTATTAATTAGATTTCCTGCGTTTGTAGAATAAATTAGATTTAATAAATTAAACCCCCCCTTAGTTTAATTGCTACCGGTTTACTTGCTATCTGATTACTTCTTGTCTCTGTGGTTTGACCCTTGCTACCATACTATTCTACAATAGTCTTGTGCACTTGTAAGGTATAAATTTAAGACACGATCAAGTTTTTGGCCCCGTTGCCGAGGACAAGCTAGTTTTCTAATTAGTTTATTGGTAGCGCTTTTAAATTCAGTTTTTATAAAAAGAAAAATACAAAAAAAAATATATATTTTTAGTTTAATTGTTTATTTGATTTTAATTTTTTTGCATTTTATGCACGGTCGTAGATCTCTAAATCCCAAGCTGGCATAGTTAAATCAGAATATAAATAATCTTGGTAATAATCAGAAAGATCTTGATAATTTGAAAAATCCACCTGTTAATCAAGAACAAATAAATTGAGAGGATCCTCTAGTTGATCCTCCAATAGATAATAATAACAATCAAAATCCTTGAAATCTGATTCCTCCGGTAAATCAAATAAGGGAGGAACCAGCTGATTGAAATATGAAAGTAATAATTAATCAAAGAACTATAAATGATTATGGTCGTCCCATGTTGAATGCAACATCATCATGTCTAGTATTACCGGAAGCGGTAAGAAATTTCGAATTTAAAGGCCATTTTTATAATACGTTGCCTTCATTCCATGGTTTGCCATCTGAAGACCCAGTAACTTTTGTTAAAGACTACAATTTTATGACTAATAATTTTCCGTTAGGAGGTCTGACGGAAGATCAATTAAAAATGAGATACTTTCAATGTGCATTAAAAGATGTAGCAAAAAGATGGTTTATGAACTTAGCACCTAGAAGTGTTTATACTTGGGCTCCATTATATGATTTGTTTATGGGAAAATTCTATTAACATGCACCTCTTTCGAACTATAGAAAGCAAATTATAGCTTTTCAAACATAACTAGGAGAAACGTTCCATGAAGCATGGGATAGATTCAAAAATTTACTTATCATGTGTCCCCATCATAATCTATCTCAAGATGTGTTAGTAACTCAATTTTATCATGCTCTTTCACCTGCTTTGCAAACTTTGGTTTATAGTGCAGCCGGTGGTTCTATTAGTAGAATGACACCAGCTAAATTATAAAGTTTATTTGAGATGCTAAGTGCAAGTTCCCAACAGAAAAGTACAAGTGGTAAAAGTAGAAGTTTGTTCCAAGTTCAAGATAGTTCAAATACTCAAGCACAAATAGAACAATTGAAGGCACAAGTGGAAGTCCTATTACAAAACAGATCACAAATTCAAGAATTGTGTGCTATTTGTGGATTAAATTCTCATACTACTAACTTTTGTCCATCTATTGCTTTGTATCCTGAACAGGCTAATGCTATGAATGAATACCCTCCTAGACAAAGGAATGATCCCTACTCCAACACATACAATCCAGGTTAGAGGAATCACCCTAACTTTTCATGGGGAGAAAATAAGCCCTTGCGCCTCAACAATTTCCTAAGCAAGGATAGTTACAAATTGAAGAAGCAAAATCCAAGGGATTTGAAGGTAGGCAGACTGTTTTCAACAGACATGTGATGGAAGCCATTGATGATTTTAGGAAAGACCTTGCTCAAGCTTTACAAGGAAGAGAAGAAGGGAAGTTCCCTAGTTAAAACAGAACAAACAAAATCTATCACTACTCTGCGAAGTGGTAGAGTCATTGGAGAAGAGGTAAGTGATCCTACTCATTCTATTGATGTTCCTGATAATGTAGATAACTCTGGTGAAGAAAATCCAAACAAAAGAAAAAGATAAAGGTGAATAAATCCGAGATAAAGATAATAATGAAGTTCATATCCTGTTAGGAAGACCTTTTATGGCCACGACCAACACCATGATTAGTGTGAAGAATGGTAAGCTATCGATGTCAGTTATGGGAGAAAATGATACGGCGTCAAAAATCTGAACACTATAAATCTGTCCTAGCCCTTTTGTACAACCCCAAATCGTTGTAGCCGTGCCTTGCTTTACCCAAACTGATTTGGACCTTCTTGTAAACCTGTGCCCCTTTTGTTGAATAGGTTTGCACCCCTAAGGTTGCCTTGTTCAACTTCCCAATCCTTGCTAGTTGTCTACTTGAATCAGCCCTTAAGAGCCATGTAGTGCAAAGTCCAACATTTCCCACTTGCTTAATTTCTACCTTAGGGTAGTCCTCCCTCTCACCCGTATCATACTCCCCTTCTTCGAAAAGGATTGTCCTCAATCCTTGATCCGTCATGCCAATGAAACACCCTTGCGTACATGTGAATCTGATTGAATTACCTTCCTTGGTCATATTGTTCACGCATTCCTTGTCGTTTAATAACATAAGTTGATTGGGGTTTAACCCAAAAGTTTCATGTTGAAAATTTCGAGTTGACGAAGTGGTAACCGTTACCTTAGTATCAAATTCCCCCACTTTGCTTCCCATGCTCCTTATGCTATTTTCTTCTTGAGCCCTTTTTAACTCTTCCTCTTTTCCACATTTTTCTCTTGCAAGCTTCTCCTTTTCTTCTTCTTCTCTTGTCATTCCTTCTCTAGCATGCCTTTCTTCTTTTTCTTTTTCTTGCTTTTCTTTGACCAATTTCTCTTCTTCTTCCTTCTCACGTTTCTCCCGTTCTTCTCGTTCGATCTTTCCTCTTTCGAGCTTCTCTCTTGCAATTTCCTCTTCTTCAATTTTCTTTGCAAGTTTCCATTCGGCTAACTTCAACTCTTCCCTTTCGATTATCTCATAAAGTTCTTCTTCGGTCAATACTTTTCCAAAGAAACAATTGGATGGAAGATGACCATTACCTTTACATTTATAGCAATCAAACGTATACGAAGGGACAATGGAGTTTGAATTTGGTTGATAGCCATAAAAACCTTTTGAATGTGTAGCCCTAGAACATATTTTAGAACCCCAAAATGTCTTTGAATCTGCTGCCTTCGTCACCATAATTATCAAAAGAAATTTAAAGGCTGAACAAAGCTGGAAGATGAATCAGGATTATTTGCGACGGTCAGAAACAGAACTGTGCCAAATACCGAGTATTAGGCGTGGCAGAACTGTCCCTAAAAAGAACTTTTTGGCACAGACAGAAAATTTCGTGCCAAATAAACCTGCTGGAATAAAAACCAATTTTTTTTTTATAATAAACCCTAGAACAAAATAGGGTTTCCAGAAACTGAACTAATTGGACAGAAAAAAGAATAGAATGGTGCGGCTATACCTAGAATGCTTCTTCGCTTTTCCAAGATCGTTCACGAGATTAAGAAATCGTGAAAGCCTTCGCTCTGATACCACTTGATACGGCATCAAAAATCTTAACACTATAAATCTGTCCCAGCCCTTTTGTACAGCCCCAAATTGTTGTAGCCGTGCCTTGCTTTAGCCAAACTGATTTGGACCCCTCTTGTAAACCCATGCCCCTTTTGTTGAATAGGTTTGCACCCCTAAGGTTGCCTTGTTCAACTTCCCAATCCTTGCTAGTTGTCTACTTGAATCAGCCCTTAAGAGCCATGTAGTGCAAAGTCCAACATTTCCCTCTTGCTTAATTTCTACCTTAGGGTAGTCCTCCCTCTCACCAGTATTAGAAAATGTAGAGATTTCAGTTTTTTTGATGCATTAGACAGACCAAGTGACATGAATGTCTGTTTTTCAATTGATGAAATTGAAAATCTTACAGCCCAAAGCTTTGAAGCAAATGTAAATGATGACGAGTTAGAGAAAGAGATGTTCGGAGAAGACTATGTTCATAGAGACTTCCCCGATTTAATAATTGATATGGAAGAATTAGAAAGAGAACTCCTCGAGGAGGATGCCAAAGAGGAAAAGGAGAAACTAGAAACTCCTAAAGATGAAAGTGAAAGTAAAGAAGAAATATAAAATCCTAAAATAGAAATTGATAAAGATTTAGAAAAAGAAGAATCTGAAATTCCTAAGGAGGATAAAAAAAAAAGGTTAAACTTGAAGTTCCTAAGTTTATTCCATCTATTAAATCTCCTCCTGAAATAGACTTAAAGCCATTACCATCTCACTTGAAATATGCGTTTCTTGGAGAAGGCAAAACTTTACCTGTTATAACTGCTGTAGATTTAACGGAAGAACAAGAGGCAAGCTTGTTAAAGGTATTATGGACACATAGAGAAGCTATAGGTTGGTCCTTAGCAGACTTGAAAGGTATTAGTCCTTCTATGTGTATGCATATAATTCATTTGGAAGAAGGTACCAAACCTTCTAGAGAACGTCAAAGAAGACTTAACCCCCATATGGAAGAAGCAGTTAGGAAAGAAGTGCTTAAGCTTCTTGATGTGGGTATAATTTACCTGATATCTGATAGTAAATGGGTTAGTCTAGTTCAAGTAGTTCCTAAGAAATCAGGAATTGCTATTGTTAAAAATGAGAAAATGAGTTAATTCCCACAAGAACTATTATTGGCTATATAATGTGCATTGCTTTAAGGAAGCTAAATGCGGCTACAAAGAAAGACCACTTTCTTTTGCCATTTATTGACCAAATCCTTGAAAAATTAGCTGGCCATGATTATTATTGTTTTCTTGATGGTTTTTCCGGTTACAATCAAATTCCACTTGCATCGAAAGATCAAGAGAAGACTACATTTACATGTCCCTTTGGTACCTTTGCATTTAGAAGGATGCCCTTTGGATTATGTAATGCCCCGGTCACTTTTCAAATATGCATGATTTCTATATTTTCTGATTTAGTGGAAAGATGTGTGGAAGTGTTTATGGACGATTTTTCAGTATTCAGAAAATCTTTTGATGATTGTTTAGAAAATCTAACATCGGTTCTTAAAATATGTTGTGAAGCTAATTTGACCCTAAGTTGGGAGAAAAGCCGTTTCATGGTTAAACATGGAATATTTTTTGGTCATATTGTCTCTAATAAAAAAATTAAGGTCGATAAAGCCAAAATTGAAGTTATATCACAATTACCTCCCCCAACTACAATCAAGGGTGTTAGAAGTTTTCTAGGTCATACATGTTTTTATAGAAGATTTATAAAAGGCTTTTCAAAAATCTGTAAACCTCTATGCAATCTTTTGGCAAAAGATACCGAATTTATTTTCGATTAAGAATGCTTAAATGCATTTAATCTGTTAAAAGAACAATTAACAACAACTCCTATTTTAATCAGCCATGATTGGTCTCTCCCCTTCGAGATCATGTGTGATGCATCGGATTTTGCAATTGGAGTTGTGTTAGGACAAAGGGTAGATAATAAACCTTATGTGATTCATTATACCAGTAGGACATTGAATGATGCACAACTCAATTATACAACCACTAAAAAATAATTTTTAGTTGTTGTGTTTGCATTAGAAAAAATTCGATCCTACATGTTAGGTTCTAAAGTCATTATATTCTCTGACCATGCAGCCCTAAAATATATTTTGAGCAAAAAAGAGGCTAAACCTAGGCTCATTAGATGAATGTTATTATTACAAGAATTTGACATTACTATTAAAGATAAAAAGGGAACATAAAATGTTATTGCCGACCATTTGTCTAGGTTAGAATTTTTACCTTTGCTTGGACGTCAACTTCTTGATAATAAAATACCTATGAATGAAGATTTCCCCGATGAACAATTGTTAGCAGTTAAAAATTTCGAACCATGGTATGTTGATTTTATCAATTACCATGTTGCAAATATCATTAATCCTAATTTTGATTTTTATTAAAGGAAGAAATTTTTGGCGGATGTTAAAAAGTATTTTTGGGAAGAACCTCATTGATTCAAAATATGTTCAGACTCCTTCATTAGAAGATGTATTCCAGATCAAGAACAACAAAGTATTTTGGTATTTTGTCATGAACACTCTTGTGGTGGTCATTTTAGTAGTAGTAAAACTGCTAGGAAAATCTTACAATCTGGTTTATGCTGGCCTACCATTTTTAGAGATGCTGAAATATTTTGCAAAACATGCGATAAATGTCAAAGGACTGGCGGAATTAGTAAAAGGAATGAGATGCCCTTGCATAATAATTTAGTTATTGAAAATTTTGATGTATGGGGTATTGACTTTATGGATCCTTTCCCAGTCTCGAATGGTTATGAATATATATTAGTTACTGTTGACTACATGTCGAAATGGATAGAAGCCATTGCTACCCGAAACAATGATGGCCAAATTGTTGTCAAGTTTTTGGATGATTATATATTTGCTCGGTATGGAGTACCAAAAGTAATAATTAGTGATCAAGGAACGCACTTCACCAATTGTTTGATGAACGCGTACCTTAGGAAACATGGTGTGACTTACAAGTTGGCTACACCATATCATCCTCAGACTTTTGGCCAAGTAGAAGTAAGTAACAGACAAATAAAGGTAGTCCTTGAAAAAACTGTTAGGACAAACCGAAAGGATTGGGAACCAAAACTTAAAGATGCTCTTTGGGCCTACAAAACTGCTTATAAGACCCCAATAGGTATGAGTCCTTATAGAATGGTGTATGGCAAAACATGCCATCTTCCAGTAGAAATTGAACACAAGGCGTATTGGGCCATTAAAACTCTTAATTTTGACCCAGCTTTGGCCAGTAAAGAACGGCTTTATCAGCTAAATGAGTTAGAAGAGCATAGGCTAAATTCATATGAGAATGCAAAAATTTATAAAGAAAAGACCAAAAGATACCATGATATGGGAATCTCTAAAAAAGTGTTAGGTCAAGGCTTAAAAGTCCTTCTTTTTAATTCCAGACTCAGATTATTCCCATGAAAATTAAAATCAAAATGGTCTGGTCCTTTCATTATAGTACGAATTTACCCACATGGAGCAGTTGATATTAAAAACCCAAAGACTGATGAGATTTTTAAAGTAAATGGTCACCGACTCAAACCTTATTTTGAACCCATGTCAATAGAGAGAACAATTGAACTCATTCGTCTTTCTGACACTGAACCCCCAAAAGATTAGGTTTGCAGTTAGGTCGAGCCAAAGACGCTAAACAAGTGCGCTAGGTGGGAGGCAACCCACTTTGATGAAAATTTTATTTGCTTTCGTAGTGTAACTTAAATATGTTTTTCTCCATCTTATTTGATTATGAGCATTTAAATTTACTTTCCAATTTTGGCATAATTCAAGTTTGGGGGAGAAAAGCATCATAGTGTTGTATTTATGTTTTATCTAATATTATAGTATATTAGTCTTGTAGAATTTTCAGAGTGCAGGAAAGAAACGACCTTAACGGAACGTAACAGAAGGATTAAAACGAAGACAGCTCAAAACTGTGAAACAGCTTCCCAAAGGCGAATTTTCTATGACCCTTGTGGACGCAAGGTCTTAACACCTCGCGGCCGCAAGGCTTCATTAATAACGGAAAACGCGTGAACCTTGTGGCTACAAGCCCCCTAGGCCATGCCACAGTAAGCCCTACCTCAGCATCAGTGTCCTTTGACTGTGAACCTTGCGGACGCAAGACCCTCTTTATAAGCAGGAACAAGGCGGGCATGAGCAGTCACATAAATTCAGGCCTTTTCTCTCCAAAACTTCTGGCGATCTCTCTCTCTCTCAACTCCGGCGAAGCTCACTCATTCCGGCCAAGACTCAAGTGCTAGCTTTCTTTCTTCAAGCTTCCATCTTCATCTCCACCCCCATCTCACTCCATTTAAGTACGAAGAAAAGTTGCTGCCCATTGTTTCGGACAAGAAAGCTTCGAAAATCCGGCAAACCCTCCATTGTAGTTGAAGTATAGCACAATCTAAGTATCTTATATCCCTTTTCTTTTAAAAATTTTGATCCGTCAAATTTTTGCATGCTAGGGTAATAGGAATATTTTAATTGTTTATGTGCATGTTTTAATTGTTTTAGTTGGATCGATTAGTTGAATTTTAAATTTTGTTTAGAGTAGATATATTTTTAGTGACCCTAAAATGGCCCCTAAGCGTAGAAACACCGGACCTTCTTCGTCCAACTCCCAAGAGGAAGAGCAAGAATATGACCCGTTTCGGTTCATATCTTTTGAGGCTTCAGAGAGCTACACTAGGAAGCTCTCTAAGAGTATAATCTCTGTAAGGGGATTTAAGGTTAAAGACTTTGCTCTCTCTGCCCACTTCGCCCAGCGAAGATGGGCACCTCTTTGTGCGACCCTGGGCATGGCCATCGTGGCCATTGTCCGTGAATTCTAAGCCAACGGGCATATCTCCATATCTGGCGAGGTGTATGACACTAGTTCTGTTAGGGGTAGGGATGTTGACTTTTCACCCTATAGCCGCATTAACCATTATTTCGACACCCCTAATTTCGCGAGGGATACTGACCATTACAGTATCCATCTCGCCAATGTTGTCCTTCTCGAGGAGATTAATGCAACTATCGCAACTCCTGACATGGTTTGGACCTATCATCAAGGTCCACCGTTCGGCCCCCGCACCATGGAAGAGTCCCATTTGACGAACACGACCAAGGCCGTGTTCAAATTCATCTGTGCACGCCTTATGCCATCCAGCCACCAGCACACGATGTCTTGGCATAAGGCCATTTTGATCCACACCCTCCTGACCGGTAGGTCTGTTGATGTTGGGCGCCTGATCAACGCCCAGATTCAGACCCTCATTAGAGGTAGGACAAACTCGGGATTTGTTTTCCCAAGTTTGATTAAAGGACTGTGTGGTGGGGCTGGAGTCATTTTGAATCCAGATTCGGAGAGAGTTCGGGCAGTACCCGACATTACTGCGGCGCTTCTTTTTTATCACCCACACTAGCCACATGAGGAGCCTTAAGGGGAGGCTCATATTTAGGAGGAGGTGGATCTTTTGGAGGCTATCTCCAATAGGCAGGATGAGATCTCGTTAGAAAACCAAATGATTAATCAGCAGTTGGCGTAAATGCGCGCCAACCAAAATCATTTTTATGGTTGGATTAACCAGGTGGGGAATAATGTGTCCACGTATTTTGGAATGCCACCTGGTACGATTCCCGAGTTTCGTCCTCCTTTGTTATTCCCTCCCGACTCACCATGAGTCGAAGCCCAAGTTTCTTCCTCTTTCGTTAGGCGGGCCAGATATGTCATTTTGATATTTCTCCTCCATCAACCCTCTTATAGGATAATCCTTAATTTTGAGGACAACATAAAATTTAAGTTTGGGGGGGGGGATTCTAAGCCCAGGGCCTTTGCAGGTCCCAGCCTAAGGAAGAGTGGAGTTTGGATCCGAAATGAATACTATAATATGAAGATCAGAATCCATAAGCAAACACAAGAGTTCATGCTATCATAAGATGTACAAGCAAAGGCAGATAGACATGAAGTAAAGTTGCTTTGAACAAGTTTTCATTTAGATCAAAATATACTCGAATACAAAGAGGATCTAAAGATTACAAGATTCAATACAACTTCCGATGACTTAACTACTCCTATTAAACAACTAATCTAAACACCTGATACATTTCTAAAGATAAAAATGTTACAAGGAGATGTCTATGAACACCATGGACCTAGATCCGTCAAACCGATTGGCAAACAGAATATAGGTCCAGATCAAGGAGCTCACAATGAGCCAAGGAGAGAGCGGGGCTCATCCCCCCCCCCCATTTTTTCTCTTTTTAGCAGGTTTTCTCTATCCCAGACGCTCTGCATAAACATCTTATAGAATTTTCTAGATATCAGTTCCAGTTAGGCGTGGCAAAATTTTATCATGTCCATTGGGTTATCCAATATAACCATTATAAAAGACTTATCGGGTGTTATCCATTAACACCCAATTAAGTTAATGGGTGTTAATGGATAACACCCATTAGGAACCAATAACAAAATGGATAATTTATGGATATTAACCAGTTATCCATTGGGTTTATCTATTAATGTCACCACAACCATTTGGTTTATCAACTAATGCCACCACCACCACCCACCGTTGACACTTCCCAACTCCGGCAACCGCCATCAATCACCACCACCCACTGCCCACCGCCACCACCACCACCACCATCTGTCGCCCATCGCCACCAACCTCTGGCCACCACCTGCCAACACCGCCCACTGCCGCCGCCACCACCGTATGCCGCCAACCTCAGCCTCCGGCCACCACTTGCTGCTATCGCTGGCACCTTCGCCCACCGCCACCACCATCTGTCCCCAACCATACCGCTTGCTGCCATTAATGTAGAAGAAAAACATCGTTGTCTTTTGGGGGAACTCAACAAACGTGCAACTATAACACCTGATGTGGATTCCATCATAGATAATGTGTCTAAATTATGATAGTTTTTCTCATCTGACTTTTGACTTTTTACACAAGAGTTTTTTTCCCCGGCTTTTGCTTCATCCATTTTAGAAACCTTCATGAGAATTTTTTTTAGGAGGCAGTTTGAGAAGATGTGAAAGAATGTTATAGATTATTTTTCAGAAGATAATTGAAATAAAATAAAATATTCAGAGCATTTTCTGAATAACTTGATCATTGTCTGGTTTTTTCAGCTATACTTGTGTGTCATATCAAATAGGTAGATTTGGCTATATCTCTAAATTATTTCATCCTCTTATTTTAATGGATGTATCTGATGAATTTCTTTGTGAATCAAATTCATTAAAACTTGAGAATCTTGATTGATTCAGAAGAAGATGAGAAACAAACAGGTGATGATTTTTATTGATGATATTTCATACACTAATAAACACTAGCAAGTAGCAATGCATAATAATACATCATTCTTAGAAACAGGAAAGTCTCCCTGACACAAGATTGGATTATTCTAACACAACTCAAAAACCTTTGACAGGCAGATTAACTAATTTAGGATAGCATTTAGAGCTGGTTGTCATGCCCCAAAGAAATACTCTCTAGATAGAGTTAGAATGGGCCGGAAGGTAGCGGAACCTTCCGGAATACTCCACATGGATATAGAAGGGACATGAAAGTAGGGGAACCTTCTAGAATATTCTCTAAATGTATAGAAGACGTAGGAAGGATGGAGAGCCTTCCACACAATACTCCTTGTACATAGAATTCTCTAGAACATAGGAGAACATGTAAGGGGTCTAGAATACTCCAACCACTTGTATAGAAGAGGTAGGAAGGATGAAGAGCCTTCCACACAATACTCCTTGTACATAGAATTCTCTAGAACATAGGAGAACATGTAAGGGGTCTAGAATACTCCAACTACTTGTATAAATAGGGGAGGAGTCCTCATTTGTAGGACACCCAAGTTTTGAGGAAATAAAAGGCATCCTTACAAATTTTCTCTTTCTCTTGAGTTCTTTCTTTCTCTAGTCAAGCAAACAACTCATCTCTTGGGAAGGCTGACTTAGTGAGTTTGCGAGGGGCAACAAGACGCTAAGGCCGCACGTGTTGTTGGAGGAACAACTTCGTGACAAGTGGTATCAGAGTCGGTTAAAGCCTCTATAATGGCAGGAACAGACGAGTCAATCATGACTGAGGAACAACATGGACGAGATGTTGTTCTCACTGGCGGGAAGAAGAAACGCGATTCAAGCAAGGCACGAGCGGAAGGGCCGTCCGTGGATCCAATGATGTTGCTTGAACTTGCAGAAAAGTTGGAAAGGGTCCAACATGATTTTGGCATGCTAGAGGAGCACATTTTGGAGCAGATTGAGGCAACCAAGGGGGCTGCCGAGGTTGCCCACAACAACATCGAAGCTCGGTTTACACAACTCGAAGAAACCAACAACAACATTGAAGCTCGGTTTGCGCAGCTTGAAGAGGTTGTCTATGGCTTGAAGGATTGCATTGAGGCGATGCGGGAAGACATTACCTTGTGGAAGAAGGCTGCAGCAAATGGGAATGTTAGCGGGACTTTTGGCAATCTAAGGGTAGATTGCCCCAAACCAGCAAGCTTCGATGGAGAACGGGACGCCAAGGAAGTGGAGAATTACCTATGGCAAATGGAGCAATACTTCGATGGCTTAGGCCAAATTGATGAGGCCACCAAGGTAAGGACCGCTTCCCTCTATCTCAATGATACTGCAGCATTGTGGTGGTGCATGAAGAAGACAGACATTGAATGTGGGGTGTGCAAGATTGACACATGGGAGAAATTCAAGGGAGAACTCAAACGTCACTTCTACCCCGAAAATGTGGTTTATGAGGCACGTAGGAAGCTCCGGGAGTTGAAGCATCGTGGAGCCATGAGGGATTATGTGAAAGAGTTCACTACACTTGTGCTTCAAATCCCGAGTATGTCAGAAGATGACTCCCTCTTCTACTTTGTTGATGGGCTGCAACACTGGGCGAAGCAAGAGATGCATCGTCGGGGAGTCAAGACCGTAAACGAGGCCATTGCCGTAGCTAAATCTCTGGGAGACTATCGACCAAACCCCCCTGCAGAAGGGATAAAGAAGAGGGACGGCAAAGGCCCCTACCCAGCCAAAAGTGGGGGACAAAAATCGTATGGCAAGGAGACTAATAATAAAGATCAAGGGAAACCACCGCGAACCAACTATGATGACAGGAAGAAGGCCTTTGTACCCAAGGGCGGATGTTTTGTGTGCAAAGGGCCACATGCCATGAGTAGCTACCCAAAGCTGGGTTCTCTAACGGCCATGGTTGAAAGGCAAGATGCTGAAACACACGAGGAGGATCCGAATATGTTGGGATCATTCCAAGTTCTTAATGCGCTCAAAGCAAAATCTGTCCCTGCCACTTCTAGCAAAGGACTAATGTATGTGGAGGCCACTATCAAGGGAAAACCAATTAAGGCATTGGTTGACACTGCAGCAACCCACAATTTCATTACCAAGGACGAAGCCGAGTGGTTGGGCATTACTTGGACTAGCAGGGAAGGATGGCTCAAGACAGTGAATGCCACAGCTCGACCTCTTTATGGCGAAGCCCAAGGCGTTGGGTTACACTTGGGTGCATGGAAGGGGCATACCAATTTCTCAGTAGTGCACATGGATGACTTCAAGGTCGTACTAGGTATGGACTTTTACACCAGGTAACTACCATACCTATGCCTTCTTTTAGCACTGTTTGTATCTTAGAAAAGGGGTCCCCTTGCATGGTGCCCACAATCGAAGAACGAGTATTCGAAGCCAAACAACTCTCGGCTATACAAGTAGCCAAAGGCGCGAAGAAGGGAGAACCAACATACTTGGCTATGCTCAAGGTCGAAGGTGAGCCCAACAGAACAATGATGTGCCGCATATCATCCAGGAAGTCCTTGAAGAAAATGAGGACATGATGACGCCCACTTTGCCCAACAAGCTGCCACCTAGACGAGAGGTGGACCACAAGATTGAATTAGAACCCGGTGCGAAACCGCCAGCTATGGCACCATACAGAATGGCCCTACCTAAGTCGGAAGGGTATGGGTCAATTATGATAATAGTGGATCGGTTCTCAAAATATGGGACGTTTATTCCCTGCACGAAGGATTGCACGTCAGAGGAGGCTGCTCGAGCATTCTTCAAGAATGTTGTCAAATACTGGGGACTCCCGAAGAATATCATAAGTGATCGAGACCCTCGTTTCACGGGACGATTGTGGACAGAGTTGTTCAAGCTCTTCGGGACTGAGCTATGCTTCTCAACAAGCTTTCACCCCCAAACTGATGGCCAAACAGAAAGGGTGAATGCTCTATTGGAGTGTTATCTGCGGCACTTTGTTAGTGCTAATCAACGAGATTGGGTAAAGTTGCTCGACATAGCCCAATTCTCATACAACTTACAAAGGAGAGAATCCACAGGGCGTAGCCCCTTTGAACTGGCAACCAGTCAACAACCGAGATAAGAGCACCCGGGGAAAGCGCCATGGCCAAATCGTGGGAAGAACAATTCGACATTGCCCAAACGTGTTTGGAGAAAGCTCGTAAGAGGATGAAGAAATGGGCCGACGAGAAAAGACGACCATAAGTCTTCAAGGAAGGCAACTTAGTTCTTGTGAAACTTTTGCCCCAATAGTTCAAAGCCTTGCGAAGTGTGCATAAAGGATTGATCCAGAGATATGAGGGACCCTTCCCGGTCGAAGCCAAGGTAAGACAAGTATCATATAAGGTGAGTTTGCCAAGCACCTTGAAAATTCACCCACTTTTCCATGTAAGCATGCTTACACCATATCATGCTGATGATGAGGACCCAAGCCGGGGATATTCAAAGTGAGCGCTACCAGTTGTGACAAAGTCATTCGACAAGGAGGTCGAAGAAGTCCTTACAAAAAGGACGACACGGAAAAGAGGAGTACCCTCTCACACCGAGTACTTGATCAAGTGGAAAGGGTTGCCTAAATCCGAAGCCACGTGGGAACGTGAAAAAGACTTATGGCAATTCAAGGGGCAACTTGAGCAACACTCGGCGACGAAGGCGACACCGAATTTTGTGGGGAGGATGTCACGCCCCAAAGAAATACTCTCTAGATAGAGTTAGAATGGGCCGAAAGGTAGCGGAACCTTCCGGAATACTCCACACGGATATAGAAGGGACATGAAAGTAGGGGAACTTTCTAGAATATTCTATAAATGTATAGAAGAGGTAGGAAGGATGGAGAGCCTTCCACACAATACTCCTTGTACATAGAATTCTCTAGAACATAGGAGAACATGTAAGGGGTCTAGAATACTCCAACCACTTGTATAGAAGAGGTAGGAAGGATGGAGAGCCTTCCACACAATAATCCTTGTACATAGAATTCTCTAGAACATAAGAGAACATGTAAGGGGTCTAGAATACTCCAACTACTTGTATAAATAGGGGAGGAGTCCTCATTTGTAGGACACCCAAGTTTTGAGGAAATAAAAGGCATCCTTACAAATTTTTTCTTTCTTTTGGGTTCTTTCTTTCTCTAGTCAAGCAAACAACTCATCTCTTGGGAAGGCTGACTTAGTGAGTTTGCGAGGGGCAACAAGACGCTAAGGTCGCACGTGTTGTTGGAGGAACAACTTCGTGACATGGTGCAGTGTAACCTGAGCTCCATGTTGTGGTTGCAGAGTCATAACAGTTTTAGGTGCATGCGCATAGGATGGCGCGAGCTAAATAGAGAAGTTCTGTAGAATCATTGCCAATGCAATCTTGGCTTCTATCATCGCAAAATTTTGGCCAATATAGGTCCTTGGGCCCCATCCAAACGGAAAATATGCGGGTTGATTTCGGTCCCCAAGCTATGGTTGTTTTGCTTGCCAATTGCAATTAACACAAGTTATGGTTGTGTTATTCTTTGAGCAGGTGTTGTGTGAGTGCTCACACATATGTATATATATATATATATATATATATATATATATATATATATATATATATATATATATATATATATCTGTGTGTGTGTGTGTGTGTTTATGTGTTTTTGTATAGTTTTGTGCCTTTTTTATGTGTTGTGATTAGTGAATAATAATATATATAGGAAAGTAATACTCAAAAATAAATTAAAATATGATCTTACTTATTGGGTATTATCCGAATAATATCAATTTATTAATGGATAGAATTGGATATTATCCATTAACACCCATTAAGCTTAATGGGTGTTATCGGATAATATCCAATAACACTCATTAACTATATTGGGTAGATAATGGTTTTATCCAAATTATCCGGTAACACCCAATTGCCACCCCTAGTTCCAGTGCAGGCATTCATCCTCAGAAGTTTGAGAGGGGAAATATGAGGAGAATCACATTTGGCTCACAGAAGATGGGAGGATCTTCTAAAAGAGTAAGAGCATTCAAATGTGAACAGGGATAGAGAGAAACGGGAGAAATATGCTAAATGTTTGTTGAGGAAATTCTTCATATAAGAGGAATCCTCGAAACAAGCCAAACAACTTTTGGGGAATAGAAAGAATAATTCCAAGTTGTTGAGAGAGAGGCTTGATCTATCGCTAAGAATTCTCCTAAGTAACATTTTGGAAGAAAGGGATTTTGTATCAGCGTCTATCATATTGTTTGGAGATAGTTTGCAAGTGATAGACAGGAATGAGGGAAGTCTCTATTTATACTTGCTGAGGCAAGACTAAGGACCAGTTATAAAGGTGAACTAATAAGGCGAAGGGTCCTTTCATCTACCCACTGTAAAGTCATAAAGACTTGTGTGATAGATGAGTCAATTCCTAGATATCCGGTAAATTGTTCTCCTTGGAAAGCCCAAAAGAAAATTGAAAAGACAAGTCCGCTTTCTTGAGAAGATAAAAAGGTTTTTGATTTGTCAAAACAACTTTTCAGTAGGATTTGACAAAACAACTTTTCATAAATAGTTTTGAAGAAATCGTTTTTCCTTTCTAAATATTTTGTTCACCTTTACCGAGAATCTAAGGTATTTGTCATTATGCTTTAAGAAGTAGTCAATTTCGAAAAGCTTAGCCTCAACCTTTGTAGAAATTGCAAAGATACCCATGTATGTTGCACATTGTCTACTAAGGTGTAAACTCCTATAAGTCAGCACATCGAACTGAACTTATGAAGTTCGTTGCATCAAGAAAGATCATCGAAGAAGGAGAATTGATGTTGCAAATACACAGCAGTTCAACGATAACTTTGAATAAGAGACATCAATTCAGATTGATAATGTATATCATACTTAAAGGAAGAAAAGGAATCAAAGAACATAGTATGATAAACAATTACTCAAGTATTTATATTTGCAGAGAAAAACAAAGATGAACAGAGCATGCAAATATAAACGATGTGCAGAGAAGATTTATTCCTGAATATCAGAGAGTAGGAAAGATGAAATAGATATTAGTCATAAATCAAAGTACCAAGTAAGAAGAAGAGTTGTCTGTGACAAAAGATTAGAAATCGCAATTCAGTCAGGTAGAGAGATAGTCAAAGGTAGCTAGATGATCTTGAGAAAATTTGTATTCCTGAATGAAAATCAAGAAGATCATCAGTAATACTTTGCGAGCTTTAGAAAGCTCCAGAGACAATAAAAAGATATATGAATAAGTATTTCAATCAGATCATAAAGAAGAGGAAGGAAAGAACATGATCTTGAATATCTTAATCCTCCTGGGTCTCAGTGCATAGAGAATAAGGAGCACTAGACTTGGAATGTACCTTTATTGACAGTCACGTTCAGATCAATGTAGACGTCTTCCCGAATGAGCCTTTAGGAATCTGAGCTATTGTGTCTGTAGTAGATGTTACTTAAGGAATGATTTCATTTGTGACATTTTTAGAGAATTTTTGTTCAAATTTCTTTAGTGGTTGACTACGGATTTTACTTTGAAATATAGATTAAGTTCCCAGAAACTAAATATCATAAAACAGAGGGATCAATCAAAGTTTAATGATATAGAGTTTTTGACTCTTAATCTTTTTCATAAGATGAATCAGAGATCAGATAAAATTCTTTCACAATAGTGTTGCAGAATTTTGACTAAGAAATTTTCTCTCGAGAAGGTGTTAGATTGATAACAATCGTTAGCCTTATGTCAAGAGAATTTGAATGTCAAATCCCATTATTATGAAGCATCGATCGAAATTATTATGTCAAATCCCTTGTCAAAAGTTTTGAGAAATTTTTTTTTGACATGCATTTGGAATGAGCTTTTGAGGATCAAACTCTCAGGTGGTTAGACCTGGCATAAAGCTTGGAGAGCTTGGCTCTGATACCAATTGTTGTTCCGCAATAAAGCTCAAATAGGCTAGAGGGGGGGGGTGAATAGTCTATGATACCACATTAAAACTTTTCTTTTGGATATGCATGAAGTATAGGTTTTAGTGGCATAGACGGTAGGCTTGTCGAGCATGTCTGCTGTCGGCTTGGAACAGAACAAAACAGAAGACTTGCTCTCAGCAGAGTTGTGAACTCTGCTGGTGACCCGTCAGTAAAACAAAAGCCTGTTTAGAAAAAGTTTAAGCTGCGGAAATATTTAGGCTAAGGTTTTAAGAAGTCTTAAGTAGCTATACATGATTAAATGATCAGAACAACAGCATACTTAATCCTTATTCCAAAATGCAGGTTTTAGGAAGCCATTGAAATGTGGCTTTACAAAAGATAAGTCAGTTTATTAAAAGCACATAGAGAGATAAGGATTGGAAGATGAATAATTGAAAGAACATCTGAATTTATTCAAGGATAAATTACAGATTACATCAAGCTAGACTTTCGATGAAAATTTATGTTCTCATCTTCATCAATCCCCAAATCTTGTACTTAATCGTTTATTGACAAACTCTTAAGTACAAAGGGCAATAGGAGATGAGATGAGAAACAATAATGAGAAGACACTATGGTTATTCGTTCAGATAATAAATATCTGAACGAATGAGTGCAAAGCACTCGACCCCTTAAGATGATTGATTATTACACAATCAACAGAATTTGTATCAAAATACAAATCTGAAGATATGAATGTAATATGAACAGACAACTCTTCATCTTCCTTGGGCAACATCTGGGTTCAGTCTTCAAATCGATCAACGACTTGACCTTTAGCTTTAGAAATAGATTTTAAGCTTTTAAAGGCCGAAGTTCTTCGAAGAAAGATGAAGAACTCAAATCAAGAACTGGGTTCTTGACCAAGACGAGAATCTTGACTGTTGATAATCTCTGATCTCTCTCTTCTTCAAGGCAGTTCTTCCTAGCAATTCATAGGAGGTGATTTTCTAAGGTCTGGGTAAGCTCACTGCAACTAGGATGTAGAGATCTGAGATGCGTTGGTGAAGACGATCTCGTTGTCGATCTCTTTTCTTCTTCGAAGTTCTTGGTGTAGATTCAGAGACTTTTCGTCGTCGTCTCTTTCGTTGTTTTTTTCCCGTATGAAGAGTAGAAAAGATATCCTTTTTTATATTGATCGTTGTCAAGATGATCGTTGAGATTTTGAAGATAAACTTTCTATCCGTTAGAGATGTTGTATGTTGAAATCCACTGGATAAAGATGCGTTGTTCAGCTGGACCTTTGATCGATGGATAAAGGCTTTGTCTTCAAGATCCTGAGCTGGTTGCCCATCAGACTGTCATTGATAGCTCTCTAAAAAGTGAATCTGACGTCTGATGCATTGTTTAAATGATCTGTCCAATAAAGTAGATGTTTTTTCAGATCACATGAGAGAGAAAAGATCTTGCAGTATCAATGGTGTCAGGCTTCAAAGACTTTGATGTTTTCTTTCGAAGCTTGGGCACTTTTTGTCTTTGCCTTGATCTGATGCAGTCTTGACTTCTCTGAAGCACGTGCAGAGTAAGGTCTGCTGGTCTGATGTTCAAGGGTGAGTCTATCTTAAAAGAATGACTACTGTTCGTTGATGTGAACATTCAAATCGTAGTAGGTCTGCTGGTGGGTCTTTAAGGTGTCTTCGAGATGCACTTGACAAGTTTGCTGGTGAAGAATCTTTTGAGACTTTGTCACTATAGCACGTCTGCTGGTGGTGAGTCTTCAGGGTGTCCTTTAGTGCATTCAACAAGTCTACTGGTGACGAGTTTTACGAAGAGCCTTTTGAGACTTCAGCAAGTCTGCTGGTGCTTGTGCATATGAGGTGCTGTTCTACTCAATCATCTATGAGGAAGTTAGGACTAGACTAGGATGACCTAATCTAAGACCTATGTGTTGTCAAAGAAGCTGCCACACTAACCGGTACGCATACCTTTTAGCCACTTGTTATGACACACAGTAATGGGAACAAACAAATCAAAATATTAGGGATATGTAACAAGATAATTTGATTATCAAGAAGCATATTCCAACCGGACCATTACCAGTTAGAAAAAGTTTTCTGAAGACTTCTTCTTCCCCGTCGCAATCAAAAAAATAAATAAATAAATTGGTTCGACGAAAGATAAATATGAAGAAGAAGAGTGCAAGAAGATTTAAATGAAAGTATAGCTTTTAATAGAAAAGTATGTTAGAAAAGTTCTGCTGAAAAGTGGAACACTAGTTATTTTTAGCCTGATATATTGTACAAAACAAGTTTGGGGGAAAAGTCCCCACTTGTGGTCTTTGCAGATCCCAGCCTAATTGGGAAAAGCTTCTTGTTGTTTAGAAGAAATTGGGGAAAAGGGTAGTCTTGCTCTCTCTTTGTATTCTATTCCCTTTCCATTGTATCCCCTAACACCAAGGCCTTACATTATAAGCTTAATAAAGTCCTATTGATCTTCTTGCCAATGCTTGTGTTGGTTGATTCGATTGTAATACATGTAAATTGATCCCCACTTCATATATTCATATTATTCGTAAGCTCACTGTGTTAGCAAAATCTTAGCTATTGCAAGTAATTGGGGTATGAAAGCATTGTATGGCATACATAGGAAGTGCATGGGATGGATGTATAAGCATTTTGAAATCCATGGTGTTCTCTCTTTCTATGATATACTGGGTTCGGATGGTAGATTTTTAGAATATTTTGTGTTGCATTTGTTTTTATTGAAAATCCTGATTTTTAGAATGAATGTTGTGCTTAGCTAAATAAAACTGGTTATCACACACACACGGAGAAGTTAGGACCGGTCGTAGCTCGAGTATAAGTCAGTTTGTTCTGTGAATAGGTTTACACATATGTGGTGAGCATCTTTCTGAGATAAATAGGATATGTCATGCTATTGTGACTTGAGAATGAAACCAAAAAGATTTTTGTTATTTATTTTGTATTTATTGTTTTTAGTGTAATTCTTACCTGCTTTTGTATTTATTAGTTTTTGTATTTATCTGCATAGTTGAGTCGCTCGTTAGAGTCTCTTTGAGTTTGTGGGTTTCTAGAGTAGTGTAAATAGTGTTGCCCTCCAAACAGATTTTCTTAATTTTCATAATTTTAATTACTTTTGTATTTATTAGCATTGTTTACTCGTGGACGAGCACAGTTTAAGTTTGGGGGTATTTATATAATACTTTTATAGCTTAGAAATAGCAATTCCACGAGACTTTTGGCTACTAATATGTGTTTTGGAGCTATATTGTGAGTTTCAAGGTTTTAGGTGAAATTATAAGATTTACAAGGCTTTTATTGAAGATTTAAAGGAAGGGTGCAAAGTGCAAACATTGAAAAGAAGTTTGAATTGGGATCTGAAACCCCTTGCGGACGCAAGGGTAGGAGGCCTTTCCCCTGCAAGCCTTCTAGTAGCCGCCTTACGGGAATTTAACCCTGACTGAATCTCCCTCCATCCCTCAAACACCCTAGTATAAATAGAAGACATGTAGCCTAAAGCCAAGGACGGTTTTTACACAGAATTTAGTGTGTAATGCATAGTTTTAGTATTTGTAATTATAGTTCGAAGATCGATTCATGTATTCTTTCATTCCGTTGATATGTTCGTCTTCAAGGATGAACTAACCGTTCATTAATCTAGAAATTGGGAGGTAACTTGTATCAAATCTATTGCTCAATATATTTTTATTCAATCAAATTGTAAGGGTAAAATATGTCATGCCTATTTTTACTTGTTTCCTTTCTTGGTCAAAATTCATATTTGACAAGTTTGTGGTATTTTAGGACTTTGCATCTTTTGATTAGATTTTGTAACATTATTTTAGGAAACAAAATCTTATTATAAATTCTTGTCAAACCGTGAATCTTGTCTCCGTTGATATTTGGTAATAAATTCCATGGGTTTGGTAAGTTGTTAGTATTTCCTTTTTACTAATCCTTTTCCTTGTAGAAGATGGATTGTTCCTTGTGTGTAGGTCTTCGCATAACTATATATATAGAGGAGTTGTGACACGGGTAGTGTAGAGCTTGAGAGAGATAAACAAAGCCATAAGCTGTGAGCAGATTCATATAAAGTTCAGAAGCAGTTTTTCAGTCCAGATGCACAACAGTTGTTTGTAGCTCCTGATGTTATAACATCGGCAGTAACATTGAAGTTCTGGAATTCTGTTTTATCTTCCTATTTCAGTTTTAGAAAGTTGTTTTATTTCTTTCTACGTTTGGTCTACCTTGTTTTCTGTGGGGTTTTTGCTCTCCAAGACGTGTTGTCTTGTGATAGTGTTTTTGTTAGTGATTTTACAATAGTTTTTTTGTAAAACGCTTAATCTTTTTAGTGAAATCTTTGTGGCCTTGAGGCTAGATCTACAAGCATAGGCTTGTAGATTGTTTTGGTTATTGTTTACTTTCTGTCTATTGTCTGATTTTTAGTCTTCCGCTGTTTTGTTCATCTTTGACCATTGTGATTTCCATTGTAGTTACATCGGCAGCTACATTGGAAACTGCATTGTTTTCTCTTGAGAATCCTAGCTATTGTGTTCTTTCAATTGGTATCAGAGCCTTCTCTTGATATCACTAAGAGTTGATTCTAGTCATAGCCGTGATGGATTCTCAATATGGGAATGTCGTTCGTCCTCCTACCTTGACTAATGCAAACTATTCGATTTGGAAAGTCAAGATGCGCATCTTCATCAAATCAATTGATGAAAGAGCATGGCTTGCTGTTCTAAATGGATGGAGTCCTCCTAAAACTACTGATTCTGATGGTGATGTCAAGATCACTAAAGAATCTGAATGGTCTAATGAAGATAGGAATATTGCGTCTTTTAATTCAAAAGCTTTGTCTGTTATATATAAAGCTTTAGATGCTAACACCTTTAGGGTGATTGCCAACTATGAATCTGCTAAAGATGTTTGGGAGGCCCTTCAGACCTTGTGTGAAGGACCTGCCAGCGTTCGCGCCTCTAAATTAAGATTGCTCACCACACAGTTCGAAAATACTACAATTAATGAGTCTGAAGATATTATGTCATATTATGGTAGACTTTTTGACATGTCCAACACTGCTCTAGCTTTAGGTGATCCCATCACTAATGAACATCTTGTTAGCAAGATGATGAGAACTCTGCCTGAAAGGTTTAATGTCAAAATATGTGCTATAAAGGAAGCACATGATATTGACAAGATGAGTTTTGAACGATTGGATGGTATCATTCAAAACTTTGAGTTGAACCTAAATGATCAAATCAAACAAAAAGGAAAAGGAGCATCATCTTCTACTCCAATTGTGAAAAATATTGCTATGACTGCTCCTATTGATATCTCTTCTGACGTGCTTGATATTCAAAAAGATATTGATGAGTCTGATTTTGGAGAAGAATCTATAGCTCTTTTGACTACTAAATTCAGAATTTTTTTGAAAAATAAGAGTCAAAATAGAACTCCATCATCAAGCTCAGAAACCAATTGTAAACCTGATTCTGGCAAATTTGCTCCCAAGGAAAATTCTTTTCAAACTCCAGAAAAACCTTTCACAAACCCTTTTGCTTCAAAGTCTTCTTACAATGGTAAGAACATTGATTCAATTCAATGTAGAGAGTGTCAAGGGTATGGTCATTATGCTAACCAATGTGCAAATACTCTAAGAAAAAATGTTTGAATTTTTCAGCAACTCTGAGTGATAGTGATGGAGAAGATCCAGGTGATCTTATCACTCTCATTGATGTTTATGATTCTGAAACTGACAGTGCAGGTTCTCTGTTCAATGTGACTTCCAGTGTAGCTACATCCGAAGTCACATCAGAAGATGTCGTGGACAGAAACAGGGATGATCTCTACTGTTTTAACTCCTCAGTCCCAGAAGATGGTGGAGATTCAGAGTCTGATTTGCTGGAAGGTTACAAGGAATTATACAAGGATTGGGAGAAACTAGCTCACCAAGTTACATTGCTTGCTAAGGCAAACGAGCTGTTGAAGAAGGCCAATGAAGATCAGAAAGATTGCATTATAAGGCTGGAAAGCTTGCTAAGCAAAAAGGATGTTGAGATCGAAGGGTTAAAGGAGCATCTCATTCAAGAAAATGAAACCATGGCTAAATGGAATTCAAGCCAACAAAAGATGGATGAGATGCTTAATTCTGGTAACTCATCCAAGTCAGGTATTGGTTTTGTACCAAAAATATTTGTGAGAGAAGGTGAAGGTACATCTAAATCTAAACAGCCTTCACAGAATTTCCAGAACACAGATTTCTTTGAAAAGCCAAAATCAAGAAAGAAAAACTTTGTGCGTCATTTTTGCCATAAGCCTGGTTATATACAACCTTTCTGTTATCTGAAAAAGGCTATATATGAGGATGAAGTGAGGCAGGCTTTCTTGGTAAAAAATCAGATGCAACATCGAATGCAACATCCAATGCAGCAACATTCGAAGTCACATTCAAAGTCACATCAGAAATCACATCCACAGAAAAATCAACCTAAAATTTTTAAGCAGATGTGGGTTCCCAAGGGTAGTAATGACAAAGGTAAGGCCAAATACTGTGAACCATTTGACATATGTCCTGGTGCAAAATTGTCTGATGATGAGATGTGTAATGTAACCTTCACTTCTTTGAAATCTCATATAGCTGGATCATGGTACTTTGACAGTGGTTGCTCTAGACATATGACAAGTTCTATTGAGAATTTGAAGGACTATGTGAGCATCAATGGTGGTTCAGTGACCTATGGAGGAGGTGCCAAGGGCAAGATAATTGGCAAAGGAACATTGAATGTTGATGGTCTTCCAAATCTCACCAATGTTTATCATGTGGAAGGACTTAAAACAAACTTGATCAGTATAAGTCAATTATGTGATGATGACCTTCACGTAAGGTTTGATAAAAATTCTTGTGAGGTTTTTGATCAAACTAACAAGTGTCTTCTGACAGGTACAAGGTCATCTGACAATTGTTATATGTTCAACAATAGCCAAACATGTCACAAAGCTAGTCTTGACATTACAGATCTTTGGCATAAAAAACTAGGACATATGAGTTTTTGTAAGCTCCATGAGCTTGTGAAACATGATGCAGTGAAAGGGTTGCCAAACTTGGATAAGAATTATACTAAGGTATGTGGTCCCTGTCAAAAAGGTAAGCAAACCAAGGCCTCTCATCTACCGATATCTCAGTGCTCCACATCTAGGTATCTTGAGATGATTCATACAGATCTCATGGGTCCCATTGAGGTAGAAAGTTTAGGAAAGAAAAAAATACACCTTTGTGTGTGTGGATGATTTTTCTAGATACACTTGGGTAATTTTCTTGAGAGAAAAATCTGAAACTTTTGAGGCATTTAAAATCTGGTACACCCGTGTTATGCACTTGTATGATCTAAAGCTTATTAGAATTAGATCAGATCATGGCACAGAATATGAAAATTCCTCCTTTTCTAACTATTGTGCCTCTAATGGCATCTCTCATGAATTCTCTGCTCCCAAAACTCCACAACAAAATGGAGTGGCGGAAAGAAAGAATAGGACACTACAAGAGATGGCAAGGGTTATGTTGACCTCAAAAAACTTGGCAAAAAGGTTTTGGGCTGAAGCTTTAAATACAACTTGTCACAATGGAAATAGGGTCTTCTTGAGACCAGGTAGCACAATGACACCGTATGAAATCTTGCTAGGAAAGAAACCAACCTTAAAATACTTTCATGTTTTTGGTTGTGTGTGCTATCTTCTCAATGATAGAGATCATCTTTCTAAATTTGATTCGAAAAGTGACAAGTGTATTTTCATGGGCTACTCCACTAATAGTCGTGCATACAGAGTCTTTAATCTTAGGACTAAGACTATCAAGGAGTCTATGAATATTGTCTTTGATGATCTAACAGATCTTGGCCATAGAACCATTGAAGAAGATGTTTCAGGTATTCTTGATTTTGAAGATAACAGTCCAGAACCAGCATCTGAATCCAGTGAACCAATAGCTGATCAAGCAGAACCTGCAGATTCAGGAAGTTCAGACGATGTGATTCAGAATGTGACACCCAATTTGATTCCGAATGTAGCTACATCGGAAGTCACATTGACGTAAACTTGACGAAGCCGAAAGCAGATTGAGCAAGCGAAAAATTAGTCGGTTGGTGATCGGGATATGACATACCAAGAAAAATTCAGAAAATGCATCCCACTTCACAAATCATAGGTAATGTTCAGGATGGGGTGACAACAAGAAGAAAAGGTAAAGTGGATTATAGAAAACTTGCTTGCCTATCTAGTCTAGAAATTGAAGAAATCCAGGCATCTTGTTTCGTATCCACCATTGAACCCAAAAATGTGCATGAAGCTCTTAAAGATGAGTGTTGGATAAATGTCATGCAAGAAGAACTTGGCTAATTCACTAAAAACGATGTTTGGTATCTTGTCCCTAGACCCACTTCTGTAAATGTTATTGGAACAAAATTGATTTTCAAAAACAAAACAAATCAAGTGGGAGAAATAATAAGAAAGGCAAAACACACAAATGGGCCACCCAACTTTACCCCTTTTTGCAATTCGGCCACCGAAACTTTGAATCGTCTATTTTGGCCACCCTACTTTTGTTCTGTTGCAAGCGAACCCATTTTCTAACGCCCGTTAGCCCAGGACGTTAACTTTAAATGAAATTCCTTTTTTGCCCTTGTATAAAGGAGTCCAGCCGTAAATAATTGAACTTTAGAGGTTATATGTATGGGTTCATCTTTTGGGAAGAAACCCCAACAACCCAGATCCAGATCTCTGGTTTCGACGGCGCCACTGCTCTCCACTGTGCTGCCGCCGGTGGCTCCCTCTCCTCCGTTGAAGTGGTCAAAATGATGCACGATCATTTTGAGTCTAGGGTTAGGTCTTTTCTCCTCCCTCATTCAGATGATCGATCCCCATGCTAATTCAAACCAGAACGTTTCCTGGAATCACTAGTTATTAGAAAAAGTAACGATGCCGCTATTCCTGTCGGACGAGGATTTCGATCGCTGCTCACACGACGTCTCCTTGGTAGTGTAGAAGGCCGACGCCTTCATTCGCGATCTCTGTAAAGATGAAATCGGGTGTGTGAGGAAAGTGTGTTTCTTTGCTCACAAGGTTGAAGAGTTGCACCCCTTGTATGCTTCCACCGGCTCGGCCATGCCTTCGCCGAAGTCTCGCTCGATGAGTTATATAGAAATGTGGTCGATGAGCCCGTTAGGTATTCTTCCCAAAAGATGGAGATGTGAGGGATGGCTGCTGGGTTTGAACGAAGAGAGGGAGAGCAGGCAGATTGAGAATTGCTTCAGACATGGCGGGTGTGGAAGCTTTGTTGGTGATTGCCGGATCTGTAACTGAGAAAGGGAGACGGCGGCTGATGGATGGCCGCGGCAGAAGAATACTCTCCGGCGAGTAAATCTGGGGCTAGATGTGAACTTGAAATAGGGGCGATGAAGATTGCGGCTGGGAGATGTTGATGGGCCGGAGAAGGCGAAGGGACCGGTTGTGGATTGTTGGGATTTGGCAGACATGAGCCGGAGAGATGAAGATGTTACAGATCTGTGTGTGTGAGAGAAAGAGAGAGATGAAGATGAACTGTTTAACATTGTTTTTTCCTATTTTACCCCTAAAGTTAACGTTTTGGTCTAATGGGCGTTAGAAAATGGGTTCGCTTGCAACAGAACAAAAGTAGGGTGGCCAAAATAAATTATTCAAAGTTTCGGTGGCCGAATTGCAAAAAGGGGTAAAGTTGGGTGGCCCATTTGTGTGTTTTGCCTAATAAGAAACAAAGCAAGACTTGTGGCTCAAGGGTATACACAGGTTGAGGGGGTGGATTTTGATGAAACCTTTGCTCCTGTTGCCCGTATTGAGTCCATTCGTTTGCTCCTTGCCATTGCGTGCTTTCTTGATATAACTCTTCAACAAATGGATGTTAAGAGTGCTTTCTTAAATGTCATCCTTGAAGAAGAAGTTTTTGTTGAGCAACCAAAAGGTTTTGAGGATTCCCATAAACCCAATCATGTGGTTAAGTTAAAAAAGGCCTTGTATGGTATCAAACAAGCTCCTAGAGCTTGGTATGGGAGACTTACAGACCATCTTTTGAAAAGTGGGTTTAGAAGGGGAGAGGTGGACAAAACTCTTTTTATTCAAAATCAAGATAAACACATTTTGATAGCACAAATTTATGTTGATGACATTGTGTTTTGGTCCACCTCCAAGTCCTTGGAAAAAGAATTTGTTAATTGCATGACTTCCACTTTTGAGATGAGTATGGTAGGGGAGTTGACTTATTTTTTAGGAATTCAGATAAAACAACTACATGAAGGGATGTTCATATCTCAAGCCAAGTATGCTCTTAACTTGGTGAAGAAATTCAATCTTGAGAATGGAAAACAAAAGAAAACCCTTGTGGGTACATCCAATAAACTTAACAAAGATGAAAAATCTGAAAGTGTTGACCATACATTATATAGGAGCATGATAGGAAGTCTGTTGTACTTGACTGCCACCCGTCCAGACATCATGTACAGTGTGTGCTTGTGTGCTAGGTATCAAGCAAACCCTAAAGTCTCCCACTTGAAAGCTGTGAAAAAAATAATTAGGTATGTTGGTGAGACTTGTACCATGGGTTTGTGGTACACTAAACACACTAACACCAATCTTGTTGGTTTTAGTGATGCTGATTGGGCTGGTAGTGTTGATGATATGAGAAGTACCTCAGGTGGATGTTTTTATTTGGGAAACAACTTGATTTCATGGTTTAGTAAAAAAACAAAATTGTGTTGCCCTTTCAACAGCTGAATCTGAATATATAGCTGCTGGTAGTGGGTGTACACAACTCTTATGGATGAATCAAATGATCAAGGATTATGGTTTACACAGCAATGTATTAACCATGTATTGTGACAACACCAGTGCCATAAGTATAGCGAAAAATCCTGTTCAACACTCTAGAACTAAGCACATTGATATAAGACACCATTTTATTAGAGACTTGGTTGAACAAGGTATTATTTGCATTGAACATGTGGGAACTGAAAATCAATTGGCTGATATTTTCACTAAGAGTCTAGATTTTGAGAGATTTATAAATCTTAGGAAATCTCTCGGTATGTGTGCCATGTGACCCCTCATTTAAAAAAAAACTTTAGGCATCATGCATTGTGTTTTTAGGGGGGCACACTAGTTTCATTCTTTATATTTTAGTACCTTTGTTTGCTGGCCTGGATATGCATTCAAAATTTGTTGTGATTTTCTTGTTCTGATTCTCCTCACTTTCTCCCTAAAGGTTTATTGAAATTGAAAAATCTTAAGTCCACAAAGGAAAGAGCTACCTTTTGAAATTTTTGGGATGCAGCAATTTGTCAAAGTACTATGGAGCTTAGGCTTTCATGGGTTGATCTTGAGAAAATTGACTCCCTTGAATTGAAAAAGTGTGAAAGCTACCTAACGGAAAAGAGCTACCTATGAACAAGGTTGTGACACCTTTCTTTTGGGACTATGAATCCTCGGATTTCATGGGTTGATCAAATAGTAAAGTGGTTACCCTTGGTAAATAGTGTGAAAGGTTCCTAGTGGCATGTGTTGAATATGCTTGAAATAAAGTAAAGTTATTCCCCTAGGGAAATAAAGTACCTATGGTTTTATGGGAGTTATGTGCTAATTTGGTGAACAAAAGATGAGAAATTGTACATAAATTCACAACTTTGGCGAATGTATCTTCCAATGCAGCTACATTGGGAACTACATTCAGAGGATCTAGACATATCACATGTGTGTGACTGCATTGTTTTCTTGCTTTCAGCATGTGTTAGGCATATCTTCTAGGTCATTATTTGTTTTGATCATATCAGCCCCTTGATGTTTTTGTTTCCATATCAGATCAATGCAATCTCTATACCAATGTTTTCCAAGTTGCAATTTATGTGGCTGTTTAATCTGTGTGATGTTCATGAGGCCTTGAATTTGATTATGATTACTGTTTGACAGTTTGGTGGTGTATCAATTTTGGTTAGTTAAGTGTTGTGTTTCTTCAAAATCCTTGCTTAATTTTGAGAATTCAAAATTTTAAAATCTGAAATTGGTTGTTACTCTTTCATCTTTAATTCTCCACCTATTTCTCATGACAATAAACAGATTTTTTATCTCTCCAATGTGATTGGTTAATATTTGATTTATCATCTAAATTTGAATTTTGGTTAGTTGTTTAGTCTTCTCCTATTCCTGTGTCATTAAAAGACTAACGACTAATTACCATTAGTGGAGCTATTAGTGTTAATTTTCAGGAAAGAGAAATTTATCTCTCTCATAAAAGCTTGCTTGTTCTTCGCAATTCGAAAAAGTGTGCCTTGGAGATTACCTTCATCGAAATCACCCTTCACTCATCGTCTATTCTTGATTCTCTCCTCAACTATTCCATGGATTCCACATCATCTTCTGTATCCAAGAACCCTGATCAAAACCCCTCAGCTGATGTAGCTTCCAATGAAGCTACATCGTCTCCAGCTTCCTCACCTGAAAATCCCCAAACAGCCTTGGTCATTGCTCAGCCTCTACCTGAACCCCTAACCGTCATTCTTCCTGGAGAAAAAGGGAATGCTATTGATGTAGACAATCCCATCGACTTGTTTGGGTTACCCCAAATTGGGAACCCTAGTTCTAGGAGATCGAAGAGGCTTAGAGGAATTCCTTCCAATTTTGAAAATCCAAGCATGGAGGAAGTTATTTCTACAAAGAAGCACAAAGTAGTTCCCGGAGCCTTTGAAGAACCTGTGGCCGTCGACAATGAATCAGATGATGAAGATTTTGTACCTAAAACAGGGTCAATCCCAGTTGCTCAAGAAACGGTTTCAAAACCTGCTTCCCCAGTTTCTGTTCCAGTCGAAGAAGAAGAGGCAGATGTAAATTATCCAATGCCTTCGCCTCGAGTCGTATTTCAAACGGATTTTTCCACACAAGCCAAAGAATCCTCTGAAACTGAGCATGGTTCTCCTTCAACGTCTAATGCTGACATTAATTTCTCTGATGAAGATCGGACTTTGGCAGATTACCTGGTTCAACTGAAGTCTGTTCCTGCTCCAAAGTCTCCTCAGTCTTCACAACCACCCGCTGAAGATTTGGTCCAACAATCCAGTTCTTCTGAATTTGACGATAGTTCAGATAAAAATTTTGACAGTAAAGAAGCAACTCCTGTTGCTAGCGAAGAATGTGATGAAGTTCCAGTTCGCTTCACCAGAAGCCGAGCATCATCAGTCAATGTAGCTACCAATGTAGCTACATCCAGAGTTTCTAAGGCTCCTGCTTCTGTTGCTGCTTCTGTTGGTAAAACTTTCTCTTCTAAATTTCTTTCAAAAGCTGCTTTTGTGAGATATAATACATCTAGGAAAATCGTGGATGAAAGGGTTATCCCTTCTGCTGAATTATCTGCACAAAATTTGTCTCAATTCTTCACTGATAGAGGACTTTTAGGAACACTCTCTTCTGCCTCACCATATTTCCGAGACCTTACTTATGAATTCTATGCAAATTTAGAAAAAAACGAATTTCCTCAGTTTCTGATCCAAGGTTTGAAAAGGTTTTTGTGCGTGGTAAATGGTATATGTTCTCCTCTTCCCTCATCAATAATTTGTTCAAAACTCCTGAGATTAGTCCCTTTTCCATGCCTTCTGATCTTAATCTGTGTGCCCTTGAACTAACTGGAGGAACCTTGCATAAGTGGCCTGGAAAGGGCTCTTCTATTAGCACATCCCAGTTATCCTCCATTTATGCACTCATGCACAAAATTTGTTGTGCTATCTGGGCACCCACCACCAACACCAACACCTTAACTGAAGAGCATGCTAGAGTTTTATATCAGATAGGAACAAACAAGCCCTTTGATTTTGGCGATTTTGCATTTAAGAAAATCACCTCTCTAACTGAATATGAGGGTGACAAGAGGTCCCTGATTTTTCCTTCTCTGATATATACAAAATTTTAGTGTCTCAAGTTTATTCTCCAGTTACAGGAACTAGGCTTACTCATATTCTTGATCCTCTCCATATTTTTGCAAAACTACTGAGAGGAGATAGGGTTATTAATCTGCCCCTATCTTATCCCTATGTTCATGTTTCTTCAGTTCCTTCTGTTTCTGTCCCTGGTCCATCTCAATCACAACCATCTATTCATCCTTTTGTCAATGTTACTAGCAATGTAGCTGCATCAGCTACCTCTTCTTCATGCATCTCAGATCATCCTTCTGCTCCCATATCAATTGCTTTCATTTCTGATCAGTTGAGTATGGTAAATTCTCAACTGGCTATTCTGGCATCACAAACATCCATCCTTCAGTCCTTGGCTGCACAATATACTTCTTGGTTGGCCATACATTCTGGCCAAATAGGGGGTGGTGTTCCAAGTGTTCCAGTTGTTCCCGTGGTTGCTGATACAAGTGTTGTTGTTGTTCCTGATGTTCCTGATACTTCTGCACCTAAACCTGCTGTTCCTGAATCTGTTGCTGGGATAGAATCTGAAACTGTTGAAGAATAATGCTGAAGATTGTTGTTCTTGTGGTTGAATTGAAAATTGAGTGGTTGAAAATTTGAGGTTGTGGTTGGTTGTATTTCTTAAACAATATTTCAGGATTGGTCTGTAATAACTTCCTTAAAACTGATTTCTGTTTGTTGTGGATCTGTAACTCTTCTGAACTGTTTTGAGGTTGGTTGGTTATGGTTCATACAACTTGGTTTCCATTATTCTTGTTTGGTGCATGTGTTTAGGGGGTGAGTTTTTGGATATGTCTCTCTAACATTTGTAGGTTGTAATATGAATTTATAATGGAACACTTGTAATTATATTTGACCAGAAATGCTCAACAAAGGGGGTGATTGTAAGGGTAAAATAGGTCATGCCTATTTTTACTTGTTTCCCCTTTCTTGGTCAAAATTCATATTTGACAAGTTTGTGGTATTTTAGGACTTTGCATCTTTTGATTAGATTTTGTAACATTATTTTAGGAAACAAAATCTTATTATAAATTCTTGTCAAACCGTGAATCTTGTCTCCGTTGATATTTGGTAATAAATTCCATGGGTTTGGTAAGTTGTTAGTATTTCCTTTTTACTAATCCTTTTCCTTGTAGAAGATGGATTGTTCCTTGTGTGTAGGTCTTCGCATAGCTATATATATAGAGGAGCTGTGACACGGGTAGTGCAGAGCTTGAGAGAGATAAACAAAGCCATAAGGCGTGGCGATTCATATAAAGTTCGAAGCGATTTTTTTCGACGCTTTGATTGTTTGTAGCTCCTGATGTTATAACATCGACAGTAACATTGAAGTTCTGGAATTCTGTTTTATCTTCCTGTTTCAGTTTTAGGAAGTTGTTTTATTTCTTCCCACGTTTGGTCTACCTTGTTTTTTGTGGGGGGTTTTGCTCTCCAAGACGTGTTGTCTTGTGAGAGTGTTTTTGTTAGTGATTTCACAATAGTTTTTTTGTAAAACGCTTAATCTTTTTAGTGAAATCTTTGTGGCCTTGAGGCTAGATCTACAAGCATAGGCTTGTAGATTGTTTTGGTTATTGTTTGCTTTCTGTCTATTGTCTGATTTTTAGTCTTCCGCTGTTTTGTTCATCTTTGACCATTGTGATTTCCATTGTAGCTACATCGGCAGCTACATTGGAAACTGCATTGTTTTCTCTTGAGAATCCTAGCTATTGTGTTCTTTCACAAATCTTGTTGATCATGATGTTTGTCAATCTCTTGACTGTCTAGCTTTGACCAAATGAATGGAATTGCAAGTAGTAAAGACCTAGAGGTGCGGATAGCTGCACGGCCAAATGCATATATCGTACACTGGCTCACCATTGTGATAAATTGACCTTATCGATGCACGAGAGTGATAAGTTAGGGTCAGGTTCATATATATGATCCTAAGTGACAGATAGGAATTTCATATGTCTTGTTCTTAGGATTTAGATTTGATGAATTATTTAAGATGGAGACTGAATTATAATTTGGCAATCTATATCAATCTTTAGTGAACGAATCCAAGAAATTAATTGATACTTTAATTAATAGAGCAATAGAGTAGATACAAGTGAATCCACATTCCTAGATTTCCCTCCCCCATAAGATCTTCATATCTGTAATTGCTGCTTTAGACTATTAATTAGATTTCCTGCTTTCGTAGAATAAATTTGTTTAATAAATTAAAACCCCCCTTAGTTTAATTGCTACCGGTTTACTTGCTATCTGATTACTTCTTGTCTCTGTGGTTTGACCCTTGCTACCATACTATTCTACAATAGTCTTGTGCACTTGCAAGGTATAAATTTAAGATACGATCATCTATTCATCAATTGGATGTCAAAAATGCCTTCTTACACGGACAACTTCAGGAAACTGTGTACATGCATCAGCCTATGGGTTTTTGAGACCTCGTTCATCCTGATTATGTGTGCTTACTGCAAAAATCTCTATACGGCCTAAAATAGGCCCCTATTGCATGGTATATTAAATTTGCTAATTTTGTCTCCACCATCGGTTTTTCACACAACACTTCAGATCATTCTTTATTTTTTTATCACCAAGGGTCCAACATAGCATATCTTCTTCTTTATATGGATGAAATAATTCTTACTACCTCCTCCGTACACCTTCGCACATCCATCATGTCCCTTCTTGCTTCCAAATTTTCTATGAAAAACTTGGGCCTCCTCAGCTATTTTCTGGGCATCTTCGTTTCTGGCCATGTTGGTGGCTTGTTTCTATGTCAACAGAACTATGCATGACCTGCTCCCATACCCGTCAACACGAATTCTAAACTTGGTGTCTCTTCAGAATCTTCTTATGCCGATCCTACCCTTTATCGCAGCCTCGCTGGGGCATTAGAGTATCTCACTTTCACGAGACCTGATATCTCATGTGCAGTACAACAAGTATGCCTCCATATGCATGACCTGAAGGATGCCCATATGACTACTCTCAAACGCATCATACGGTATGTTCAAGGCACTCTCTCTTTCGGATTGCACCTCTACAAGTCTTCCGTATCTGATCTCATTTCATACACCGATGTTGATTGGGGTGGAAGCCCTGACACTAGGCGATCCACCTCTGGTTATTATGTCTTCCTCGGTGACAATCTTATTTATTTGTCTTCTAAAAGACAACCCACTTTATCTCGATCTAGTGACGAGGCTGAGTACAAAGGGGTCGCAAACGTTGTCTATAAATTGCTGGCTCCACAACCTTCTGTTAGAACTCCATTGTCCACTCCCAAAGGCTACCTTGGTATATTATGACAATATTTGTGCAATCTATCTCACCGGCAATCCCGTACAACATCAACGCACTAAAGATATTGAAATGGATATTTATTTTATACAAGAGAAAGTTGCTCGTGGTCAAGTTTGTGTCCTCCACGTTCCATCCCGCTATCAGATTGCAGACATCTTCACCAAAGGGCTTCCGCGCATACTTTTTGATGATTTTCGGGCCAGTCTCAGCATACGGGAACCTCTCGTTTCGACTGCGGGGGTGTATTAGATTATTGAAATATTATTTGTTATTATTCATGTATATCTTGTCTTATTTAGGATTTCCATAATTGTAGTAGTTACCAATATTCTGGCCTACATTATAGCTATCTAGTTTTGTATATATATGTTGGAGATCAATAAGAAAAGGTCACGGATTCACAACATTCACAAACAAACAAAAAACAACTATAATGAAGCTTACATGGAGAACAAATAGCTAAGGGCATCTCAAACGGTAAGATTTGTAGAGGGTTTTTAAAAGTATGATTCAAATCAGCAAAACCATTACCATTGTGGAAGATTAATAGGGAAGAAGTGGTTCATATATTGAAAATAATAGTGATAAAAATGACGCATAGTTAACTTCAACATTCATTTTTCTTCAAAAACAAATGAGTTTACGATTGTGGAGAAATACTTGTGAAGAAATGATTGTTTTGCATTTGATATGAGGACTGTATGACACATAGAAAACTGTTTTAAAAAAAAAGGCTTTTCGACTAGAGATGCCTTGAGATCAATAAGAGCAAGAAATATTTATAAATCAATAGAGAGCAAGCCACAACACTATACCACGTACATGACATTTACTGGATGAAATTAATGAGACAAAATGCTAAAAAATGATCCAAAACCCTAAACGAATATACTATCAAATGGGCTGCAAGTTGCACACCACGGGACTATTCGTAGCGAGAAATTAATCATCTAGTCGATGGACAAAGACTAGATTGTAACAAAAACTGTTTTGCACAGCAAAAGATTTTGTAAACAAATTAACAAAGTATAACGATATCAATAGTAAAGAAGAGAGAGAGAGAGATTGGGGCCAACGGACTGTTGAAATTTTATTAGAACCAACTTTGAAAATGTTATAGGGATACAACTATTTATATAGATACAATAGAAACTCTAAAACTCTTAAATAAGGAAACCAGACAAATCTGAAGAAAACGGGACTAGGCGGTCGCCTAGTCCTCGACACTAGGTGACCGCTTAAATTCCAATAGCGCACTGAAAACCAACAATGAGTAGGCGGTTGCTTAATCCTTGACATTAAGCGACCGCCTTATTTCCAGTAGCTTGGTCCGAAGTAATCATGACTAAGCGATCGCCTAGTCCTTAACCCTAAGCGATCGCTTTGTCCAAACTTTGACAATCTGTACCGTGGGGGCGCATCCCCCTTCGAGGTCCAATCAAGTCCTACCACCTGCCCTGGCCAGTTCCATCGAGCCATAAATAACCAAAAACGATCGAGTCATCTCATTTTCAACAAAAACTTTCTAAGTAACTAACTAGAAAAAGAGAAAGCCTTTACATAAATCAAACACAAATGGTTATAGACAGATAGTTCTCATGTAGATTCAAAAGTGATCAAATTAGGGCAAGTAAGAGAAAGTAAAAGGCTTGAAGCACTGCAAATCAAACATTTATCATCATATTGTTCAATTACAAAATAACTTGAGATATTTCATATCCAAATTATTGTAGTATCAGCCATCCCACCGAAATCAATATCACTCCGTCAACAACTAACAGATCAATCAAGGTTAACTAACCGTTCTTCATAATAGTTATGCTAAAAACAGAAGTCACATGTGGTTGACACAGAGCCAAATGCAAAGCCTTATTAGACTACTTATAGTCATTTCTTAGGAAGCAAAAGTAACCCCCTGGTGAACTTTGTAAAATGTCCTAGTTGGGTTGCCAACCAATATAGGAAAGTCGATGATTTTTCTATCAATAGTTTGTCTATTTGAGATAAATATAGTTGATTATTGTCTCATAGAGCCAAAGGCTCTAAGAGGTGTATGTAGAAGAAAAGATTGAAACCACCTTAAAATACTTGTGTCAAATTTCTCTCTTCCTTAACTTTTTAACATATTGCTTCTTGATGCATGAATGTTTATTTGTGTATGAATTTTAACTATTTTAAATTATATTGATCAGAAGATCATTGACTGTTATCTCCTGCAATCAATCATTAGTTTACCCCACACACAAAAGATAACATTAAAGCAATACCATTGTTGCTTCTTAGGCTACTTCTTATTAACAAGAAAAAAATAAACAATGGGAGCATTGTTCTTATATTGGCCACATGGGAGAGAGCAACACCAAAGTGTACAACTATATCTCATATGTTTTAACAACTTTAATCGCTATTCGCCTTCTGACAAACATTTATCCTTATTTCACGACTTGATTAATGTTACTCCCTCCATTCCATAATATAAGTCATTTTGGTGGATTTTTTTTGTTTTAAAATAGATGTTACTTTGCAATTTTCAATAAAATGTTTTCCTTTTTTTTCAATTATACTCATATGTATTGCCTCCGTCACTTGTGTTTGACTCTTTGAGTAAGAGTATCAAAAGACATCTCATTAATGTTTAAAGTAAAGTAAATAAGGACAATTTAGTCTTTGTAATATATTTCATTGGTCTGTGTGAAAAGCTCCAAAACGACATACTATATTTTGGAACGGAGGGAGTATATTTTTTTATCTCCCAATCGCTATTTTTTTTCTCTCACCTTATATCTAGTTTAAAAACAATATTTGTCTTAAGTACCCTATGTATTTATGAGATAGAAATGATGCGTCTGTTATGAAAATTCAAGGACCTATGGGCTTATGCTCATAGGCATGTGAACATCCTTTGCAAGTTTTTCTTCGTTTGTGTGCTGCTGCTCGGTTATAAATACCGAGCAGCCTGTTGTTACATTGTACACTGAATCCTTCAGCCTGAATAAGACTCTCTCTCTCTCTCTCTCTCTCTCTCTCTCATACACTCATTGTTCTAATTTGTGGTTAATTTATAACACGTTATCAGCACGATTGTTCTATTGTTAACAATCTCAAACGGTAAAATTTTCTACCAATATATTCTTTATTTTATGTCTCTGTCTTACTTCAATATATATCGTATATCACCATTATTAAGAAAAGGTTGGTTGAGTCACCGTCGATAATATATGGTGAGATAACAAAATAATAATTTATTATTTAACGCATAATATATATGTTCGTTGATGCTTGTGCGGAAATAACCCCAAGCTATAAACTGAATATATATATATATATATATATATATATATATATATATATATATATATATATATATATATATATATATATATATATTTCAATTCTATGTATGAATAACTTTATATACATATATATTTATTACTAACTTACAAACACCCGCTGAAAGGCTTGCTGAGTAGCGTGGCGTGAATATATATGTATGCTATATAATAGCTGTATAAAGTTGTCTGAAAAAATATTCATGCGGAGTTATTTTATTTATTGCTCCTAATAAGTTTTATATTTATTCATAATATAAATGCAATTCTATTAAATCAGAATTTTTACATTTTTACCCCTATCCTATAACGGCTAGTTAACGGCTAGTTGCTGATTTTTATCTATCTCCTCCAACGGTAATAAACGGCTAGTTAACGGTCATAAACGGTCATTTTTTTTCTCCATATATACTGCAATATCTTAATAGATTACTCACATTTTTACTATCTCCTTTAAAACTCTCAATATCATATCTTCTTCTACAAAATGTTCCCTCCAATGTTGATGATTATTATCATACTTATTATTGCGTGCACCGCATTGGTTTTTGTTGCTGAATTCCATCCAAACGATTTTCAGATTTTTATTATCTATCTTTGTATCATGTATGTCCTGTTAGCAGTTACAATAGCTTTCAACATACATTTTAACATGTACTGATTAATTATCATATGAATAAAATTTCCATGTCATCATTTTAGTAATATATATGTTTCATTTTTATAGTTTTTTTTTTTCACAAATGGCAAACATTGCTAAGCTTGAATTTGAAAGGCTCGACATAACTGGGAAAAATTATCTGTCTTGGAAAATAGATGCCGAAACCCACCTGGCCGCCAGAAGCCTCGAAAATACTATCCAACAAAGTAATAATGAATGGATAAGTAATCAACACCGGGCTCAGGCCATGATTTTCCTACGACACCACGTCCACGAAGACCTAAAGATGGAGTACCTCACGGTTAATGATCCACTCGTCTTTTGGGAAAGTTTGAACGAAAGATATGACCATTTGAAACGATCATTCTCCCAAAAGCACACTATGATTGGATTCATATCCGCCAACAAGATTTTAAAACCATCAATGAATATAGTTCAATGATGTATAAAATAACCTCACAGTTGAAATTATGTGGGGAAACCATCACTGAATATGATATGTTGGAGAAGACTTTCTCCACATTTCATGCCTCGAATATGCTCCTGCAGCAGCAATATCGAGAAAATGGTTTTAAAAGGTACTCTGAATTGATCTCTTGCCTCCTTGTAGCTGAATAGAATAATGAGATTCTAATGAAAAATCATGAATCTCGACCAACTGGTTCAGCCCCATTCCCTGAAGCGAATGGGACTATGTATGATGAAGGCCAAGAGCATGGGCGTGGTAGTGGTTGTGGTCGCGGCCGTGGTCGAGGCCAAGGAAATCATGGACAAGGCCAGGGCGTGGTCGAAATCAAGGCCGTGGAAGAAATAACTTTCGTCGCCATCATCATCATCCATATAATGGAAATTCCTCTCGCCACCTGAAGTGGAACAGAGATGATGATATAAACAACTCTTCGAGTAGGCAAAATGTGCGTCCAAACAATGAAGAAAGTGCATGTTTTAGGTGTGGCATGACAGGCCACTGGGCACGCACATGTCGAACGGCGAAACATCTAGTTGATCTTTATGAGAGATCACAAAAAAGGGAAAATGTTGAGACAAATTTCCTTGAAATTGATCCTGAAGATCTTCATTTTGATTTCGATGATATGGCCAACGTCGACATGACCAATACCATTAGTGATGATATTGGTCATGAACAATAAATGAACATAGGAATGAAGCTATGGTCCGAGTTTAAAATAAAAGCTGTGGAAAAAGTAACATGTTGTTATGTAGGAACATTATCTGCTTTTCCTATGTATACGAGCATGCTTACAATAAAGTTTATATATGTATTTTGCATTCAATGTGTTATCATATTTATTCATCTTATTTTTCTTTCTCTCATATTGACATAGATCACAAATATATGTTTGAATCCAAAATCCAAGGAGGAGATTTATGTCTTGCAGACAGCGCTACTACGCATACCATACTTAAAAATAAAAAATATTTTTCTTATCTCAAAATTGACAATGCTAATGTCAACACTATATCTGGTAATGCCAAAATAATTGAAGGATTTGGCAAAACAATTTTCCTAATGCCTAGAGGCACGAAATTCATGATAAATAATGCATTGTTCTCTCCTAAGTCTCAAAGAAACTTGTTAAGTTTCAAAGACATTCGTCTGAACGGATATCATATTGAGACTATGAATAAGGGGAATGATGAATATCTTTGCATTACCTCAAACACTTCCGGAAGCAAGTGTATATTGGAAAAATTGCCATCTCTATCATCTGGATTGTATAGTACAATCATAAGAATATTTGAATCATATTCTACAGTAAACCTGAAGTTTACTGAAACATTTAAAGCTTGGCATGATCGACTGGGGCATCCAGGATCAATAATGATGCGTAGAATTATTGAGAATTCTAGTGATCATCCATTGAAAAAGCAGAAGATTTTTCAATCTAATGAACTCCATTGTGAGGCTTGTTCTCAAGGAAAGTTGATAATTAGACCATCACCAACTAAAGTTGGATATGAATCATCATCGTTTTTGGAACGAATTCAGGGTGATATATGTGGACCTATCCATCCACCAAGTGGACCATTCCAATACTTTATGGTATTAATTGATGCTTCTAGCAAATGGTCGCACATATGTCTATTATCAACTTCATACGGCATTTGCCAAGTTCCTTGCACAAATAATCAAAGCGAGAGCACAATTCCCATTATATAATCAAGAAAGTTAGACTTGATAATCTGGTGAATTTACATCTCAAGCATTCAATGATTATTGTATGGCAATAGGGATTGATGTTGAACATCTAGTAGCCCATGTTCATACACAAAATGGTTTGGCTGAATTGTTGATCAAACGTATTCAACTCATTGCCAGACCATTAATGATGAGAACAAAGCTCCCTACTTCTGTATGGGGTCATGCTGTTTTACATGCACCAAGACCGATTCGCCTCAAGGCCAAGTGCATATCACAAGTACTCCCAATACAGTTGGCATTCGGGCGAGCCGAATCTATCCCATCTAAGAGTTTTTGGTTGTGCGGTATATGTACCAATTGCTCCACCACAACGCACAAAGATGGGACCACAAAGGAGATTGGGAGTATATGTTGGGTATGAATCCCTTCTATAATAAAATATCTTGAACAAAAAACGGGTGGCGTTTTTACGGCACGCTTTCGATTGTCATTTTAATGAAGACAAGTTTCCACCTTTAGGTGAAGAGGGAAACAAGTGGGAAGAAGAGATCAAATGGTGCACATCATCGTTATTACACCTTGACCCTCCCACAAAGCAACGTGAACTGGAAGTTCAAAAGATCATACATTTACAAAATGTAGCAAATCAATTGCCAGATGCATTTATAGATACAAAGAGAGTGACAAAGTCACATGTAGCTGCTATAAATGCTCCTGCCCGAATTGAAATACCAAAAGGGCTACCAAATGATAAAATGACAAATGAATCTAAGACACGCCTGAGCGTGACGACCCATTGGTTCAAAGGATAAAAATCCTCGCAAAAGAAAGTGATTGAAAATCCCCAATCACATGAAAGTGTTCCAGAAGAAACACACGATCGTGAAATTGTTCCAGAAGAAACACACGATCATGCAAATCTAGTAAGCCCTGCAGGCAATGATAACCATGAGATTTCCATTAATTACATGTGTAATGGAAAAATATGGAACCGAGATGAAATGGAGAATATTGATGATATATTCTCTTATTCGGTATCCCAAGAAATTAATGACGGATCGAAGATCCCGAATCAAAATCAGATTCCGAATGTCAAAAGAGGCATGACAAGATCAAATGGATAGATGCCATGAAGGCTGAATTAAATTCGTTGAATAAACGAAAAGTATTTGGATCTATCGTTCTCACACCTGAAGTTGTGAAACCCATTATTGGATACAGATGGATTTTTGTTCGAAAGCAAAATGAGAAAAATGAGATTGTGAGATACAAGGCTCGCCTTGTTGCACAAGGTTTTTCCCAAAGGCCTGGGATTGATTATGAAGAAACGTATTCTCCTGTAATGGATGCTATTACGTTCAGATATCTAATCAGCTTATCAATTTCGAAAAATCTAGATATGCATCTCATGGATGTTGTAACGGCTTATTTATACGGGTCATTAGATACCGATATTTATATGAGAATTCCTGATGGAATTAAGGTGCCTGAAGCACTGCGCTCAAAGCCCAAAGAATTATGTGCAATTAAACTACAGCGATCACTGTATGGATTGAAGCAATCCGGGCGCATGTCGTATAATTGCTTAAGTGAGCATTTGTTAAAAGACGGATATGTGAATGATCAATTATGTCCGCGTGTCTTTATAAAGAATACGACAGTTGGATTTGCTATTATCGCTGTCTATGTAGATGATCTGAATATCATTAGAACTCCCAAGGAAATCCAAGAAGCAGTTGATTACCTAAAGGGAGAATTTGAAATGAAAGATCTTGGGCAGACCAAATACTGTCTTGGTTTACAAATAGAACACTTGCATAGTGGAAATTTTGTACACCAATCAAATTAAACAAAAAGGGTTTTGAAGCGCTTTTATATGGATAAGGCAAACCCTCTCACTAACCCCATGATTAATAGATCACTGAATGTTGAAAAAGATCAATTTCGTCCTTGTGAAGAGAATGAAGAGATACTTGGTCCTGAAGTACCATACTTAAGTGCTATTGGAGCACTCATGTACCTTGCTAATTGTACCAGACCGGATATAGCATTTGCTACAAATCTATTGGCAAGATATAGTTCATCTCCATCATAGAGACACTGGAATGGTATCAAGCATATATTTCGTTATCTTCAAGGGACGATCGATTTGAGATTATTTTATCCCAAAAGATCAAAGGATGAAATGGTTGGTTTTGCAGATGCGGGTTATTTGTCTGATCCTCATAAGGCCAGATCACAGGCTGGCTATGTCTTCACGATGGGTGGTACTGCAATTTCCCGGCGTTCTCAAAAGCAAACGCTAGTTGCTACATTGTCAAATCATGCTGAGATGATCGCACTTCATGAAGCCAGTCGAGAGTGTGTATGGCTTCGATCTATGACTCACCATATTCAAAATGCCAGTGGACTACCTGTCAACAAAGACCCGACAGTATTATTTGAAGTCAATGCCGCATGTGTTGTCCAAAGTAAAGAGGGATACATCAAAAGTGACAGGTCCAAACATATCCCCCCGAAGCTCTTTTTATACACTCAAGAACTTGAAAAGAAGAAAGAGGTCAACATCCAATATGTTCGATCAAGTGATAATGCTGCAGATTTATTTACGAAGGCACTCCCCACTACAACCTTCAGAAAGCATGTTCACAATATTGGGATGCGAAATCTACGAGATTTACAAAGGTGATTTCTCTTGACTCTTGTCAGTTCAAGGGGGAGCATATATGGCTGTACTCTTTTTCCCTTTATCATTGTTTTTTTCCACTGGGTTTTCCATGAAAAGGTTTTTAACGAGACAACCCATGCACACAATTGGTGACCTAAGTTGTGTACGTTTTTCCTTATATCCGATTTTTTTTCCCTACTGGATTTTTCGACTTAAAGGTTTTTAACGAGATATACTTAGCCAACTTACAATACTATGTTCAAGGGGGAGTGTTATGAAAAGTCAAGGACCTATGGGCCTATGCTCATAGGCATGTGAAGGCATGTGAATATCCCTTGCAAGTTTTTCTTCGTTTGTGTGTTGCTGCTCGGTTATAAATACCGAGCAGCCTGTTGTTACATTGTACACTGAATCCTTCAGCCTGAATAATACTCTCTCTATCTCTCTCTTTCTCTCATACAATCATTGTTCTAATTTGTGGTTACTTTATAACAGTGTCTCATTTATGTGACATTATTGGAGCATTTAAAGCCAAATATTTTCTAAATATTCGTGTAAAATTAATAAAAAAATATACTTATTTTGGGACAAGGTAATAAATTGTACATCTACTTTTTTGCTCTTTGTTTTTTTAAATTTTTAAGAAATAAAATGTGCATCTTCTTAAATCAGTTATGTTTATATTTTCGTTTGACCTTTTCAAATTTGGCATCACTTTAGAAGAATTCAGAGTAGAAATGTCCTTTAAGAAATAGCTGTAATTATAGACACATAACAAGAAGTTAAGCGGTGGTATTAAATACTCGGTCTGATTTCAAATAGTTATCTTATTTTAAAACTTTTTTTCTTAATAAAACATTTTTAGCATTTATCATTAACTTTTTCAATTACTTTAATTATGGTTAAATACTCAAAGTTAATAAAAAAAAAAGTAAATATTATATCAATATTTATATTACAGTTAATTATATTTTATTAAATAGTGTGTCAGGTTAAAAATATACGATTATTAGAAATACGAGGAAGTACTGGATTGTTGAAGTTAGGTAAAGAAAATAAATACGATAAGCCTACACCGTAAAAATAGCTGTGTTTTCAATGAATGTGGTGTCATGCATTTTCCACGATATACAGCGACTGCTAGGACCTTAATTCAAGTTGTTGGCTTTGTAGTTTGTACAGATCGGTGTTAATGAATAAACGTTTATTTTTAGTTTTTTTTTTCTCAAATTAAAAAGTTTGTTATAGAGGTATTTTAGTATGTCATTTACGTTAATATTCACATAAAATATTAGAAATTCACTCTCGGACATGATATGTATCATATAAAAAATATATATGCACTTGTTTAAAGATAAAAAAAAGATGAACTATGAACATGCCGGCTCAATCGGGAGGCCAGTGAAGCAAGAACTTCAGGTTTCCAAAAATTAAATTAAAGGAATCTTAGTTTCGTGAAAAAATGTACTATTCGTAAAAATAAACAATTCGATGAAATTATTGACAACGAAATTGTAAGATTTTTTAAAGAATTATTTAAACTAGATTACTTCTTGACTTTTGTATATAATAGACGGAGCAATCATTTCATTTCAATGTAAACTAGTCATTTAGCTCGTGTTTCGTACGGGTATAATATGATATATATATTTTTTGTAATAATAATATAATTTTTAGTCATTATAATTAGATTGTTAATCTCTTTTATGATTTTTTTTTCTATTGTTACTAATATTAAACGAATTTTTTTTATCTAAATGCTTTTAAATTAATATAAGTTTCTAACTAACGTGAGATATATATTTTGTATTAATAATAATAGTAAAAATATTTGATCTAAAGACTTTTACAATTAACATCTGACTTGATAATAATATAAGAAGTTTTTTTGTTAAAAACTTTTAAAATTATATTTTATTTTTAAACAATATAGGATACTTATTTTTTATTTTTATTGGTAATGAAAGTTTATGTATTTTATCTAAAAACTTTTTAAACCAACCTCACATTCTAACTATGTGGTATACATATTTTCTATTAATAATAATAGTCGTAGATAAAAGACTTTTTAACCAACATTCATTTCTAAACAATGTGGATACATATTTTCTATTAGTAATAATATAAAAATGTCTTTATCTAATGAATTTTATAACCAATACTCATTTCCAAATAATGTGAGATACATTTCTTTGTAACCAATGTGAGATACATCATCTAATTTTTTTTAAAACCAATATCATTTTTCTAACTAATGTGAAATACTTCTCTTCTATTGTTAATAATGGTAGACTTTTAAAATCAACATCATTCTCTAACGAATGTATAATACATATCCTCGTCTAGTAATAATAGTAGAAGTCTTTTATCTTAAAAATTTATAACCAATATCTATTTTTAAATAATGTGGGATACATCTCTTCAATTGTATTGATGATAAAACTAAAAGTTTTTTATCTAAATATTTTTAAAATCAACATCATTTTTTAACCAATGAGGGATATCTCTTCTATTAGTAATAATAGTAAAAGTCTTTTATCTAAAATTAAAATAAACATCACTTTCTAACCAATGTGAGATATTCATCTTCTATTAGTAATAAGGTAAAAGTATTAAATCTAAAGAGTTTGAAAAGCAACATTACCCTCTACAAAATATATGATATATCTATTCTATTGGTAATAATAGTATTTTTAAAACCAAAATTAATTTATAACCAATGTGTGATACATTTATATCTTCTATTGATAATAATAGTAGAATACTTTGTAATCAATGTGAGATATACATGCATCTATTCTATTTGTAACAAAAAGTTTTTAATTTAAAGACTTTTTAAACCAACATTTATTTTTAAACAATGTGAAATACATATCTTTTATTGATAATAAGAGTAAAATCTATATATATATATATATATATATATATATATATATATATATATATATATATTTAAAGTTGGTGAGGAGCATTATGATTGTGCCACCTCACCACCTTTAGATAAATCTTCATTCTAAATCATCCATGTGGAGGTTTTAAAAACCTTTGGTTTTCTAGCCATTAGCTAATAATAATACCTAATAACAATCAATATGATAAGGGGTATTAGTATTAGTATATATAACTTCTTCTATTGTCAATAGTAGAAGACTTATATTTAAAAACTTTTACAACTAACATTACTTCTAACCAATGTGGGATAAAACTCTTCAAAATTAGATATTACTTCTAATGACTCACTTTTAACATCATACTTTAAGCTTTGATATCTTATTCATCCAAGACTTGATTTGGACAAATAAATATAACATTTCAATGTTCTTGCCGAGTAGAACACATTTACACAAATGACACATAAATAAATTTGTGCCTCAAGTTGCACAATTTCTTTTACTAAAAACACTAATTTTTTAATAAGTATTATAATTTAACTCTTGATATCTTATTCATCCAAAACTCAATTTGGACAAATAAATATATGATTTCGATGCTCTCACCGAGTAGAACACATTTGCACAATTACATTTACCAACAAACAAATGACACGTAAAGAAATTCGTGCCTCAAGTTGCACAATTTCTCTCACTAAAAACACTAATTTTGTTTAACAAATATTATACTTTAAGTCTTGATATCTTATTATCAAAAACTCAATTTGGACAAATAAATATATCATTTTGATGCTCTCACCGAGTAGAATACATTTGCGCAGTTACCTTCGTTAACAAACAAACGATACGTAAAGAAATTCGTACCTCAAGTTACACAATTTCTTTCACAAAAAACACTAATTTTTTAACAATAGAAGAGATATATCTCACATTGGTTAGAAATTGATGTTGGTTTTAAAAATTCTATTATTAAGTACCAATAGAAGAAATGCATCATGCATCATACATTGGTTGGAAAGTGATGTTGATTTTCAAAGTCACTAGAAAACCAAAAGTTTTTAAAGCTTCCACATGGATGCTTTAAAATGAAGATTTATCCAAAGGTGGTGAGGTGGCACAACCATAGTGCTCCTCACCAATTATATATATATATATATGATAAAATATTTTTACAATTATTATCAATAGAAGATGTATATCTCACATTGGCTAGAAAATGATTTTATATTATAACACATTGTTTAAAAATAAAATGTTATATTTTAAAGTCTTTAAAAGATTAAAGACTTTCACTTTTAAAAGATATGTATCTCACATGGTTACAAAATATTATACTATTATTACCAATAGAAGAGATGTATCACACATTGGTTAGAAATTGATATTTGTATTAAAAATATTATTATTAATTACTAATTGAAAAGATGTATCATACATTTGTTATAAAGTGATGTTGATTTTTTAAATTTTTTGGTAAAAAACTTCTACCATTATTACCAATAGAAAATGTATATCTCACATTGGTTAAAAATGATGTTGATTTTTAATTATTTTAGATTATATAAAAGAGTTACTATTATTAGCAATATAATATATATATACACTTTTGGTTTTCTAACCATTAACTAATAATAATACATAATAATAATCATAATGATAATGGGTATTAGTATTAATATATATAACTTCTTCTATTATCAATAGTAGAAGACTTATATTTAAAAAAATTTACAACTAACATTACTTCTAACCAATGTGGGATAAAACTCTTCAAGGTTAGATATTCCTTCTAATGACTCACTTTTAACATCATACTTTAAGCTTTGATATTTTATTCATCCAAAACTTGATTTGGACAAATAAATATATCATTTCGATGTTCTTGACGAGTGGAACACATTTGCACAATTACTTTTGTCAACAAACAAATGACACGTAAAGAAATTTGTGCCTCAAGTTGCATAATTTCTTTCACTAAAAACACTAATTTTAATAAGTATTATACTTTAACTCTTGATATCTTATTCATCCAAAACTCGATTTGGACAAATAAATATATGATTCCGATGCTCTCACCGAGTAAAATACATTTGCGCAATTACATTTGCCAACAAACAAATGACACGTAAAGAAATTCGTTCCTCAAATTGCATAATTTCTCTCACTAAAAACACTAATTATTTTAACAAGTATTATACTTTAAGTCTTGATATCTTATTACCCAAAACTCGATTTGGACAAATAAATATATCATTTTGATGCTCTCACCGAGTAGAACAAATTTGCGCAATTACCTTCGTCAACAAACAAATGACACGTAAAGAATTTTGTGCCTCAAGTTGCACAATTTCTTTCACTAAAAACACTATTTTTTCAACAATAGAAGAGATGTATCCCACATTGGTTAGAAATTGATGTTGGTTTTAAAAATTCTATTATTAAGTATCAATAGAAGAAATGCATCATACATTGGTTGGAAAGTGATGTTGATTTTCAAAGTCACTTGAAAACCAAAAGTTTTTAAAGCTTCCACATGGATGCAAGTATTTCACATTGGTTACAAAGTATTCTACTATTATTATAAATAGAAAAGATGTATCACACATTGGCTATAAATTAATGTTGGTTTTAAAAATACTATTATTACCAATAGAATAGATGTATCATATATTTGGTAGAGGGTAATGTTTGTTTTTAAAGTCTTTAAATAGAAGACTTCTACCATTATTATCAATAGAATATGTATATCTCACATTGGTTAGAAAATGATGTTGATTTTAATTTTAGATTTAAAAAAAAAACTTTTACTATTATTACTAATAGAAGAGATATCTTACATTTGCTAAAAAATTATGTTAGTTTTAAAAGTCTTTAGATAAAAGACTTTTACTTTTATCGTCAATGTAATAAAAGAGATGTATCCCACATTATTTAGGAAGAGATGTTGGTTATAAAATTTTTAAAATAAAAGACTTCTTCTATTATTACCAAATGAGGATATGTATTACACATTGGTTAGAGAGTGATGTTGATTTTAAAAGTCTACAATTATTAGTAATAGAAGAGAAATATTTCACATTGGTTATAAAGTGATATTGGTTTAAAAAGTTTTTAGATGATGTATCTCACATTGGTTACAAAGAAATGTATCTCATATTATTTAGAAATGAGTATTGGTTATAAAAGTCATTAGATAAAGACATTTTTTGTTATTACCAATAGAAAATATGTATCCACATTGTTTAGAAATGAATATTGTTTAAAAAGTCTTTTATCCACTACTATTATTACTAATAGAAAATATGTATACCACATGGTTAGAATGTGGTGTTGGTTTTAAAGTCTTTAGATAAAAGATTTAAACTTTAATTACCAATAAAAATATAAAATATGTATCTCACATTGTTTAAAAATGAATTATGATTTTAAAAGTTTTTAACAAAATGACTTCTAATATTATTATCAAGTTAAATGTTAATTTTAAAAGTCTTTAGATAAAAAAAATACTATTATTATTAATACAAAATATGTATCTCACGTTAGCTAGAAACTTATATTAATTTTAAAAGTTTTTAGGTAAAAAAATCGTTTAATATTAGTAACAATATAAAAAAAATTATAACAATAGAAGAGATTAACAATCTAATTATAATGCCTAAAAGTTATATTATTATTACAAAAAAATATATATATATCCCACATTATACCCGTGCATAGCACGGGCTAAATAACTAGTTCTTTAAAATAAAACTTTTGAAACTAACATCTTTTTCTAAACAATGTAAGATACATGTATTCTATGGTGATAAAAGTAGAAACCTTTTATCAAAATACTTTCAATACTAAAATCAATTTATAACTAATGTAAGATACATATTTTCTATTGGTAATATTATTAGAGATGTATTTCATATTTTTTATAAATTGATTTTGGTTTTAAAAGTCATTCGGTTAAAAATCTAACATTTTATTACTAATAGAAGAGTTATATCTCACATTTGTTTGAAAATAATGTTGGTTATAAAATTATTATATATATATATATATATATATATATATGACTTCTACTATTAACAATATAAGAGATTAATATTTCATTATTGTATTAATTATTAATACCTATTATTAATAAGTAATAGTTGAGAAACAAGAGTCACACATGAATGCTTGAAAATATTAATACTATTATTATTATAAAAAATAGCAATAGTAATAGTAATAATAAAAATAATATTGTACAATTCTTATCATCATTGTCATAAATGAAAAGAAAAATAATTTTTTGTCCAAATTAAAGCTTTTTAACATATATGTGTTAGTAGATATCTTAAATTTTGGACTTTATGCTATTAAAATATTTATTTTGAGACTTTTAAAATCATTATTCATATTCTTACAATGTGAGATATTTCTTTTTTTATTTCTATTGGTAATAAAAGTTTAAGAATTTTACTGGTTATAATAGTATTTTTAAAACTAACACTAATTTCTAACAAATGTGAGATACATTCTTCTATAGTAATAATAATAGTCTTTTATATAAAAACTTTTGAAATCAGCATCTCTTTCTAAACAATATGGGATAGATCTCTTCTATTACTTATAACATAAAAATAATAATAGTAGTAGTATTTTATCCAGTGTTCTAAAACTCTCCGCCTAGCCCTGCCTAGGCGCTAGACCCCTCTCTACGGCCGCGACTTTCTTAGTCGCCGCCTAATCGACCAGGTCAGCGTCTACGTCAAACCTCGCCGACCATAATTTATTTTTGTAACTTTGATTTTGTGGCATGCGATGACCGGAGAAGGAAAGGGGGGCGAACTGGAGAAGGAAGAGGGAGTGGTAATGGTGAGGCAGAGAGGGAGGTAATGGGGGGCGAACTGGAGTAAAATCTTTTTTGTTTTTAGTTCTAAACTAGACTGGTTTATTGCTTTGGGGTTGTTGAGAATTGAGATTAATGGTAGGGTTATATATTTTTGTTCATTTTACAAATATATACACGTGTTTGATAAAATGACAAACATAAAAAAAATTAAATTTGTATTCAATGTGTTTGATCTTTGATGTAAAATATCAAAAAAAAAATGGTAATTATGCCTTAATTCTAGGCCCCGCCTAGGCCCCGATCACGCCCCGACTAGTCCCCTATGTGCTAGGCGTTAGTGTGTCGCCTAGCGGTCGCCTAACGATTTTTAGAACCTTGAGTTTATCTAAAGAGTTTTGAAACCAACATCTTTTTGTAAACAATGTGTGATATATCTCTTGTATTGATAATAACATAAAAACTATTTTATCTATAAATTTTATAACCAATATATGTTTTTAAATAATGTGGATTTCTTTGTAACCAATGTGAGATACATTATCTAAAAACATTTTAAACCAATATAATTTTTCTAACCAATGTGAAATCCATATTTTTTTCTATTAGTATTAAGTCTTTTATAAAAATACTTTTAATACCTACATCACTCTCTAACCAATATGGAATGCATCTCATCATTTGGTAATAGTAACAGAAGTTTTTTTATCTAAAAAAAATCCAAAACCAACATCTTTTTCTATATAATGAGATACATCTATCATTTTCTCTTTTATTGATGATAAAATTAGAAGTCTTTTTATTTAAAGACTTTTAAAACCAACATCATTTTTAACCAATGTAAGATTTATCTCTTTTATTGGTAACAATAGTTATTTAAAACCAACATCAATTTATAACAAATGTATGATGTATATCTTATATTGCTAATAATAGTAAAAGTCTTTTATATAATCTAAAATAATTAAAAATTAACATCATTTTTTAACCAATGTGAGATATACATCTTCTATTGGTAATAATGGTAGAAGTCTTTTATCAAAAGATTTTGAAAACCAAGATCACTTTCTAACCAATGTATGATACATATCTTCAATAAGTAATTAATAATAATATTTTTAAAACAAACATCAATCTAACCAATCTGGGATACATCTCGTCTATTGGTAATAATAGTAGAATATTTTGTAACCAATGTGAGATGCATCTCTTGTAAAAGTGAAAGTCTTTAATCTAAAGACTTTAAAATCTAACATTTTCTTTTTAAACAATGTATTATGCATCTCTTTTATTTTTAATATTAGAAAATAATTTAAAATTAACATCATTTTCTAATCAATGTTAGATATACATCTTTTATTGGTAATAATGATAGAAATCTTTTATCAAATGATTTTGAAAACCAACATCACTTTCCAACTAATGTATGATACATCAATTCTATTGGTACTTAATAATAGTATTTTTAAAACTAACATCAATTTCTAACCAATGTGGGATACATCTCTTCTATTATTGAAAAAATAATATCTTTAGTGAAAAAATTATGTAACTTGAGGCACGAATTTTTTTACGTGTTATTTGTTTGTTGGCGAATGTAATTACGTAAATGTGTTCTACTCGGTGAAAGCATCGAAATGATATATTTATTTGTCAAAATCGAGTTTTGGATGAATAATATATCAAAACTTAAAGTATAATAATTGTTAAAAAAAATTAATATTCTTAGTGAAAGAAATTGTGCAACTTGAGACACGGATTTCTTTACGTGTCATTTGTTTGTTGGCAAAACTAATTATGCAAATATGTTGTACTCGGCAAGAGCATCGAAATGATATATTTATTTGTCCAAATCAAGTTTTAGATAAATAAGATATGAAGACTTAAAATATGGTGTTGGAAATGAGTCATTAGAAGTAATGTCTCACCTTGAAGAGTTTTATCCCACCTTGATTAGAACTAATGTTAGTTGTAAAAGTTTTTAAATATAAGCTTTCTACTATTGATAATAGAAAATGTTATATATGCTAATACTAATACCCCTTATCATATTGATTATTATTATGTATTATTATTAGTTAATGGCTAGAAAACTAAAAGTTTTTAAAGCCTCCACATGGATGTTTTACAATAAAGATTTATCAAAAGAGTGAGGTAGTACAACCATAGTGCTCCTCACACACACACATACACACACACACACACACACACACACACACACATATATATATATATATATATATATATATATATATATATATATATATATATATGACTAATTTAATTAAAATATAGCAAGCTGTTTTTGGTTTTCTAGTTAGCATTGAGAAATTAAGGTCAGTATATAATGAAAGTTCAAAAGAAAACTGTCTTAACCTTAAACATTTATTGAAACATAATGACAACTCTGATATTGATAAATTAGATTCATTTACATTATTAAAAATTTTAAGATAAATTATACAAATGAAAAATGATACACCAATTGACATGGTTATATAATAAAGCTTGATTTTTTTTCCAAATACGCACATCATATTAACAATTCTCGCATCAACAGAAAGATGTTTTTGATCAAGAATATCTCAACAAAGGTTATGTGGATTGGTTTTATTATTAATAAAAAAAATTATTAAATAAAATCAATTACATTTATTTAATAAAATATTTTACATCCCAAAAAACACAAAAGATAAACTTTAAATAAAAATGTAACAAAATTTTAAAATCTATTATTTACTTTGAAAATACATCACTTTAAATTTAGTTTTGGGCCTCCATAAATGTCGGGTCGGGCCGACTATCGGTTAGAGTTTAAGGGAATAATAATAATAATAATTAGGCGTTGAAAAAAAAGGAGTAATTTATCCCATAGATGTCTTACTCAATCTATTAAATGTGCAATTGGACTTCGCAAGCTGATTAATTTTAGGCCTCATCAAATTGAAGTAATTAATACTCCTTCCGTCCCATAATATATGATATTTTTGGAGAGTTTTTTTATTTCAAAATAAATTATACTTTGTAATTTGAAGGAACTTTTTCCTTTTTTTTTTTTCCTAATTCTATTCATATTTATTGACTTTACAACTCGTGTTTGGCTTTTAGGTAAGAATATTAATACACATCATTAATGTTTGGATATTGATAGTTTAATTTTTACAATATGTTTCATTGGTTTATGTAAAAAACTCAAAACGTCATTTATTTTGGAACAGATAGAATATGAAATTACTCTTCAAAACTGGCGTGCCGTCCAAGAAGTTGGATTATTATTTAAAAAAAGAACGAAAAAAAAAACAATAACAGACTCGAAGGTGCCTCCTTTTTAATTTATTTTTTTTGGATTAGCTCTTTTCCTGTGTTGTGAAGAAGAAAAATTACATAGAAATGGAAAAACTCTAACAATATGACTGACGTGATCAATTGAAAATTATTTATGGGAAAAATTATGATAACCGATTTAACCAATCACATTACAATATTTCAAATGTAATCAATTTACTCAGTAATTTGGTGTAATGTGGTCGTTGCCGTCAACGCCTTATTCAATTTTGTAATGAAGTGGATTAAAAAAGGAAATGTACGAAAAGTATTTTTATTTTTAAAAAAATACAGAAACTGGGAAAATGTTTGAAAAAGAAAGGAGTGTCATTGAAAGACAAAAATTAATGAGTACATTGGTTCGTTAATCCATGTCAATCCAAAATGTGACCAATATACTCGGTCCCTCCGCTAATCCACGTTAACAAGTTCGTTGCAGTATTAGATGAGACGTTGATGATAAAGACCCATCGCACTCAATTACTGAGTACATTGGTCACATTTGAAATATTGTAATGTACTTTGTCAAATCGGTTAGATACGAATAGTACGATGATTATTTGTAATTTTCTTTTTATTCTATTGTGAGAGTACTCTATTGGAGCAACATCTTGCTAACCCTAGCTAGTGCTAATGGGTGAATCTAGGATTTTGGTACGACGTGAGCTAGATATATAAAAATATACATAAACAATAATAAGTGCATAATATAACTTTATTAATCGAGAGAAAAATTACATACAATTAGTGACTTATTGAGTTTTACCCATCACTTACGTAATTATAAAAAAAACTTAAGAGTAATAATAGTGTTTAAAAAAAATAAAATTGGTGAAAGGTTGCCGTGGGCGTCAATCCCACTCACACCTTTTTTTTTTTTCTCCTAATGGGGGCATGGGAAGGGATCGAACTTGAGACATCACACTTTGTGAAGCCCCATATCTACCACTGGGCCACCCCCTTAGGGGCATCCCACTCACACCCTACTTAACCCCCCCCCCCCCCAATTAAAATCTTACAATTTTCTCACTTTCTTTAAGTTTCTTTATTCATTTTCTACTTTTCTCTTAGTTTCTTGTATTGTATCGTTTCGTTTTCATTAACTTCTGGATCATTGAGATATATTTTAATTTGTTTCATTCAACTATTTTGCATTGAAATTTGTATTGATAACTTGTATCTGAATCATTATATATATATATATATATATATATATATATATATATATATATATATATATATATATATATATATGTGTGTGTGTGTTATGTTCACAGAAGCAATAACTGTAAATGCACCAGAACAATTAGGCAATATTCGAGTACCTAAAAGGGCCAGCTATATCAGAGTCATTATGTTGGAGTTAAGTCGTATAGCTTCACATTTCACTTGACTGTCTACGGTTCCGTTGCGTGTGCTCGGGGTGGAAGTTTTGTATAAATGTATCGTCATGCTATTAAGTATTTTGATTTAAGTTCTTTTCTTTATAAAAGATGGAATAGAATAACCCGGTTGAAGCGTAATGATCTTACGTCTGTTTCTAAATTATGAAATTTACTACATCAAAAGTATCTTTTGATGCTTTTGGAAATGGGGAGTGTTTCCACTTTCCACTCCCATTGTATTGAATACAACCTAATTCATTTAAAGTTTAAATCTCAATTTGGTCATCTTATTTTTGGTCAAAATTTATTAAGTTTATCTTACTTTTTTTTCCTCAATTTAATCACTCTATTTGGCTCTGAAAGTCAATAAGGTCACTAGAGTCATTTCCTTTAGTTAAGTTAAAAGGAAAACTTTAAAAATACAATAATGCCCTTAACTTTAAAATGTGTGTTGATAAATTCAAGTCACACAATAAGAAATTATGTTTGAGTGGAGAAGGAGACCCTCAAAACCCTCAAATTTAGTAAGAGTATTTTTTGATTTTCCTAAAAAAATTAAACTTTCCATCCAAATATATGGATGGAGTGATGGACATGTTAATTATGTGAAAGTAGGGTGCTTAAATTGAGGGGGAAAAAAGTAGAGCGAGCTTAATGAATTTTGGCCGGAAATAGGGTGACCAAATTAAGATTTAAACATTTATCTAATACTCTCATCCGTCCCTAAATTATCGTTTTGGTGGACTAGGCGTACGGTTTAAGAAAACACATTTAATTGGATTATTAATATTAGTTTGATGTGTAGTTTACTTTAAAACTCATATGCATGTGACACATAATTAAAGTAGGATGAAAAAGTAAGGATAAAGTGGTAAAAGTGTTATCCTAAAAAGAAAAGTTTCAAACAAGACAATTATTTTGAGACAGACAAAAAAGGAAAATATAACAATAATTTGGGGATGGAGGGAGTAGAAACTATAAAAACCCTTTTAATTAATTTGAATTGTCAACTTGAGACTCGTAAATTTTACTCCCATTTTAAAATAAAATAAAATGAAATTTCAACAAGTGGTGCAGAATCATTTTTAAACAAATATCTTTTTGATCATGTTACACGTCAATCACAATCTATATCTTGAATATTTTTATATTTTGGTTTGTCGTATGTCGTGATCTAAAGACCGCTTGAGTAAAAAAAAATCTACATATAAAAATTTAATTCTTTAAAATAAGTGTTGTTTTAGTTTTAAAAAGTTGCTGTAAAATAAGTGTCATGTTAAGTTTATAATGCATGTTTTATTTTTCTAATTTACGTTTCTTTTCTCTAAAGTCTCAATAGTTATCATCTATTTTAAGCATGTCAATGGATATGATTTTGATCCGAACCCAATGTTATTTTCAGGATATGGATTTAGTTTTTAAATTCAATTACCCGATTTTGATCAGAATTCGAAAATCTGAAAGCTTAATAAATTGGATATAGATTAAGGTGTTATGATCCGTTAACAATCCAATCCGATCCGATATAAAAAATATATTAATATTAGACATATAAAAATTACTAATAATGTACTTTTAGTCCTTAATCATTACTAATTATACTAACTATAAATTTTTCGACGAACTTTAAGATCTTACTAACATTATTATTCATGTTTGTGTAAGTTAAAAATATGAATTTTTAATTTTATTCAACCTTTGATTAAGAAAAAATATCTCAATATTAATTTTATTCGGTACTTTAATTAAGGGACAAGGGTGAATAAAATCCGAATAAAGTCAGAATCTGATCCGAATCCAAAAATTTAGGATATGGATCGAACCTTTGAATGTCCGAAAGATAATCCGATCTAATCAAAGTCTGATAATTTCGTAACAAATTAGATAATGGATGCGACTAATTAGATCCAAATCCGATCCATTAACAAGTCTAATATATTCACTAAATATTTTGTATCTTTTCCTAATGAATATGCCATCCTAGTCAACAACTTCTAGCACAAAAAATAAAGATAGTTTTTCAACATACCAAATATTTTGATATACGTGCATTACTTAAAAACGATGTTTATTTTGAAACGAAGACTGTTCTGGATATCCATTCTTGAATTGGTAATGAGTACAGTTATGAATCATTCCTTTAGAAAATCAATAAATAACAAATGCTACAGTGGTAAAAAGTACTCTAAAATCTTTCCATTTCCATCCCATAGGTTGTATAGCACTTCCTTCCTCAGTACCCAAGTAAGTTTTTTATTTTTTATTTTAAAACGCCTCAAAATTAAGGTTTCCTTTACAATTTTAGAAAAATTCTTAGAAATTGTTCTGCATTAACTTACTAACTGTGAGATGAAAAAAAAAATAAAAAAAATGGTACCATTCGTCAAGAGAGACTTAAGAGAGTTTTAAAGAAACTACAACGTGAATAAAACGTACTACTAGATATTAATTAATCATCGAGAAAAGGGTGCTTTTAATCATTAAACATACTACTAGTATGATTTTAAGTATTAATTACCTCTAATATGAGTGCTAATTATGAGTTTTCAAATAATTATACCCAGAAAATCATTGTTCGCGACTTGGAAGAATTTGTAATAAGAAAGAGAGTAGCTTTATTTCTATGCATTACACATATGGATATATACATGTACTAGAAATTAATTTACACTTTCTGTGCTCTTAACAATACAAGATCTAGACTCTAGAGTCCTCCAACTCATCCCCTCTTTTAAGGCGATCTGCTACGTACAAATAAAAAACCTAATTGTCTAAAAAAAGAAAAGCGAAATGCTATTGCCAGAATAATAGTAACTTCTGCCAAAGCAATCACGTCTAAAGATACTTGTATCGTTATGCAACATTTGACCATCATCACTTGGGCAAAAACGACTATTGCTCTGGCAATCGAGCTGATGACCACGAAAAAGAGAGAAAAGATAAAAACAAAAGAGCCAAATTAATAGTCTAATCGATCCGGTCTTTTAAAACAAGTCATGGTCACTTTCCCCTAAAGAGATATCCATTAGGTCATCATGTCCATGTCCACTGGTGGTAGCAGTAGTAACAGCCATAGCAGCAGCATCATCAAAGAGCCATTTCTCTAGCAAACTGAGAGGGGGCATCTGAGCTAACTCTAAATTGGGCTTGCTTTCATTATCTTGAAACAGGCTTGTTTCCGGTGAAACAGATTGGGATACATCTGAATAGCCAAATAGGGAACTGTCAAAGTTAACCTCGCTTGGGAATGAGCTCTGTGTGGTGGTAGTGAAACTCTCTGAGCTTGTTTGGGATGATTTTGGTGAAGTCTTCATCCAGTTTGGGAGCAACTTTGCTATGACTTCAGTACTGGATGCATAAGTTGTTGTACTATTTGCAGTAGTACTAGTGGGCACAGCTTGAGCTGGTGGTGAGGTGTTGAGTAATAAGTGCTTTGATTGGATATCATGATGTTGGAAATTGTTGTCAAGGGATAAGGCCTCACATAAGGCTTGTTTGGCCATGTTGATATCGGTTTGAAGCCTTCTCTCCCATTGACCCTTTGAGATTGTTTGATCAGAACTTCCAGATTGCCCCCTTGCTGCTCCTTGGCTACTGGTGTTGCTGTCGTCTTGATCATCGTGACCCTGGAGCTTGCTGAGCTTCTTTTTGAGATGGGTATTCCAGTAATTCTTGATATCATTGTCTGTTCTCTGTGGAAGGTAAGCAGCTATGGCTGCCCATCTAACAAAATTAAACAAAATCAGGCTAATAATTACTACTCCAGTATAATATATGTATATATTTCATTTAATACTCCATATATATATATATATATATATATATATATAATATCTCACTTCCATCTAAGAAAACAATAAACAAAGCATCTTCATGAATTTGTGAATAGATCCAACCAATTTCAGGAATGGATGAGTAGTTATAGGTAGATGACGTCAGATAAATGCAAGTGTAAGTTTACCTATTGCCAAGGAGAGCTTGGAGGTGGATGATCATCTTTTCCTCCTGATCGGTGAAGTTGCCGCGTTTGATGCCCGGCCGGAGATAATTAGTCCATCGCAGCCGACAACTCTTACTGCATCTAAGCAAACCTGAAGCATTAAGAATTAATTACTCCACTCATTAGAGGGTGTTGATGATCGATGGTAAACGAATACGAATAGTAATTACTTAAAGGAAAAATAAGAATCATTCATTCATTCAAGAAAAAGTTGGCCAAGAACAGCAAGATATAATAAATACCCTATATAGCTACTTTAATGACTCTAACCAACTCCCTCTTCCCTTCCAAGAAAAAAAAAAGAAAAAAGAAAAAAGATTACCAGTATTAGTGGGAACAGAACGCCAGTTGCCAGGGCCATGTTCTTGAATGTAAGAGACCAAGATGATGTCTTCTTCAGGAGTCCATGGCCCTTTCTTCACTCCTATTTTATCACAGCATGGTGGTCTTCCCATTTCGATCTGCCTCTATATACCTCTACCTCTATATATCTCAACCTCAACCAACCCTTTATTATAATTCAATTCAAATTACTCTAGTCTTTCTCAAATAGTCTCTAGGTGTTCAACACATGAAAGGTCTTCTTAACTCTCTCTCTCTCTCTCTCTCTCTCTCTCAGATGATGGCAAGGAGCTAGGGGATGAACTTCTTAAGAGATGGAATTGAAGAAATGAATAGACAAGAGTCTAAGGGAAGGGATACCCTTGTCTATTGTATATATAGATAAATAACACGACTAGCTCCACTACAGATAGATATAGGAGGGAGGAAGAGAGAGAGAGTGAACGCTGACCAGAGAGAGAGAAAGAGAGGAAGAGGTAAAAGGGGTATCTATATCCCGAAAAAGAGTCAAATGAGGACAGCAAATTGCATTTACTCACTCTCCTTTGCTTGCAAAAAGTCAGCTGTTTTGCTTGCTTACACTCGGTGCCGCCTAAATCTTCACTCTCTCTCTCTCAAAGCCCCTTTGGCTTTGGTTGTGTTTCCGCCTCACAAAAACGCGTGGCATTCATTGTAACATCATTACTACGTACTACACTTACAATCCTAATTTACGAATGTTAATATGTTTTCTTAGGATAATTTTTAGATACAGTTTTAGAATTTTTTGTCGCATAACTCTCTTATCTATTCATCCATCATTTACTATGCAAAACACTTTAGAATTTTTTTTCTTAATAACCATCACCCTTATAAATATGATGTCATTTTTCAAACAAATTAAGAATAATATTTATTAATTTGAACGCACCGTTACCTTTTCTATACTAAAGTTGCTTTCAAGTGCTTCAACCCCGTGATTTATGCATGATATCCTGATTCAACTTGAGCTAGCATTGAAAATTGTCATGGATTTCTAATTGCTTTAACTAACCAGCAGAAATTAGGGATAAGTTAATTGGACACATAATGGGCTTTTTAAATTACTAACTTGTTGCTTTGCCCTGTTTAAGGAGGATCTTGGTTTTTTTTTTTTTTTTTTCACATTTAAGTATTCAATCTTTAAGAATTTTGAAACAATAAACCATATGAATGATTCATGATTTTCAAACATACATTTATATTTTGGACAAAAAGAGTATTATATTTTAAAAATTATATTTTTATCATAAAGACATAATCACGTAGATGTATACTTGGTGGAAGCACTTTGCTTTCTTCTGAGGTTGGACCTTGTATGTGTTATCAGTAGCACTGTTCTCAAACCCTGTATCATTTCGAGCACATCTCGCGATTTTCCTGATAATAGCAATGAGGGACCGGAACTACTACCTCAGGATTCAACCTGGTTAAAAAAAAAAAAAAAAAGTATATGCATATTTCAACTCAAGTGGCAATTCGATCATTCCTCCACCCTCCTCTCCACGTAGTAGATTTCATCAGGAATATACAAGTAAATTTGTTTTAATATTATTTTATTCCTTTGAAAAAAAAATTGATATCAATTTGCATTTCTCATCAATTTTAGAGTGGGGCACATAAAATAATATTTTTTTATACATTGATTTTGCACGAAATTGGTTTAAGTATGACATTTAGGCACATTAGTGGTCTGTGGGATGAATGTGGTTAGTGTCTGGTCATTAAGTCATTTTTGGAGGGTAAAAATGCAAGAACACGAACTTAATCCTCAAATTTCTTAATTTAAAAGACATAAGTCAAATTGTTATAACAAACAATTTTGTACATAGGAAGGGTTAACGATTTTACAGATCTCTCTCTCCCTCTCTATTACTCTATTAATAATTTAATATTACAATAGAACGCATTCTCACACATATGCAATTGATTAAAGCTATTTAGAAATTGAGATTAAATAATCTTAAAAAATTTAATGGTTGAGATTCACTCTCGCATTCACATGTGTGAGAGTAGTTATCCACTTTTAACTATCTATTTTCTCTCACCCTGTTACAAAGTCACCCCCTATAATTAATATTATGAGCAGTCACACCCTGAGATGAATCTTCTAAACTATTACCCCTTACAAAACATCAACCTTACATTAATATCCATAATACAATAAAGCTCATACTCACACATGTACAATTGACTAAAGCTATTTAGAGATTTAGATTAGATTATCTTAAAAAAATTAATGGTTGTAATTTACCCTCACATTCACATGTGTGAGTAGTTATTCACTTTTAACTCTCAATTACAAAGTCACCTCCTACAATTAATATTATGATCAGTCATCTTTTAGTTTTTACAAAGCCACCCCCTACAATTAATATTATGAGTGGTCATGGGTCAGTTACATATAACTCAACTATGAGTCAAGTTTAAAATTGCACTTTATATTTAGACATTGTCGTTTCAATTGACGAAATCATATATACTAGCATCGTGTCATAGGCACGGACACAAAGATCTAGACCATTACCCCTTACAAAACATCAACCTTACATTAATATAATCTCATAATAGAGCTCAATTGATTGTCTGAGACTATCTGGCCATGTGGGTTGATTCCGCCGCAAAATATAATGTTCATAGGTCAGTTACATATAACTCCTTACAAATAACCCCCCTAAACTATGGGTAGAGTTCGAATAACGCCATTGTAGACACCTCAATTTCGTACCCCTGATATGTGACTCTGACATGTGATATCAAGAACTGTTTAAATTGAACAAATGTCAAGTTACAGGAGTTAAACATGTAAAAGGCAAAGCATGATGCGCGAAACAATAAAATGCGAGGGATTAAAGTGCAAAGTTTGAAAGTTGAACAGTGCCATGGCGCGGCCAAAAAGGGCCTCTGGCGCGGCGCCAGAGGAGGGGTGTGTCCGCGCCCAGCTAGCTACAGGAGCCCTCCCAGTTAACGTATTGTGCAACTCCCGAAGCTCGGTGTACAAGGAATTTGAGCACATAGAGAGGATTTTTAATCCCCGATGAGTCCTCTCCTTCAGCTATAAATACAGGCGTTGGGACTCACTTTTCAGAACCCCGGAAGAAACGAAGAGAAATGCCGATAAAATTTCTCTGCGTCGTCCTAACGCTGAGAAATATAGAGAGTGAAGTGAGATAGGGAGTGGTCCTCCTATAAAGCCTTGAAACCCTGCCAAATCACCGCCAAACCAAAAACCAACCGGTTAAAGTGATCCCTAGCCCTTTAGTTAGGTATCCACCCTATTTCCCCGGCCCAAAAACCATAAAGTAAACAGTTACTCCGCTCAACTAAATAGGCCAAAACCACCAAAAGTAAGTCGTCACTCTGCCCGAGTGAGCAAGCCAAAACCACCAAAAATAAGCCATTACTTTGCCCAAATCACAGCAGCAGCAACATAAAAGTCTCCCTCTCCCGAGAAGGACAGAGCGAGCACCCTCCGCTCTAAAAGGAAACAGCCTTTAAGGGCGTTATTTTTATAAAAGTTATTCTTTAAATCCGGCCCAATGTAGAAAATATAAACCGTTGTCCTGCTCGGATTTAGTTAGAAAATATTATGTAAAAGAGCCGTTATAATGGCCAAATATTTTTAAATATATCTGTAATTATTGTAAGGAGCCGGCTGCAAGTCCGTAAATAATGTAACCGTGGATGTATTTGCTTTTATTTTCTTGTCTTTTAATGTTTTGTTTATTTGCTAAATAAATATAACAAAAAACATACTTTAGCCAAAAACCGCTTTTGAGACCGAAAGGGCGAGTTGGGTGCCTAGCACCTTCCTAACTCGTAACTTAGCCTCCGAATCCGTTTTGCAATCTCTGGTTTTTCTTTTCTTTTGGTTTTGCTTTATTTTTACCTTAAAATAAAGATGACGACTCTATAAAACATTTTGGATCCAGTGGGGCGTCGCAACACTCCTTTCTTGCACTTTTCTGTTTTTCCCTAAAAAAGGGAAAATGAGAATGAAAGAGTGATGCATTCCTATATCCTGATATCTCCTAAATAAGAGATAACTTAATGCAGGAAACCCAAAGCACCCATAGTGATCCGAAATAGGCCATAAGGCTATTTTCATAAAATCCATAGTGGGGCGTCGCAACATCCTTTTTTGCACTTTTCCGTTTTCCCATGAAAAAGGGAGAATGAGAATGAAAGGGTGATGTATTCCTATATCATGGTATCCCCTAAACAAGGGATAACTTGATGCAGGAAACTCAAAGCTCCCATATTGGACCAAAAATCCACTAAAGTCAACCGAGGTGTATTCCAACGCGTTATTTTAGACAGCACTCCTCTCGCACTTTTAATTTCGTTTTCCCCTAAACAAGGGAGGATGTAATGAGAACAGTGATGTCCCGCATCCGCACGTACGCGCACCCCTATCCAAGGGCGCGCAGGGCGCGGGCGCACGTCGGACGACCCTCAGCCATTCAACTACCACTTGATGTAATGTACCCCTCAACTGTAACATTTTTTAAAATCGCACATTCTATTTAGACGTTGGTTTTTTAATTGACGAAATCAGATATACTGGCACCGTGTCATAGGCACGGGCACAAGGATCTAGTCTATATTATAATACAGCTCACTATCACCCGTTTCAAATCTAAAAAGCTAACTACTGGCCAGGATTTGTTTTTACTAAACACAATTACTTTGTGAATTACCCTTTATTTTCTCTCTTCCCTCTTTTCTCTCTACCAAACTTTAATTGGTAAAAATTAATTAATGGTTAGGATTTATAAAAATTAATTAGTGGTTAGGAATTATAAAAATTAATTAATGGCCACAATTTATTTTTATTAAACTTAAAATGTGTTTTTTAATAGTGTAGATTGATCAGACCTTTACAAAGTTTAAACATATATTGATTTATTCGAATACTGACTCCATCTCATATTGACGCTGTGCCAAAGGCACGGACACAAAATCTAGTATATATATAATAATAATACTTTAAATGCTATAAATTTCTTTTTAAATGACTTATAACTAAAGAATGACTCACAAGCATATGTATAACGTCTATTAATACTATTTATTTGGTTTTTTAAGCAACAAATACCTTATATATATATATATATATATATATATATATATATATATATATATATATATATATATATATATATATTCCATTCCTAGATCATCTAAAATCAGTTCAATTGGGCGGGAAGCTAAACATCTAAAAAAATCATCAGTATACATGCCAAGTAAGTGCTTGTTTGGTGGAGCGTTTTGGTCAAAACGCTGGTAAAAAACGCAGCATTTTTCCTTTAAAAGTGTTTCAATGCTACGTTTTAAAACGCTGTGTTTTAAAAACATGGAGCGTTTTAAAACGCTTCAATTTGTAGCGTTTTAAAAATATGCTACGTTTTCAACTAGTCTGTTTATGAAAAATAGCGTTTTGAAATAGTTTTCCAAACGTGTTTACAAAAATAAAACTGCGTTTTGAAAATACTGTGTTTTGAAAACGTTGCATTTTAAAAAAGCTGCGTTTTCAAAACGCTGCACCAAACGAGACCTAAAATGACATCGGAGAGAGATTATAATGTGTCACATACTCACATTAGCCTTTAAAATATATAAAATTCACTTGCTTCAATATCTTAGAACATTTTGACCCATGTCTTTTAAAATATTATTTCCGTCTAAAAATAAATGTCCATATTTTCCAAAACTACCATTATTTACTACACTCAAATTAAATAATGTTAGTAAAAGAGGATAATTGTTGAGAAGAAAGAGAAAAAGGAATAGTGCAACCAAACAATAATAAACTAGTATTCTTGTCCGTACCGATGGCACGGTGTCAGTTTGAAAATTTATCAATAAATGAAGCAGATATTATAGAAATGAACTACTAAAAATATTATTTTCTTAAAAAAATTGACTTTGAAACGGGGTCTCTTTGCCCGGAACGGAGGGATTAATTAATAATTTGTATACGAAATTATAGGTCGGACAAAAATTAAATTGCTTAAGTTAATTACGATAACAGTTAAAAAGAAAAAATAAATATTTCAAATTACAAAACTTACGGTTTTTTTTAATTTTTTAAAAAATTTGTATACGAAATTACGGGTCGAAAAAAAATTTAAATTGATTAAGTTAATTACGATAACAATTAAAAAGAAAAAAAAATACAAATACAAATTTTCGCAACCATAAAACTGTAAAACAGTAAAATATTAACTGTAAAATCGTAATATCTCAGTAAAAGAGTAACTAATTTTCGCAAATAACTGTAAAACCGTAAAATATTAAATGTAAAATAATAACTATAAACCGTCTTGTAAACCGTAATATCTCAATAATTTTCGCAGTAATAAAATAGGGATGAAAAAAACCTGATAAAAACGGTTGAGATTGTGAGATTAAACGTGACAGAGAGACATTCTTTATATTTCATATATATCAATATTACATTGAAATGAATGCCCGCACATAATTTTTCGTTTAAAAATTTGACATTCATCAACTTTTTAAAATCTACAATGAAAGTTCTTTAAAAAAAATTGAGAGACATTATTTGGAAATTGGTCTTACAAAATAATGTTTTATTCAATAGCCGTAGAATCTTGGTAAAACAGTAAATTGATTAATTTGTATACGAAATTGCGGGTCGGAAAAAACGGGCCGGACAAAAAAATTACGATAACAGTTAAAAAGAAAAAAAAACAAATATTTCAATTAATTTGTATGCAAAATTACGGATCGGAAAAAAATCAAATTGATTAAGTTAATCACGATAACATAAAATTGTAAAACTGTAAAACCGTAAAATAGTAAACCGTCGTTCGCACATGTGAGAGCTGAGGGAAATAAGGGCCGTTGAATCACCGTAAAACAATAAATCCTGACCTCTTTTTATTTCAAGTCAATTGTAAGCGTGCCACACTGACCTCTATTATATTATAGACTAGTACTCTTGCCCGTGCCGATGGCATGACGCTAGTTTGAGAATTTATCAATAAATGAAGCAGATACTATGGAAATGAACTACTAAAAATATTATTTTCTTTAAAAAATTAACTTTCAAACGGGACCTCTTTGCTCAGAACAGAGGGATTAATTAATAATTTGTGTAAGAAATTACGGGCCGGAAAAAACGGGCCGGACAAAAATTACATTGATTTAGTTAATTATGATAACAGTTAGTAAAAGAGTAACTAATTTTCGCAAATGTAAAATAACCGTAAAATATTAATTGTAAAACCGTAATATATTAGTAAAAGAGTAACTAATTTTCGCAGATGTAAAATAATAATTGTAAATCGTCTTGTAAACTTGGTAAAACAGTAAACTTGGTAAACCGTCTTGTAAACAACTTGAAGTTTTTTGAGCAAAAATCAAAGCAGCCAAAACAATAAACCAAAGTTGAACATAATTCTGGTCACATAAAAAAATATTATTAACAGACGACTAAAGAACCCTTTCTGTCTAGTTATCTAATCAAATGCAACAAACAGAACTTGAATACAGACATAAGAAATCAGTCAAATACAGGTTTTGACAAATAGGTTTTTCAACCCACAAAATTTGAACACAACATAAGAAATCAGTCAAACTCCAAAGAGACTAAGATAGAGAAACATGCACCGGCGGAGAAGATGGCGAACTTGGAAATCGTAAGAAGCGAACGGTGGACAGGAGCTTCGATTCCGACGGAGTTTCTGTACAGTAAAGTAGAAAAAGGGGGGGAACGTAAATGAAAAGGCTGAAATTTCAATCTAAACTTAATAGAAATGCAAGCAGAAAATCACAAACAAATTCATATAAACCAAACCTCGCTAAATCACAAACTAATTCATATAAACTCCAAAGAGATTAAGATAGAGAAACTCCGTATTGACTTACATATTGATGCTAATTTTGAATGACAGTATTTATAGCTGAGCATCATTGAGAGCGTTTGGAGAAGACGAAGTGAGTAACAGCTCTATTAGGTTAATTTTATTAAATGCTTGGAGCTGCCTTGTTGACTTCATCTTCAATCTGAGACTGATCAGGGTATGGGGAGGAGTAGGTGCATCAACTGGCAGGAGGGAGACAAACAGAGTTGCAGACCTGCAGTAGTTGGTATAGTCTGGTTGTGTCAGACTGTGCACCTGCTATGTCACTTTCAGGAGGTGAAAGTATTCATGCTTTTTCGGAAAAGCTAGAGGGACGTGTCTAAGAAGTCAAGCGTTGATTTTGAAGATGGATTTAATTCAAATTCAAACTAATTAAAGCTGGTTTAAATAATCCACTTAAGCTTGATGTCTGGAAGACTGGACACGTTATGCTTTCCGGGTGCAGACAAGGTCTGCTGCTGGAGGCTGCTTGAGGTGAAAATCTTCAGGAGGCGAAAGTCTTCATGTTTTTTCGGAAAATCTGGAGGGACGTGTCTAAAAAGTCAAGCGCTGATTTTGAAGATGGATTTAATTCAAATTCAAACTAATTAAAGCTGATTTAAATAATCCATTTAAGCTTGATGTCTGGAAGAGCTGGACACGTCATGCTTTCCGGGTGCAGACAAGGTCTGCCGTTGGAGGCTGCTTGAGGTCTGCTGGTGAAGCCTTCAGCCGAAGTCTTACGCTGAAACCTGTGAAGTCTAGAAAACTATTCTAAGACAAAGTTCTATACACAGTTGCCACGCTAACTGGTACACAGCCCATTTAGCCACTAAGTATAGAACCTAGCGTAATAAATGAACAAATGCAAATCAAGATACAATGAGAAACAACAACTATCATTCTTGACAATGACATTGTTTTGAAAGATGTTTTATTTGTTTTGTCATTCAAGTTTAATCTCTTGTCTGAAAGCAAGTTAGCACTAGATAACAATTGTATTCTAGTGTTTCTGCTTCTGTTTTGTTTCTTCAGGAGCTAGCACATAAGGAAACCAATGAGATTGGTAAATTGGAGGGTGGATTGTACAGGACTTGGCTTCCAAGGAATAGCTCTGACACGACTGCAAGTGCCAATACTAGTTTTATTGATTCTACAACAAGGTGTAACAGTGACTTGCCTAATTATGTATTCTCTTGTTCTACTTCTACCTCATTCAATAAAGAACTTGTACTGTGGCATTTAAGACTTGGGCAAATCCCATTTACATCTCTTAAACATCTGAATGTATGCCATATTAGCAATAATCCTAATTATCCCTGTGTTGTTTGTCATTTTGCTAGACAAACCAAACAACTTTTTCTTTTAAGCACCTCCTATCATCCTACTCCATTTGCCTTATTACACTGTGATATATGGGGGCTTTATAGACATAAAACCTACAATGGTCATACCTCCTTTCTAACCATAGTTGAGGATCATTCAAGAACTACCTGGACTTTTTTTATTAAAGTCAAAAGATCAGGTTTCATCATATATTCAATGTTTCCTCAATCTTTTCAATAACCAATACAATGCTTATGTAAAAGAAATTAGGTCAGACAATGGGACAAAGTTCTTTAGTGGCTCTGTTACCTCCATCCTTGAACCCCTTGGTATACTTCAACAAAGTACATGCACTGATACTCCACAGCAGAATGGCAGGGCAGAAAGGAAACACAGACATCTTCTAGAACTTGCTAGGGCTCTTAGGTTCCAATCTCATCTTCCTATATCCTTTTAGGGAGATTGTCTTCTTACTGCCACTTACCTCATAAACAGATTGCCTAGTTCCATTCTTAACTTTGAAACCACATATGCAGTCTTTTAGATCATATACCTACATACACTCACCTTAGGGTCTTTGGCTGCTTGAGTTTTTCATCTACATTGCCTCATAACAGCAACAAATTTGGTTCAAGAGCTAGGAAATGTGTCTTCCTAGGATATCCAAATGTCAAGAAGGCATACAAAATGTATTACTTAGTCATCAAACAAGTTTTCTATAGTCGGGATGTAGTATTCTATGAAAATCAGTTTCCTTTCTCCACCACCTCGGACAACACCCAAAATCATTCACCATCATTTCCCACATTTCCAAATCAATCTGTGGAAGACTTGTTCCCTTCCACATCTGCTTCATCTCCTTCCTCTTCTAATACTCCTACCTCTCCTTCTCATTCTTATTCTAATGTTCCCTCTATATCTTCTGTAAACTCTCTTTCAGAGTCCCCTAGTCCTTCACATTCTAATGTTTTCCAGTGGCACCTATTCCTTCTCAAAGAACTGTCAGATAGAGGACTATTCATGCGAAGTTCAAAGACTATATCAATCTGCTTTCTCACTTATCATCCTCTACTGGGGCCTGTGTTCAAAGGTGCTTTCCTCACTACATCAATAACTTCATGTCTTACTCTCATCTTTCTTCATCTTACCAATCATACATTAACAATATTGATAGTACCTTTGAACCCAAAACATATACACAAGCTGTCAAATATCCTCAGTGGTGTAAGGCTATGGCTTTATAACTAAACGCATTAGATAGGAATAAGGCATGGACATTGCAGTCTCTACCTACTGGGAAAAAGGTTGTAGGTTGTAAATGGATATATGATAGACGTATTTTATACGTCATTATCAGGTACTTTTATGACTTAAATTGAGCAATTCCACGAGGCTTTTGGCTACTGATATGCGTTTTTAATCTATTTTATGAGTTTCAGGGTTTTAGGTGGATTTATGTGATTTATGAAGACTTTAGTCAAGATTTCGAGGAAGGGGCCAAAGTGCGACATTGAAGATAAAGACAAAAAGGATATTCTAGCCACCTTGCGGTCGCAAGGTAAAAACACCTTGCCTTCACAAGGTAGGCAGAAAGTGGCCTCCCGGAATTAGCACCTTGCGAACGCAAGGTCAATACCCCTTGCGGCTGCAAGGTCCCCAGAACCGACCTTTCGGGGTTTTCAAGCTGGATTGGACCTCCTATTCCCCTACAATTCCTTGGTATAAATAAAGGACGGTAGCCAAAGCCAAAGGGCGTCCAAGAAGTAGTTTTAAACAGTTTGAGGTAGGATTTAGATTGTATTACATAGTTTAGTTGTTGTAATTACAGTTTTGAAGATCGATTCATGTATTCATTCATCTCTGTGTGCAGTTCATCTTCAAGGATGAACTAAACATCCATTAATCTAGGAGTTGGGAGGTAACTTGTATCGAATCTATGACTTCATATATATTTTTATTCGTTCAATTCTTGTTGATCATGGTGTTTATCAGCCCCTTTATTATCTCTCTTTGAACAAATGAATGTAATCGCAAGTGATAAAGGCCTAGAGGTGCGGATAACTGCATGACCTAAATGCATATGTCGTACACTGGCTCACCATCCTGATAAATTGAACCTATCGATGCACGAGAGTGATAAGTTAGGGTCGGGTTCCATATATGACCTAAGTGATAGTTAGGATCCATATGTTCTTGTGCATAGGATATAGAATTGATGAATTATTTGGAGATGGAGACTGAACAGTAATTCGACAGGCTATATCTATCTTTCGTGAACGAACCTAAGTTATTGAATGATAATTTATTCAAATAAGCTATAGAATAGATACAAGTGAAACTCTAATCCTAGATTTCCCTCCTCCATCAGATCTTTCCTACTGTGATTGCTGCATAGTTTAGTTAAATTTAATGTTTTAGTATAATAATTAGTTTAAATAAAATCAAAACAAAAACCCTCTTAGTTTAATAATATTGCTACTGATAGTCTTACTATTTGTGATCTTCTTGTCTCTGTGGTTCGACCCTTACTTCCCAGACTATTCTACAATAGTCTTGTCCACTTGCAAGGAATAATTAAAATAAGACACGATCAACTTTTTGGCGTCGTTGCCAGGGACAAGCTAGTTTGCATAGTTAGTTTGTTGGTAGCGTAATTTTTAAATTTAGTTTTTATAAAATAAAAATTCAAAAAGATTTTATTTATTTTTAGTTGTTAGTTTTTAGTTGTTTTATTTGATTTATTTTATGCACGGTCGTAGATCTCTAAATCCTAAACTGGTAGAATTAAATCAAAATATAAATAATCTTGAAAAGAATCAGGAAGACCCTGATAATTTGGAAACCCAGCCTGATAATCAAGAACAGTTGAATCAAGAGGATCCTCTGGTTGATCCTCCAATGGATAATAATAATAATCAAAATCCTGAAAATCTGGTTCCTCCGGTAAATGTGAATCAAAGAATGGAAGAACCTGCTGATAGAAATATGGAAGTCATAATTAATCAAAGAACTATAAGTGATTATAGTCGTCCTATGTTGAATGCAACACCATCATGTCTATTCTTACCAGAAGCAGTAAGGAATTTTGAACTTAAAGGTCATTATTATAATATGATACCTTCATTTCATGAAATGCCATCTGAAGACCCAGTAAGTTTCGTTAAAGAATATGAATATATGATGGAAACTTTTCCGTTAGGTGGTTTGACTGAAGATCAAGTAAAAATGAAATATTTTTCATGTGCATTAAAAGATTTGATGAAAAGATGGTTTATGAATCTAACACCTAGAAGTGTTTATACTTGGGCTCAATTATATGATTTGTTTATGGGTAAATTTTATAAACATGCATCTCTTTCAGAATACAGAAAACAAATTATGTCTTTTCAAAATGAATCAGGAGAAACATTCCATGAAGCATGGAATAGATTTAAAAATTTACTTATCTTGTGTCCTCATCATAATCTATCTCAAGATGTGTTAGTAACTCAATTATATCATGCTCTTTCGTCTGCTTTACAAATTATGGTTGATAGTACAGTCGGTGGTTCTATTAATATTATGACACCAGTGGCACTAGAAGACTTACTTGAGATGTTAAGTGCAAATTCTCAACAGAAAAGTACAAGAGACAAAAGTAGAAGTTTATTCCAAGTTCAAGAAAAAACCAGATATGCAATCTCAATTTGAAAATTGGCAAATTCAAGAAGCATGTGCTATTTGCGGTTTAAATTCTCATGTTACTAATTTTTATCCCTCTAGTGCTGTATATCCTGAACAGGTTAATGCCATGAACATGTACCCTCAACGACAAAGGAATGATCCTTACTCAAACTCATATAATCCTAGTTTGAGGAATCATCCTAATTTTTCATGGGGAGGAAATAAACCATTACAACCTCAACAATTTCCAAATCAAGGACAATTGCGAATTAAAGAAATTCAAAAGTCAGATGGAGCAAGCAAAAGTCAAGCTGCTCTTAACAAATATTTGCTAGAAGAGGTGGAAAATTTAAGGAATCAACTCGCAAAAGTTGAAAAAGAAAGAAGAGAAGAAGGGAAGTTCCCTAGTCAGATATAACAAGCAAAATCTATCACTACTCTGCGAAGTGGTAGCGTAATTGGAGAAGATGTAAGTAACCCTATTCAAACTTCTGATGTGCCTGATAAAGTAGATAATTCTGATAAAGAAGTTGAAAAGAATAAAAGTGAAAATATCCAAGAAAAAGATAAGGAAGTAGAAAAATAAGTGTCAAAAGATAATCGAGAAGAAGTGAGTCAAGAAAAAGAGCAAGAGACAGAACCTCTTGAGGAACCTTATGTGGCACCACCACCATATGTTCATCCAATACCATTCCCTAGAAGACTTATGAAAAACAGAATGGATAAGCAATTTTCGAAAATTTATAATATGTTATCCAAAGTGAACATTAATCTCCTTTTGCTTAATGTTATTAAAAATATTCTGTCTTATGCTAAATTTTTCAAACATCTTCACTCTAAGAAGCACGAATTTGAAAAGAATGAAAAATCATTGTTTTAAAACGTGAGTGCGGTTTTACAACCTGAACTTCCTCCTAAATTGAAAGATCCTGGTAGTTTCAATATCCAAGTCTCCTTAGGTAGTTCTAAAAAGATGAAGGCTATGTTAGATTTAGGAGCAAGTATTAATTTGATGCCTTTCGCGGTCTATAAACAATTAGGGTTGGGTGAACTGAAACCCACTACTATGTCTTTACAGTTGGCTGACCGTTCGGTTAAACATCCGTTAGGTACAGTAGAGGACATTCTAATACAGGTAGATAAATTAATCATCCCAGTCAATTTTGTGGTTCTAGAGATGGAAAGGAAGATATGCACAAACAATAAAGTTCATATTTTGTTAGGTAGACCTTTTATGGCCACTGCCAACACAATGATTAATGTTAAGAATGGTAAACTCACAATGTCAGTTATGGGTGAAATTGTAGAAATTTCAGTTTTTGATGCATTAAATAGACCGAGTGACATAAATGCATGTTTCTCAATTGATGAAATTGAAAATTTTACGGCCCAAACCTTTAACGAAAGTTTAGATGATGATGATTATGAGAAAGATACATATGTAGGATATGATGATAGAATCTTTTATCCTGTAATAGTTGAAATGAAAGAGAAGGAAAGACTTGAGGCTCTTAAGAGTAAAAATAAAAACAAAATGGAAGAGTCTGAAGCAGAAATTAGCTCTGATAAAATAGAAATAGAGGAAGATGATAAAGAAGATATGGAGAATCAAAAGTCTGTTTTTGATGAAATAAAAATAGATGAAGAAAAAAAAGAGAACTTTAAGGAGGAAGATAAAGAAAAGACAGTGAAACCTGAAATTCCTGAGTTTATCCCGGTTGTCAAATCCCCTCTCGAAGTAGAATTAAAGAAAAGACGGTAAAACTTTACTTGTTATAATAGCTGCGGATTTAACAGAAGAATAAGAATCAAGCCTGTTAAAAGTTTTATAGAGACATAGAAAAGCTATAGATTGGTCTTTAGCAGATTTGAAAGGAATTAGTCCTTCTATGTGTATGCATAAAATTAATTTAGAAGAAGGTAGTAAACCTTCTCGAGAAAAACAAAGAAGACTTAACCTTCACATGGAAGAAGCAGTGAGAAAATAAGTGCTTAAGCTTCTTGATGCGGGTATAATTTACCCGATATCTTATAGTAAATGGGTTAGTCAAGTCCAAGTAGTTCCTAAGAAATCAGGGATTACAGTTGTTAATAATGAGAAAGATGAGTTAGTGCCCACCCGAACTATCACTGGTTATAGAATGTGCATAGATTTGAGGAAATTAAATGCGGCAACAAGGAAAGATCACTTTCCCTTGCCCTTTATTGATCAAATTCTTGAAAGACTAGCTGGTCATGAATATTATTGTTTTCTTGACGGTTTTTCTGGTTACAATCAAATCCCAGTAGCACCAGAAGACCAAGAGAAAACCACTTTTACATGTCCCTTTGGTACCTTTGCGTTTAGGAGAATGTCTTTTGGACTTTGTAATGCCCCATCTACTTTTCAAAGATGCATGATTTCTATATTTTCGGATCTAGTGGAAAGATGTGTTGAAGTATTTATGGATGATTTTTCAGTATTTGGGGATTCTTTTGATCATTGCCTAGAAAATCTAACATCGGTTTTGAAAAGATGTTGCGAAACTAATTTGACCCTAAGTTGGGAGAAAAGCCACTTCATGGTTAAACATGGAATTGTCTTAGGTCATGTTGTGTCTAATAAAGGAATTGAGGTTGATAAAGCTAAAAATGAAGTTATATCACAACTACCCCCTCCAACTTCAGTTAAAGGTGTTAGAAGTTTTCTAAGACATGCAGGTTTTTGTAGAAGATTTATAAAAGATTTTTCAAAAATCTATAAACCCTTATGCAATCTGTTGGCAAAAGATACCGAATTCATTTTTGATCAAGAATACTTGAATGCATTTAACTTATTAAAAGAACGATTGACATCAGTCCCAATTTTAACCAACCCGATTGGTCTCTCCCTTTCGAGATCATGTGCGATGCTTCGGATTTTGCAATTGGAGCTGTATTAGGACAAAGAGTAGATAAGAAACCGCATGTAATTCATTATGTTAGTAGGACATTGAATGATGCACAACTTAATTATACTACCACAGAAAAAGAATTTTTAGCAGTTGTGTATGCATTATAAAATTTTAGATCATACTTGTTAGGATCAAAAGTTATCATATTCTCTGATTATGCAGCCCTAAAATATCTTTTGAATAAGAAAGAGGCAAAGCCTAGGCTCATAAGATGGATGTTATTATTGCAAGAATTTGACATTACTATTAAAGATAAAAAGGGAACGGAAAACGTTGTAGCCGACCATTTGTCTAGGTTGAAATTTTTACCTTTACTCGAACATCAATTTCTCAATAATAAAATCCCCGTAAATGAAGACTTCCCTGATGAACAATTATTAGCAGTTAAAGATTTTGATCCTTTGTATTTGATTTTGTTAATTACTATATCTCTGATATCATCAACCCTGATTTTGATTTTTATTAAAGAAAGAAATTTTTAACAGATGCAAAACACTATTTTTGGGAAGAACCTCATTTGTATAAAATGTGTTCTAACTCTATAATTAGGAGATGTGTTCCAGAACAAGACCAACAAAGTATTATGACATTTTGTCATGAATACTCTTGTGGTGGTCATTTTAGTGGTAATAAAACTGCTAGAAAAATTATGCAATCTGGATTATATTGGCCTACTGTTTTTAGAGCCTGTGACATATTTTACAAAACATGTGATAAATGCTAAAGAACTGGTGGAATAGGTAAAAGGAATGAAATGCCCTTTCATATGAATATAGTTGTCGAAATTTTTGATGTCTGGGATATTGATTTTATGGGTCCTTTTCCAGTTTCTAATGGTTGTGAATATATTTTAGTTGCTGTGGATTATGTGTCTAAATGGATAGAAGCCATTGGTACTAGAAATAATGATGGATAAACTGTTGTCAAGTTTTTGGAAGAAATCTTTACTCGGTTTGGAGTATCGAGGGCTATAATTAGTGATCAAGGAACACACTTCACTAATAGATTGTTAAATTCAGTCCTTAGAAAATATGGTGTAACTCACAGGTTAGCTACACCATATCATCTTCAGACTTCTGGTCAAGTAGAAGTGAGTAACAGACAAATAAAAGCAGTTTTGGAAAAGACTGTGAGACCAAATCAAAAAGATTGGGAACCAAAACTCAAAGATGCTCTTTGGGCATATCGAACTGCATATAAAACCCCAATTGGTATGAGTCCTTATCGATGGTGTATGGCAAAGCCTATCATTTTCCAGTAGAGATTGAGCACAAGGCTTATTGGGCCGTTAAAGCTCTTAACTTTGACTTAACTTTGGCTGGTGAAGAAAGACTTTTCCAGCTAAATGAATTAGAAGAGCATAGGTTAAATTTGTATGAGAATGCAAAAACTTATAAAGTAAATACCAAGAAATACCATGATATGGGATTACCCAACAAGATTTTTCGCCTAGGATTAAAAGTGCTTCTTTTCAATTCTAGACTCGATTGTTTCTGGAAAATTAAAATCAAAATGGTCTGGTCCTTTCATTATAGTTTGAATTTATCCACATGGAGCTATTGATATCAAGAACCCAAAGACCAATGAAATATTTAAAGTTAATGGTCACCGACTCAAACCGTACCTTGAACCCATGTCAGTTGAGAGAACAATAGAACTCATTCGTCTCTCGACAATGAACCACCGAGAGAATAGGTTTGCAATGGGTTGGGTCGAGCCAAAGACGTTAAACAAGTGCGCTAGGTGGGGGCAACCCACTTTGATGAAATTTTATTTGCTTTTCGTAGTGTAATTTAAATATGTTTGTCTCCGTCGTACTTAATTATGAACATATAATTTGAATTTTCTAACATGGCATAATTCAAGTTTGGGGGAGAAAAGCATCTTAGTGTCGTAATTATATGTTGCTAATATTTTAGTTTAGAGTTTGTGTAGAATTTTCAGAGTGCAGGAAAGAAACGGACCTAACGGAACGTAACGGAACTAACGGAAGGACTAAAACGAAAAGAAAGACCTGCCAAAGTTTGGAAGCGTAAAACATGGCAAACATTCTTGCTGACCTTGCGCCGCAGGCCCTATTAAATGTCGGACGTGTGCCGCCACTTCAATCGTCGTGCGTTGAGTTTGATCGGGCACCTTGCGAGCGCAAGACATAAATACCTGCGGCGCAAGGCCCCTTTTATAAGCAGCAGTGGGGCAGCAATGAAATTCACAGAATTTCAAAGCCCTCTCATTCTCTCTCAAGCAATCGGGTAAATTCTCCATCTTTCTTACAAGTCTCCGGCGAAGTTTCAAATTCCAGCCAAGTCACAACTCAAGTCTCTCCTCCTTCAAGCTCCCTCATCACCTCCACCCTCATCTCACTTCACCAAGCTTTAAAGAAGGCGAACACCATTGATTCCGGCGAAGAAAGCTTCAAAACTCTGGCATCCTTCTTATTCAGTTAAAGCATTGCTCAATCCACGTATCTTCTATCCCCTCTTCATTTAAATTTTTGATTTGTCAAAAATATTTGCATGTTAGGGTGTTAGAATTGTTCTGCTTAATTTTTGGATGATTTAATTATTTGAGTTAGGTTGAGTTATTTTAATTTTTTGAGAGTAGATTTAATGTTTTGTGCTTAAAATATAATGGCCCCTAAACGTAGGAACATTGGCCCGTCCACGTCCCGCTCCCAAGAGGAGGAGCCACATTACGATGCCCACTATTTTATTTCTTATGAGGCTTCTGAGAGCTATACTAAAAAGCTCTCCAAGAGTATAATCCAAGAGGATTTAAGTCCAAAGATTTGCTCTCCTTGCCCCCTTCAACCGCCGAAGGTGGGGCAATCTTATTGCGACGGGCGTGGCTATCGTGGCCTTAGTCCAGAAATTTATGCCAACGCGGCAAATTTCTATTGATGGCGAGTGCTAGAGACCGGTTGAT
>CM028378.1:66444220-66508122 GCA_013146195.2 Codonopsis lanceolata
GCAAGTGATAAAGGCTAGAGGTGCGGATAAGCTGCATGACCTAAATGCATATGTCGTACAACGGCTCACCATCGATAAATTGAACCTATCGATGCACGAGAGTGATAAGTTAGGTCGGGTTCCATATATGACCTAAGTGATAGTTAGGATCCATATGTTCTTGTGCATAGGATATAGAATTGATGAATTATTTGGAGATGGAGGCGAGCAGTAATTCGACAGGCTATATCTATCTTTCGTGAACGAACGTAAGTTATTGAATAATAATTTATTCAAATAAGCTATAGAATAGATACAAGTGAAACTCTAATCCTAGATTTCCCTCCTCCATCAGATCTTTCCTACTGTGATTGCTGCATAGTTTAGTTAAATTTAATGTTTTAGTATAATAATTAGTTTAAATAAAATCAAAACAAAAACCCTCTTAGTTTAATAATATTGCTACGATAGTCTTACTATTTGTGATCTTCTTGTCTCGTGGTTCGATTCCTTACTTCCTGCACTATTCTACAATAGTCTTGTCCACTTGCAAGGAATAATTAAAATAAGACACGATCAACTTTTTGGCGTCTGCCGGGGACAAGCTAGTTTGCATAGTTAGTTTGTTGGTAGCGTAATTTTTAAATTTAGTTTTTATAAAATAAAAATTCAAAAAGATTTTATTTATTTTAGTTGTTAGTTTTTAGTTGTTTTATTTGATTTATTTTATGCACGGTCGTAGATCTCTAAATCCTAAACTGGTAGAATTAAATCAAAATATAAATAATCTTGAAAAGAATCAGGAAGACCCTGATAATTTGGAAACCCAGCCTGATAATCAAGAACAGTTGAATCAAGAGGATCCTCTGGTTGATCCTCCAATGGATAATAATAATAATCAAAATCCTCGAAAATCGTTCCTCCAGAATGTGAATCAAAGAATGGAAGAACCCGCCGATAGAAATATGGAAGTCATAATTAATCAAAGAACTATAAGTGATTATGACAGCCCTATGATTTTGAATGCAACACCATCATGTCTATTCTTACCGAAGCGTATGGGAATTTTGAACTTAAAGGTCATTATTATAATATGATACCTTCATTTCATGAAATGCCATCGAAGACCAAGAAGTTTCGTTAAAGAATATGAATATATGATGGAAACTTTTCCGTTAGGTGGTTTGACCGAAGATCAAGTAAAAATGAAATATTTTTCATGTGCATTAAAAGATTTGATGAAAAGATGGTTTATGAATCTAACACCTAGAAGTGTTTATACTTGGGCTCAATTATATGATTTGTTTATGGGTAAATTTTATAAACATGCATCTCTTTCGAATCGAAAAACAAATTATGTCTTTTCAAAATGAATCAGAGAAACATTCCATGAAGCATGGAATAGATTTAAAAATTTACTTATCTTGTGTCCTCATCATAATCTATCTCAAGATGTGTTAGTAACTCAATTATATCATGCTCTTTCGTCTCGCTTTTACAAATTATGGTTGATAGTGCAAATCGGTGGTTCTATTAATATTATGACACCGTGGGCACTAGAAGACTTACTTGAGATGTTAAGTGCAAATTCTCAACAGAAAAGTACAAGAGACAAAAGTAGAAGTTTATTCCAAGTTCAAGAAAAAACCAGATATGCAATCTCAATTTGAAAATTGGCAAATTCAAGAAGCATGTGCTATTTGCGGTTTAAATTCTCATGTTACTAATTTTTATCCCTCTAGTGCTGTATATCCTGAACAGGTTAATGCCATGAACATGTACCCTCAACGACAAAGGAATGATCCTTACTCAAACTCATATAATCCTAGTTTGAGGAATCATCCTAATTTTTCATGGGGAGGAAATAAACCATTACAACCTCAACAATTTCCAAATCAAGGACAATTGCGAATTAAAGAAATTCAAAAGTCAGATGGAGCAAGCAAAAGTCAAGCTGCTCTTAACAAATATTTGCTAGAAGAGGTGGAAAATTTAAGGAATCAACTCGCAAAAGTTGAAAAAGAAAGAAGAGAAGAAGGGAAGTTCCCTAGTCAGATATAACAAGCAAAATCTATCACTACTCTGCGAAGTGGTAGCGTAATTGGAGAAGATGTAAGTAACCCTATTCAAACTTCTGATGTGCCTGATAAAGTAGATAATTCTGATAAAGAAGTTGAAAAGAATAAAAGTGAAAATATCCAAGAAAAAGATAAGGAAGTAGAAAAATAAGTGTCAAAAGATAATCGAGAAGAAGTGAGTCAAGAAAAAGAGCAAGAGACAGAACCTCTTGAGGAACCTTATGTGGCACCACCACCATATGTTCATCCAATACCATTCCCTAGAAGACTTATGAAAAACAGAATGGATAAGCAATTTTCGAAAATTTATAATATGTTATCCAAAGTGAACATTAATCTCCTTTTGCTTAATGTTATTAAAAATATTCTGTCTTATGCTAAATTTTTCAAACATCTTCACTCTAAGAAGCACGAATTTGAAAAGAATGAAAAAATCATTGTTTCTGAAAACGTGAGTGCAGTTTTACAACCTGAACTTCCTCCTAAATTGAAAGATCCTGGTAGTTTCAATATCCAAGTCTCCTTAGGTAGTTCTAAAAAGATGAAGGCTATGTTAGATTTAGGAGCAAGTATTAATTTGATGCCTTTCGCGGTCTATAAACAATTAGGGTTGGGTGAACTGAAACCCACTACTATGTCTTTACAGTTGGCTGACCGTTCGGTTAAACATCCGTTAGGTACAGTAGAGGACATTCTAATACAGGTAGATAAATTAATCATCCCAGTCAATTTTGTGGTTCTAGAGATGGAAAGGAAGATATGCACAAACAATAAAGTTCATATTTTGTTAGGTAGACCTTTTATGGCCACTGCCAACACAATGATTAATGTTAAGAATGGTAAACTCACAATGTCAGTTATGGGTGAAATTGTAGAAATTTCAGTTTTTGATGCATTAAATAGACCGAGTGACATAAATGCATGTTTCTCAATTGATGAAATTGAAAATTTTACGGCCCAAACCTTTAACGAAAGTTTAGATGATGATGATTATGAGAAAGATACATATGTAGGATATGATGATAGAATCTTTTATCCTGTAATAGTTGAAATGAAAGAGAAGGAAAGACTTGAGGCTCTTAAGAGTAAAAATAAAAACAAAATGGAAGAGTCTGAAGCAGAAATTAGCTCTGATAAAATAGAAATAGAGGAAGATGATAAAGAAGATATGGAGAATCAAAAGTCATTTTTGATGAAATAAAAATAGATGAAGAAAAAAAAGAGAACTTTAAGGAGGAAGATAAAGAAAAGACAGTGAAACCTGAAATTCCTGAGTTTATCCCGGTTGTCAAATCCCCTCTCGAAGTAGAATTAAAGAAAAGACGGTAAAACTTTACTTGTTATAATAGGCCGCGATTTAAGTTTAAGAATAAGAATCAAGCCTGTTAAAAGTTTTATAGAGACATAGAAAAGCTATAGATTGGTCTTTAGCAGATTTGAAAGGAATTAGTCCTTCTATGTGTATGCATAAAATTAATTTAGAAGAAGGTAGTAAACCTTCTAGAGAAAACAAAGAAGACTTAACCTTCACATGGAAGAAGCAAGGAGAAAATAAGTGCTTAAGCGATGCTGATGCGGGTATAATTTACCCGATATCTTATAGTAAATGGGTTAGTCAAGTCCAAGTAGTTCCTAAGAAATCGGGATTACAGCTTGTTAATAATGAGAAAGATGAGTTAGTGCCCACCCGAACTATCCTTGGTTATAGAATGTGCATAGATTTGAGGAAATTAAATGCGGCAACAAGGAAAGATCACTTTCCCTTGCCCTTTATTGATCAAATTCTTGAAAGACTAGCTGGTCATGAATATTATTGTTTTCTTGACGGTTTTTCTGGTTACAATCAAATCCCAGTAGCACCAGAAGACCAAGAGAAAACCACTTTTACATGTCCCTTTGGTACCTTTGCGTTTAGGAGAATGTCTTTTGGACTTTGTAATGCCCCATCTACTTTTCAAAGATGCATGATTTCTATATTTTCGGATCTAGTGGAAAGATGTGTTGAAGTATTTATGGATGATTTTTCAGTATTTGGGGATTCTTTTGATCATTGCCTAGAAAATCTAACATCGGTTTTGAAAAGATGTTGCGAAACTAATTTGACCCTAAGTTGGGAGAAAAGCCACTTCATGGTTAAACATGGAATTGTCTTAGGTCATGTTGTGTCTAATAAAGGAATTGAGGTTGATAAAGCTAAAAATGAAGTTATATCACAACTACCCCTCCAACTTCAGTTAAAGGTGTTAGAAGTTTTCTAAGACATGCAGGTTTTTGTAGAAGATTTATAAAAGATTTTTCAAAAATCTATAAACCCTTATGCAATCTGTTGGCAAAAGATACCGAATTCATTTTTGATCAAGAATACTTGAATGCATTTAACTTATTAAAAGAACGATTGACATCAGTCCCAATTTTAACCAACCCGATTGGTCTCTCCCTTTCGAGATCATGTGCGATGCTTCGGATTTTGCAATTGGAGCTGTATTAGGACAAAGAGTAGATAAGAAACCGCATGTAATTCATTATGTTAGTAGGACATTGAATGATGCACAACTTAATTATACTACCACAGAAAAAGAATTTTTAGCAGTTGTGTATGCATTATAAAATTTTAGATCATACTTGTTAGGATCAAAAGTTATCATATTCTCTGATTATGCAGCCCTAAAATATCTTTTGAATAAGAAAGAGGCAAAGCCTAGGCTCATAAGATGGATGTTATTATTGCAAGAATTTGACATTACTATTAAAGATAAAAAGGGAACGGAAAACGTTGTAGCCGACCATTTGTCTAGGTTGAAATTTTTACCTTTACTCGAACATCAATTTCTCAATAATAAAATCCCCGTAAATGAAGACTTCCCTGATGAACAATTATTAGCAGTTAAAGATTTTGATCCTTTGTATGCTGATTTTGTTAATTACTATATCTCTGATATCATCAACCCTGATTTTGATTTTTATTAAAGAAAGAAATTTTTAACAGATGCAAAACACTATTTTTGGGAAGAACCTCATTTGTATAAAATGTGTTCTAACTCTATAATTAGGAGATGTGTTCCAGAACAAGACCAACAAAGTATTATGACATTTTGTCATGAATACTCTTGTGGTGGTCATTTTAGTGGTAATAAAACTGCTAGAAAAATTATGCAATCTGGATTATATTGGCCTACTGTTTTTAGAGACTGTGACATATTTTACAAAACATGTGATAAATGCTAAAGAACTGGTGGAATAGGTAAAAGGAATGAAATGCCCTTTCATATGAATATAGTTGTCGAAATTTTTGATGTCTGGGATATTGATTTTATGGGTCCTTTTCCAGTTTCTAATGGTTGTGAATATATTTTAGTTGCTGTGGATTATGTGTCTAAATGGATAGAAGCCATTGGTACTAGAAATAATGATGGATAAACTGTTGTCAAGTTTTTGGAAGAAATCTTTACTCGGTTTGGAGTATCGAGGGCTATAATTAGTGATCAAGGAACACACTTCACTAATAGATTGTTAAATTCAGTCCTTAGAAAATATGGTGTAACTCACAGGTTAGCTACACCATATCATCTTCAGACTTCTGGTCAAGTAGAAGTGAGTAACAGACAAATAAAAGCAGTTTTGGAAAAGACTGTGAGACCAAATCAAAAAGATTGGGAACCAAAACTCAAAGATGCTCTTTGGGCATATCGAACTGCATATAAAACCCCAATTGGTATGAGTCCTTACCGGATGGTGTATGGCAAAGCCTATCATTTTCCAGTAGAGATTGAGCACAAGGCTTATTGGGCCGTTAAAGCTCTTAACTTTGACTTAACTTTGGCTGGTGAAGAAAGACTTTTCCAGCTAAATGAATTAGAAGAGCATAGGTTAAATTTGTATGAGAATGCAAAAACTTATAAAGTAAATACCAAGAAATACCATGATATGGGATTACCCAACAAGATTTTTCGCCTAGGATTAAAAGTGCTTCTTTTCAATTCTAGACTCAGATTGTTTCCTGGAAAATTAAAATCAAAATGGTCTGGTCCTTTCATTATAGTTTGAATTTATCCACATGGAGCTATTGATATCAAGAACCCAAAGACCAATGAAATATTTAAAGTTAATGGTCACCGACTCAAACCGTACCTTGAACCCATGTCAGTTGAGAGAACAATAGAACTCATTCGTCTCTCTGACAATGAACCACCGAGAGAATAGGTTTGCAGTTGGGTCGAGCCAAAGACGTTAAACAAGTGCGCTAGGTGGGGGGCAACCCACTTTGATGAAATTTTATTTGCTTTCGTAGTGTAATTTAAATATGTTTGTCTCCGTCGTACTTAATTATGAACATATAATTTGAATTTTCTAACATGGCATAATTCAAGTTTGGGGGAGAAAAGCATCTTAGTGTCGTAATTATATGTTGCTAATATTTTAGTTTAGAGTTTGTGTAGAATTTTCAGAGTGCAGGAAAGAAACGGACCTAACGGAACGTAACGGAACTAACGGAAGGACTAAAACGAAAGACTGCCAAAAGTTTGGAAGCAGAAAACATGGCAAACATTCTGTTGACCTTGCGGCCGCAAGGCCCTATTAAATGTCGGACGTGTGACCGTCACTTCATCAGAATCCGTGCGTTGAGTTTGACTGGGCACCTTGCGAACGCAAGACATAAATACCTTGCGGCCGCAAGGCCCCTTTTATAAGCAGCAGTGGGGCAGCAATGAAATTCACAGAATTTCAAAGCCCTCTCATTCTCTCTCTCAAGCAATCAGGTAAATTCTCCATCTTTCTTACAAGTCTCCGGCGAAGTTTCAAATTCCAGCCAAGTCACAACTCAAGTCTCTCCTCCTTCAAGCTCCCTCATCACCTCCACCCTCATCTCACTTCACCAAGCTTTAAAGAAGGCGAACACCATTGATTCCGGCGAAGAAAGCTTCAAAACTCTGGCATCCTTCTTATTCAGTTAAAGCATTGCTCAATCCACGTATCTTCTATCCCCTCTTCATTTAAATTTTTGATTTGTCAAAAATATTTGCATGTTAGGGTGTTAGAATTGTTCTGCTTAATTTTTGGATGATTTAATTATTTGAGTTAGGTTGAGTTATTTTAATTTTTAGAGAGTAGATTTAATGTTTTGTGCTTAAAATATAATGGCCCCTAAACGTAGGAACATTGGCCCGTCCACGTCCCGCTCCCAAGAGGAGGAGCCACATTACGATGCCCACTATTTTATTTCTTATGAGGCTTCGGAGAGCTATACTAAAAAGCTCTCCAAGAGTATAATCCATGAGAGGGGATTTAAGTCCAAAGATTTTGCTCTCCTTGCCCCCTTCAACCGTCGAAGGTGGGGCAATCTTATTGCGACTCCGGGCGTGGCCATCGTGGCCTTAGTCCAAGAAATTTATGCCAACGGGCAAATTTCTATTGATGGCGGAGTGCTAGAGACTGTCGATGTTAGGGGTAGGAATGTTAGTTTTTCGTCCCATAACATTAACCGTTATTTTGGCACCACCAACTTCGCGAGGGGTGCTGACCAGTACAGCCTCCACCTTTCTGACCCCATTACTCTCGAGGTGGTAAATACGGAATCTCAACACCTAATGTGGTTTGGACCTACAACCAAAACCCACCATTCCACCCCCGTACCATGGATGAGAACCATCTCACGAACACGACCAAAGCCGTGTTCAAATTTATCTATGCACGTCTTATGCCTTCCAGCCACCAGTACACGGTGACTTGGAATAAGGTTGTTTCGATCTACACCATCCTTACTGGTGGGTCTATCGATGTTGGCCGTCTGATCAACGACCAAATACAGACCCTTATTAGAGGTACGACAAACACGAGATTCGCATTCCCGAGTTTGATTACTGGACTGTGTAGTGGGGTTGGAGTCGTTTGGACTCCGGATGCGGAGAGAGTTCGGGAGGTGCCCGACATTTCGAGGGCTCTACTGTTTGAGCACCCTCGCCAGCCACGTGAGGAACTGCCCGAGGAGGAGGATCTATTGGAGGCAATCTCCAACAGGCAAGAGGAGTTCATGCTCCAAAATGAGATGATGAGTCAGCAATTGGCACAAGTGCGTGCCGACCAGACTCATTTCTTTGGTTAGGTTAACCAGGTGGGACAAAATGTCTCCACATATTTTGGGATGCCACCTGGAACTATCCCCGAGTTTCGTCCTCCTTCGTTATTTCCTCCCGACTCACCATGAGTCGGAGCCCAAGTTTCTTCCTCTTTCGTTAGGTGGACCAGCTATGTCCTTTTGATATTTCTCCTCCATCAACCCTCTCATAGGATATTCCTCAATTTTGAGGACAAAATAAGATTTAAGTTTGGGGGGGGGGGAATTCTAAGCCCAAGGTCCTTGCATGTCCTAGCCTAATGAGGAGTGGAGTTGGGCTACGTTTTTAGGGTGAAAGAAAAATTTGTATTCCTCTATCGTCTCGTCTCCTTACTCGATTTTATTACTTTTTATTTTTTCTTATTTTCGGAGATGTTGCCGTGACCAAAATACTATAATATTTGGTTCTTGTGGGTACCCATTATGGGGACCCATCATCAATTGTGTCATCGACCATCTCCAATTTCTTTTTATAAAAAAAAATTTTAATTCAAAATTTCCATCCTCAAGTCCTTGTGTGGTCATTCCAGTCGATGAGGAGTTAATGCAATGAACCACATAACTTTTCCATAAATCATTCTGGAATTTACTTGATTCTGCAAAATTCTTGATTTTCTCCAAATCTTTGTGCACCTACACCAGTCATAATTATGGATTGAGTATAACATTTTTATAAAGTTTATAGCACCCATTTCATTTTAACAACAAAATATGCACAAGAATATGATGAACAACCGTCTTAACATAATTGTTGCATTGAATTGTAACTTAGGGTCAATTGCATGATAAGTTAGATTCCTTGGATTTTTCTTACTAATATATCTCAAGCATACTTTCGAACCGTGTCTGCATGTTAGTTTCGATTGCCCCTACCATCTGTTTTAGCGAATGCTTATGTGAAATCCAGTGATGCTAAATCTTGGATTCCACAACTTCCATGATTGACATGATATTTTATGTGTTTTACTTTCTTAAAAACTGCATGAGTATTTTGGCATTAAGATATGATATAGGCCATTTTTGGATTGTTTGAGCCCAAATATTTCCCGACCTTTACTAAAAATATCCCTAGTGTCCCCTTTGAGCTTATTTAAAAAGAATGGAGTGTGTTAAGCACACATTGAACCCCCATTCGACTTCGTTTCTTTTACCCACATTAACTTAACCCTAAAGCCTAAATACTTTAGCCTACCCTTTGAGAGAGTAGGATGTGGGTGGGGAATTAATTTTATGGGACCAATTTTCAGTCCAGTAAGTTTTTCGAAGACTTCTTCTTCCCGTCGATAATTTTTTAAAAAATGAAATAAAATATAGATCGACGAAAAATGAAACAGAAGAAGAAGAGTGCAAGAAGATTCAAATGGAAGCATAGCTTTCAAGAGAAAAATATGATAAAAAAAAATTCTACTGAAAATGAATACTAGGTGTTTTTAGCTTGATATATTGTACAAAACAAGTTTAGGGGGAAAGAAAACGAAAAAAAAAGGAAAAGGAAAAGAAAACCCCCCACTTGTGGTCTTTGCAGGTTCTAGCCTAATTGGGAAAAACTTCATTTTGCTTGGAAGTGTTAGGGGTAAAGGGTAGTCTTGCTCTCTCTAGAGCTGTCAAAACGGGTAAACGGGGTGGGTTTTCCCGCGGACCGAGAAAGCCCGCTGCTGTGCGGGCCGGGGCGGGAAAGCCCGCAAACTTGACGATCCTTAAATCCTTAGGCCCAATCCGCCCTGCTTAGGGCCACGGGCAAAACGGGCAAAGCCCGCAAAAAAAATAAATTTATTTGTTTGTTTATTTATTATCAATTATATACTAATTAATCATTATATACCAATATACCAACAAGTCAACAACAGATTACAGAGCTTAAACAAAACATCAAAACAGAAATGGAGATCAAACAAACAAGACAAAAATGAGGGCGATTAGGGGAAGCCGCGATCGTGGCAGAGGCAGAGAACAGAGGCGGGGCCGCCATGCTGGATTTGAAGCAGGATGGCCGGATTTTAGAGACGGGGAGCCAGAGAGAAAGAGAGATACGTCATACCCATACGCGTAGAGCCGGATGGGATGGAGAGAGAAAGTGAGACCAAGATCCAGATCTGCCAGAGCCGGAGGAGCCGATACCGTGTCGCTGGCGAGGCGGCGCAATCGCCGGAGGAAGAAAGTCGGAAGTCGTGAGCAGAAATCGCTGCACTGCCGTGCCTTGCGCCCTTGTCTGTGCGTGAGTCATGCCCGTGAGCGTGAAGAGAGAGTGTCTGAGTGTGAGACTGAGAGGTTTTCAATTTTTGACTTTTTGAGAGTGTGAGAGACTAAGAGGTACTTTTCAATTTCCTAAATACTACTCCCTCCGTCCCTAAATTATTGTCCTAGTTGACCCGGCACACAGATTAAGAAAAAACAATTGACTTGATTATTTATATTGGTTGAATGTGTAGTTTCCTTTAAAGCCCATGTGTATGTGGCCCATAATTAAAGTAGGGTGAAAAAGTAAGGGTAAAATGGTAAAAGTGATGTTCTAAAAAGGTAAGTTTCAAATTGGACAATTATTTTGGGACGGACAAAAAAGGAAAGGAGGACGATAATTTAGGGACGGAGGGAGTAATAGTTACTAACTTGACTTTTAATCCTAATCCTAACCAAATGACGGAAATGGAATGGGCCTTGGGCTTTGGCAATTGGGTTGTGCTATATTACTATGTAATGTAAATGTTTTTAATTTTTTAAAGAAATGTAATAAAAGTGCGGGCAGCCCACCCCCCGCCCCGCAAAGCCTGTAGCCCGCACGGGCAAAGCCTGAAAAACTTGTTTTTCAAACGGGTATATAATATATCAGCCCAACCCGCACCTAATGGGTGGCGGGACGGGCATGTCCACGGGCGTTTGCCCTATTTGACGGCCCTAGCTCTCTCACTTTGTATTCTATTCCTTTTCTATCATATCCCCCTACACCATGGCCTTACATTACAAGCTATTAAAGTCCTATTGATCTTCTTGCCAATGCTTGTGTTTGTTGATTTGATGGTAAGGCATGCAAATTGATCTCCATTTCATATTCATATTATTTGCAAGCTCACTGTGTTAGCATAATCTTAGCTATTGCAAGTAATTAGGTCAGGAGAACATTGTATGTCATACACAGAAGTGCATGGGATGGATGTATAAGTTTTTAAAATCCTTGGTGATCTTTCTTTCTGTAATAGACCGGGTTTAGATGGTAGATATCATACTCTGGGTTGCATCGGTTTTATTTAAATTCTGATTTTAAATGAATGTGTTACTTAGCTTAATAAAACTGTTTTAGTTAAGATATTCTGTATGACTGGTGATTACACACACACAGAGAGATTAAGACTGGTAACAGTTTGAGTATAAGTCAGTGTGTTTTCTGTGATTAGTATGTACATATGTGGTGAGCATCTAACTGAGACTACTTTGATATGCCATGCTCCTATGACTTGAGGTTGAATCCAGAAAGATTTTTGTTTATTTGTTTTTAGGATAATTTTTACCTGCTTTTGTATTTGTTAGTCTTTGTATTTATATGCATAGTCGAATCACTCGTAAGAGTCTTCTTTAGTTTGTGGGTTTCTAGAGGAGTGTAAATAGTGTCACCCTCCAAAAAGATTTTCTTAACTTTTGTTTGCTTAATTTTGTATTTATAATAAGTATTGTTTACTCGTGCACGAGAAAAGTTTAAGTTTGGGGGTATTTGATAGACGTATTTTATACGTCGTTATCCGGTACTTTTATGACTTCAATTGATAAATTCCACGAGGTTTTTGGCTACTGATATGTGTTTTTGAGCTATTTTATGAGTTTCAGGGTTTTAGGTGGATTTATGAAGACTTTAGTGAAGATTTCGAGGAAGGGGGCAAAGTGCAACATTGAAGATAAAGACAAAAAGGATATTCTGGCCACCTTGCGGTCGCAAGGCAAAAACACCTTGCCTTCACAAGGTAGGCAGAAAGTGGCCTCTCGGAATTAGTACCTTGCGGACGCAAGGTCAATACCCCTTGCGGCCGCAAGGTCCCCAGAACCAACCTTTCGGGGTTTTCAAGCTGGATTGGACCTCCTATTCCCCTACAACTTCTTGGTATAAATAAAGGACGGTGGCCAAAGCCAAATGGCATCCAAGAAGTAGTTTTAAACCGTTTTAGGTAGGATTTAGATTGTATTACATAGTTTAGTTGTTGTAATTACAGTTTTGAAGATCGATTCACGTATTCATTCATCTCCGTGTGCAGTTTATCTTCAAGGATAAACTAAACATCCATTATTCTAGGAATTGGGAGGTAACTTGTATCGAATCTATGTCTTAATATATATTTTTATTCGTTCAATTCTTGTTGATCATGGTGTTTATCGACCCCTTTATTATCTCGCTTTGAACAAATGAATGTAATTGCAAGTGATAAAGGCCTAAAGGTGCGGATAACTGCATGACCTAAATGCATATGTCGTACACTGGCTCAACATCATGATAAATTGAACCTATCGATGTACGAGAGTGATAAGTTAGGGTCAGGTTCCATATATGACCTAAGTGACAGTTATGATCCATATGTTCTTGTGCATAGGATATAGAATTGACGAATTATTTGGAGATGGAGACTGAACGGTAATTCGACATGCTATATCTATCTTTCGTGAACTAGCCCAAGTTATTTAATGATACTTTATCCAAATAAGTTATTAGATAAGTGTAGAACTAGCCCAAGTTATTTAATGATACTAATACTAAATATCCATAATTACCTAGTGTAGATTATCCAAGTGTGACATTATTTCCAAATCTTTCCTCATGATCCGCCTGTGATTTTCTCCTCCATCATATCTTTCCTACTGTGATTGCTGTCTAGTTTAGTTAAATTTACTGTTTTAGTAGAATAATTAGTTTAAATAAAATCAAAACAAAAACCCCCTTAGTTTAATAATATTGCTATCGATAGTCTTACTATTTGTGATCTTCTTGTCTCTGTGGTTCGACCCTTGCTTCCCAAACTATTCTACAATAGTCTTGTCCACTTGCAAGGAATAATTAAAATAAGACACGACCAATATACAAGGTCAAGCATAAACATGATGGTTCCATTGAGAAGTTCAAAGCCAGGCTAGTGGCAAAAGGACTAGAAGGTATGTGAGTGGGTTTTGCATCTTTCTAGGTCCATTTCTTATTTCCTGGAAAAGTAAGAAACAACCTACTGTATCGAAATCCTCAGTTGAATCTGAGTACAGGGAAATGGTCTCTACATGTTGTGAGATAACTTGGCTTTATGCCTTGTTACAGGATTTCAACATCCAAAGTGTTCTTCCTATACCTCTACAATGTCAAGGGTTTGATTGCTACTTCCTATATCTCCATTAGTGATCAAATTACACATATGTTCACAAAAGCTCTTTCCATCTCTCAATTACATCATTTGAAAGCCAAGCTGGGAGTGCTGAATCTTCACCTCTCTCAGCTTGAGGGGGGGGGGGTGATGAAGCTAAGGACGTAAAGGACAAGAAGAAACTGACTAAAGGGGCAAAGTGTTTATATTTAGAAGAGAATACAAATACAACAGACCACAAAGGTGTTGAGCGTACAAAAGACAAAGTTGAAGGGTGACTTGTGTATAGGAACATAGTTTGTTTATTATAATAGATCTAGTCCGTTACTGTAGCTTGTATATATACGTGTAAAGTTGTAAACAGAAGTTTAAGCTTTCCTAGTATAATTCCAGTCGATCTTTGAATGGAGATTATGGTTTTCTTCTCTCCAATTTGATATTCTTTCATCTCACTTCTTATTAGCATAATCCCAATAATTTATCTAAGAATAAAAGTCTCATCCATATAAAATTGGAAGTCCCACATAACTTAAGAATATATAAATAATATACTCATCCGTTTTTAAATAATTGTCCGCTTTGACCCGGTACTCAATTTAAAAAAAAAACGTAATTGGATATATTATAAATATTGGTATAATGTGTAAATTTTTTTAATGTCCTTGTGTATAGGATCATGATTAAAATATATAAAAAAGTATGAGCAAAATAGTAAAAATGTTTTTCTGAAAATAAAAATTTTTAAAAATGACAATTATTTTGAAACGGACGGAATATGAGATTTAAGATAAAGTAGGCACATTTAACTTGATCGGTATCGGTCTCGGTCCTTTCCATAATATATGTGTTAATTGGTGTCATATGAAATTTAAGATAAAGTAGGCACATTTAACTTGATCGGTATCGGTATCGGTCTCGGTCCTTTCCATAATATATGTGTTAATTGGTGTCAGTGTCAGTTTCAATCTTACCAAAGTCATGACTTAAGAGTGACTAAAAAGATGGAGAAAATGAGAACCCAATAATATGTTTGAGATAACAAGTCAAATTACTTTCAATGCCGACGCTCACGCTCGTAAATATTCGTTGTTTCTGTTCTAACTTGTATACTCTACTCAAACTCAAGTGTGTGTGATTCATCACCCCGGTGGAAAAAGGAGGTGTCGGTGCCGTTCACCACTGACTGCAACGGAACGGGGATAAGATATACTCCCTCCGCTCCAAGCAAAATGTCCCTGTTTTAATGTAATTTTTTTTAAATATGTCATTTTTAGTAGTTAATTATTAATAAAATGATATTTTTATACTTTAATTTTTGAAAGTATAATATTCAAGTGAAACATCCAAAAAAGAATAATGGATTCTTTACCGAAACGGAAAGAGTATAATACTAAGTATTTGTTTGATCAGCAAAATTGTTTTTTACATCACTAAATTTACTAATTTAATACACTTTGATTGGTTTGTGATAACATGTCATATTTACATCTACCGCACTCAATAATTTTATATGTTTCACACAAGCCAATTAGCCTTGTTTTTTATTTTTCTTTTCTTTTTAGTTTTTACTTTTTTTTTTCTTTACATCTTAACCGCTTTAGTGTTTCTAATTACGAGTTAGCATTAGGCGCATCTCATTTTCAGAAAAATGGTTAATTTTATTATTATACTTTGACGAATCTTTATATTTTATCATTATATTATTTTTTTAACGAAATTGTTGTTGTATTTTTCAAGATAGATGCAATTTCGCTACTATCCCTAACTCTCATATAATTTTAACGAAATTAATTTCAGTTGTCTCTCTTAAAGTTTTTTAAAATGTTGGAAGATCATTAATGATTGTTGATAATAAAAGGTAGGGTTATTAATTGCATTAAAAAACTCTAACATATTTTAGTTTTTTTCGTTTTGAACCATGTGTTGTTTTATTTTTATATGTAAACCCTCAACCCAACTTTTTTAACCAATTAAAACATTCCTTCAAAATCTGGTTAGTTTTTGTAACGGGAACGTGACTGGAAATCCTAGTGATTGCCTACGTGGATTAGGCGGGATAACTCATGTCCACGTCATTCTTTCTGCTAAAAAGAATTTTGTTATAAATTTTGTCATATTTTGAAATTTTATTAGCAATTTTGTGAAAATCTGGTCAAAGATTGCGTTGTTTTTTAAATTTCAAAATAAGACAAGGTTTATAACAAAATTATTTTTGGCGGGGAGAATGATGTGGACATGAGCTTTCCCGCCCAGTCCACGTAGATAGCCACTAGGATGTCCAGTCACCTTCCCGTTACAAAAACTAACCAGTTTTTAACAGAAGGTTTTAATTGGAAAACAAAAAAGTTGGGTTGAGGATTTACATGCAAAAAAAAAAAACGCATGATTCAAAATGAAAAAAACTAAAATAGGTCAAGTTTTTTTATACAATTAACCCTAAATGGTGGATTGTTTTTTTGGTTCTTAAATTATAAGGGGGTCATTTTTCTGTTTTTTTTAATTTGCTTTTAAGGGTTAAAAAAAGATACTATTTTATAAACAAAAAAATGAATGAATGAATGAAATATAAAAATACAAATAAGAAGAAAAGATATATTGTTTAAATAAAAAATAAGAGAAAATATTTAAATTAACTAATATATACATTTTGTCTTAATGGATCATATAATAAAAAATAATAATAATACTAATAAAACATAATAAGTTTAAACAAAATCAACAACGAGCTCTAGCTCAACTAGTACTGCCCACTTCTCCTAACGGAGAGGTCGGGTGTTCAAGTCTCACAAAAGACACCCTGGACTTTACAACTCTAAATAGAGAGGTCGGGTGTTCAAGCCTCTTCAGAGGCACCGTTGTTGTTCAAGCCTTACCCAAAGGCCTCATTTAGCTACTCACTTATCTTAATGGAGAGGTTGAGTGTTCAAGCCCTACCAGAGGCACCCTGGTACTTCACTACTCTCAACCGAGAGTCGGGTGTTCAAAGCCTCACCAGAGGCACCATTTGTTCGAGCCACACCAAAGGCATCATATATATAATTGTAGCATTTCAAAGCATTAAAATAATGAAAAATTAAGGGTTTGAGTACGGTCTATGTTCCCTCCAACCTTCTTAAAAAAAAAAGTTTAAACAAAATCTAATTGGTTAACTTTTTTTTGAAAAAAGTTAATTCTTTAAATCTAGTTGTTAACACTCATTCGTTGAATGTAATTTAATTCGTAAATAAAATCAACTTTAATTATAATGTATTAATGCTTTTTTAAAATCCACTATAATTGGGAATTATCTACAAAGATAAAATTATTTAAAAAAAAACTTTCAATTCAACCTATAATAGCCACCATGAAAATTGTGATGTGTTAATTTATTTTTATTTTTTTTGAATAATACTTTGTTTTATAAGGATATTTTTTTACAATTTTTTAATGTTTTTTGATGATTTATATCTTGTATGTTTTATTTAAAATTTATTTATTAATTTATTAAATATTTTTTAATAATTTATTTAAAAATTATTTATTTTAAGTAATGCAATTATTTATTGAAAATAATAAATAATTATTTTTTATTAATTTATTTTTAATAATTATATCTCAGTCGGTAAAGCTCTTGTCAATTGTAAGTGAGCTACTGAGTCGCTAATATATTATTAATATTCTTCTCTTAATTTTTTATTTGGGAAAAATATATATTTCCTTCTTATCGCATTTTTATATTTCATTCATTTGTTTCCTTTTTTTTTTCATAAAATTTATTTTTTAACCTCTAAAAGAAAAAAAATGATAATTTAAAAACCATAAATCATTTAATTTTTAACTTCAATTATCATTAAGCATCTTTTTACATTTTAAAAAGCCTTGGGGGTGACAACTGAAATTAATTGTGTTAAAAAGTGGATGACAGTTAGTGATAATTGCGAAATTGAATCTCTATTTTCTAAATACAATAACAATTTTGCTTGAAAAATAGTAAAGTGACAAAATATAACGATTGGTCAAGTATAATGGCAAAATTAATCATTTTTCCTCTCATTTTCTTTCCTTTTTTTATAAATAATAATGATTCTGTTCCTATATATTTTCAGTCTCGTCCTAATGCCCATAAAAACGTGTAAATGGTCTCATATTTGATAAACCAATTGTGGAAAATATTATTCTCTGATCTCTTTATTTTGGGAGAAATTCGGTCAGGTTCCTATGTATAATTTTCAATCGTTTTACGCTCTTATATTTTGTAGTAATTAGATAAATGTGTGGCGTGCATCGCAATACAAAAATCATGTATCGTGATGCGCGAAATAAAATAATTCCATACATCGTGATGTACAAATTATGCATTGTGATACGTACATGAATTGTTTTTTTTCGATTACGAAAAAATATATGAACGTAAAGCATTTGAAAACTTTGAAAAGTGACTACCCCTGGATTTTTTCTTTTATTTTTGTACTGCAAACGATAGTTTTTTTCTTAGAACTAAACAACATCTCACTAGTCCCAACTGTAAAGTTTTAGGGTTGATTGCAAAAAAATAAAAAATAAAAAAATAAAAAAAATCTGACCTATTTTAGTTTTTTAGTTTTAAATCATGTGTTGTTTTTTTTTCTTGCATGAAAAACCTCGACCTAAGTTTTTTTTCCAAATAAAACATTCTATACAAAGCTCGTTAGTTTTGTGACGGGAATGTGACTGGACGTCTAACGTGGCCGCCTACGTGAACTGGGCGGAAGTCTTCACATCCATGTCAGTTTCCCGTCAACAGGGCCGGTCCTGTAAAATTGGGGGGCCCAAGGCCAATTACGTTGAACGAGGCCCTTCCTTTGTAGCATAATTTTTTTCCCAATTTTTGAAATATTAAAGAAACAAAGGTTACATATGCCATTTTTTTATTGGTAAATCTTTTGAAAATATGCTATAAAATATTTTCGGGTGTTTGGTAAACACACGAAAAATGTTACGGAAAACAATATATGAATAAATACAAAAAATATATTCTAATATTAATGTCCATATTGAACATAAAATAATGTTTAACTTTAAGTAATTTTCCTTTAGTAATCCTTAATTTATCATTAATAGTGTCAAATCAATAAGGTCCATTTTTTTTCAATGTCACAAATACAAACAAAAAAAATGGTAATAATGAAAAAACGTTTTAAAAAAGAAAATTGATAATATTTGGGACGTCCCTAAATAATATAGTGGACACTAATTTTATGACGTAATGCGTATTTATTTAATTTATAATTTATAAATAATGTGCACAAACTCTAATTATATTTCTAAACAATGTATTTGTTGAGTAAAATATTGTGTGTTTGTAAATATGTGTCATTGTGGAAGAGTGTGAAGGGGTGCTCGAACATTTGGAAAATAAATCTGTAAGTCATTTTCCTGAGAAGAGGGCTTCATTTTCCGTTGACTTGGAAAAGCTTTTATGTTGACTACATTTTCCTTTGGTTACCAAACACTGGAAAATAAGGAAAACGTTTTCCAAAAGTCATTTTTCGTGAAACAAACGGAACCTAAGTCTTTTTTAGAAATTAGAATAGGGAATTTATTTTATTTTTTTAATAATATGTAGGGTTTTTGTGAGATTTTGGAGCCCAAAAAATTGGATATTTTTAGGGGGCCCAAGGCCATGGCCTCACTCTCCTTATGACAGGGCCGGCCTTGCCCGTCAAAAAATAATTTCATTTTAAGCTCTGTCCTATTTTGAAATTCCAAAACCACCTATTTTTTATCATATTTTTTTCAAATTTGATTGCAATACAAACCTCGTACAATTTTTAAAACTTCATAATGAACCTTGACATTTTGAATATATATATATACACACACACACTAATTCATCCAACAATTTTTGAAACATCACTTTACCATGTTCTTCTTACTTTAATTTTGTGCCACATATTCATGAGTTTTAAAAGAAACAACACATTATTTTAATATTAATAATTAGGTCAATTATTTTTTTGTAATCCATGTACCGGGTCAAACAGAACAATAATTTTGGGGCGAAATGAGTATTATACTTTAAAAATAATAATAATAACGACGAGAAACATTTGGAAAATAAACATTTGTAAATATGTGTCATTGTGGAAGAGTGTGAAGGGGTGCTCGAACATTTGGAAAATAAATCTGTAAGTCATTTTCCTGAGAAGAGGGCTTCATTTTCCGTTGACTTGGAAAAGCTTTTATGTTGACTACATTTTCCTTTGGTTACCAAACACTAAAAATAAGGAAAACGTTTTCCAAAAGTCATTTTTCGTGAAACAAACGGAACCTAAGTATTTTTTAGAAATTAGAATAGGGCATTTATTTTTATTTTTTTAATAATATGTAGGGTTTTTGTGAAATTTTGGGGCCCAAAAAATTGGATATTTTTAGGGGACCCAAGGCCATGGCCTCACTCTCCTTATGACAGGGCCGGCCTTGCCCGTCAAAAAATAATTTCATTTTAAGCTCTGTCCTATTTTGAAATTCCAAAACCACCTATTTTTTATCATATTTTTTTCAAATTTGATTGCAATACAAACCTCGTACAATTTTTAAAACTTCATAATGAACCTTGACATTTTGAATATATATATATACACACACACACTAATTCATCCAACAATTTTTGAAACATCACTTTACCATGTTCTTCTTACTTTAATTTTGTGCCACATATTCATGAGTTTTAAAAGAAACAACACATTATTTTAATATTAATAATTAGGTCAATTATTTTTTTGTAATCCATGTACCGGGTCAAACAGAACAATAATTTTGGGGCGAAATGAGTATTATACTTTAAAAATAATAATAATAACGACGAGAAACATTATTATTAGGCGAATGTTGGATAACAGAATGGTCATATGGCAGAATGATATGAAAATGACTAGAAGTGACCAAATTAACTTTAAAAACTATTTTACCATAAAGCAATTAAATTTTTAAAAAATAAATTAGCTCCATAATATTGTCATACATTCTTTAGTAAATAAATGAATCTTAATTGCAACATTATGCATCTACTAAATATCCTTAGACAATAACTTATGTTTTAGTGTGAAACTCTTGGATAGCCTCTTTCATATTGTAAAATGTTGATCCTAATTTCCTCTTGAAAAGAATTACCAAGTATTGAAAAATTACTTACATACACAATAGCAAAAACGAAATATCCATAAACTAATGCATAAATGCTCCAGTATTGAAGCATAATTACAGGCTATATATAGTACATTAGATCTATAGTTATACCAGGTTGGCCATGAAGCATGAATATGATTAACAATATGAATCTTAAGAAGGTGGAGTGGAAGCGGATGCTCAAGAATCAAGATGAAATGAACTTGTAGGTTGGATCTAGAGATGATTCTCATATGTTGTTGGAATCCTGAAAGATTGCAAATCTGCAATAGATAGTAATATCAACTACAAGGGACCGACGAGGTGACAGACTGCTTGACAATAAACGGCGCAAGCGAAAATGTGAGGCTACATTTTTTTGAGGAGCCTAGTATTGTGTGTATTTATTTTTTTATTGCGAACTTTATGTCCGATTATAATTCTTTTAGTGTTTTGTGTTGTTTTTTTCCTTTCAACCAAAAAAAGAAGAAAGAAAGTAATTTATCATTCATGAATCATGATGGATAAAATAAACTCTTCTGTTTCTAATTTTTTTGACTTGTTTTAAGTTTTTCAAATCAAACTTATCATTTTTTAAATGGAAAATTTTAATTATTTTTCTTAATTTTAAAATACATAATTCATATTGCTTACAAACTATAAACAATATTATGTTAGGTGAGTATATTTAAAGTTTATGAGACGCCAAATTAAATATTTTCATTATAAGTAAAATCAATCCATATAAAATAATTTAATTAACCTTCAAAAAACATTCATATGTGAAACCGAGTTGGTATTCATGTTTGGTGGTACAAATTGGTATTTGAATTGTGCTCAAGTTGCTTCACGTAAACAACTTGCTTATATATATATATATATATATATATATATATATATATATATATTGAAAGTCTTTAAAAATAATTTAAATATTTATTTTAGAGATAAAAATATAATACATTAATTTTCAAGATTTCAAATTAAACCACATTTATGTTCTAAAGAGTCCGGTTTAAAATAACTAATAATTAAGATATATATTAATATCACCAAAGTTGATCATAATTATAAAAAATATTTAAGCACAAGTAGTATGCTTATAACATATTTTCAATTGTTGGATGAATTAGTATATATATGTGTGTGTGTGTGTGTGTGTGTATTTATATATTTTGAGACTTATTAATGGAGTAACAACAAAAGTAATGGTATATTTTAGGGATAAGTATACCATTAGTCCTTGAACTTTGGCCAAGCACATTATTAGTCCCCAAACTTTCAAAAGTTTCACCACTGACCAAAGTAGGCCTTTCTGGCTCATCGGTGGTCCCTAGCTCCTCACGCCGTTTCTTTGTCTCCGTTAATGAACAAATGTGCAGCTCACGTGAGGGCATATCTGTCTTTTTCACGGGTAGTTGCCTGGCACCAAGTCTTCCCTCCATCTATCTCCCGTCTTCTCTCTCAGTTATATATAATGTCCATTAAAACTCCAAACCCATGAAAGAACGAAAATGGGAGACCTGGGAGACCTATATTGCGCGTGTGGAGCAAGGGTAGTTATCAAAACTGCTTGGACTGATGCAAACCCTGGAAGACGTTTTTGTTCGTGTTCACGTGAGGTAATATGTTTTTTATTTGCAATTATTTTCGCCAATTTAGGTATGTTGTGTATGGAAACTGTTTTCCAATTATGTTTGCTCTAAATTTAGGTCTTTTGTGTAGGAGATCAGAGTTTCTTGACTCTATTGTTTGTTGTGGATAATGTTTCTTGACTCTATTATTTGCTGTAGATAAGGGGTTGTAAATATTTTAGGTGGCTTGACCCACCTATGTGTGAAAGAGGAAGGGTAATCATCCCAGGTCTCCTTAAAAGAGTGAATCACTATGAAGCTGCTGTTGCAAGACAAAATTCAAAACAGAGGTGTATGTGGGTGGTGTTGATTGTGTCTTGGTTCATCATTGCAATCTTGATGACTAGTAGTTAGAAAGTGGGAAATGTTTTTTTTTTTTGGCACTGTTGTTATATCAATAGAACAGGGGGTTGTGTTGTATTATTTGCTAATATGGTTTGTTTGCCAATGCTGATAAATACAAATGGTATGCTTGTAGATTGTGTTTTGTGTCTTGGTTCATCATTGCAATCTTGATGACTAGTAGTTAGGAAGTGGGGAGTGTTTTTTTGGCAATGTTTGTATATCAATAGAACAAAGAACATGGGTGTGTTGTATAAGTTTTTTTTTTTTTGGCAATGTTGTTATATCAATAGAACATGGGGGTTGTGTTGTATTATTTGCCAATATGCATGTAGATTGTGTTTTGTGTCTTGGTCCATTTGTTGCCTTGGTTCATCAATGCAATGTTGTAAATTGTGTAAATTATGTTTTGTGTCTTGGTTCATCAATGCTGATAGTTAGGTTGCCATTAATGGTGTGTAAACATCATCCTTTACCTAATATGTATAAGAGTATACTCTGTTCAAGGCAACAAAACCAAACTGAACTGAATTGAAAACCAAGCATGGAGCTGAATTTACAAAGCCACAAAAATACATAAGTACCTATATAAGTACCTCCAAAATATACAAGTACTGACACCTAACACCAGTGTTTTGTAGGCTGAAAAGCCACAAACATATATAAGTACCAATTCTGTTTTCTAGACTTAAAAGCCTAAAAAATATACAAGTACTAACACCAGTGTTTTTTAGGCTTAAAAGCCACAAAAATATGGTTGTACCTATTCTGTTTTTTAGGCTCAAAAGCCTAAAAAATATACAAGTACTAACAACACCATTGTTAATGAAACATTATAACTTAAATGTCTAAATATGTTGATGTTCCAACTGCCTTGCCTTTCTTCTTTTGTCTTGCTTTCCTTTCCTTGGCAGCCCATTCCAACAAACCTTAAGTTGTTACAATAGTTGATCCATTTAACATGAAACTTGGAGATTGGGTTTGTGATCCAGTAGATGGTTGTACCAGTGATTGCAGACTTGTAATCCCAACATTTGGGCTTGGTTGAGAATTGTTTTCTCTGCACATACCCCTTCCTTTTGCCTTGGCTTGAGTTGGAAGTCCCTAAAAATCCATACATCAAAACATGTCAAACCTGTTTCCTAGGTTGAGAATGTTTGAAAAATGTAAAAGTAGAACAAAACTTACTTCTGTTGTAGGATTAGAATTGTCCTGCCCCGGTGCAGTGCGACCGATGCTTCCCCTTGCCGGTGCTTTCCTTGCCAATTCCTCTGCCACTTTCTTTGCCTTTTCTTGCTATTGCCTACAAATACAATTAATCTAAGCAATTCATAGTAAACATTGTTTGTAAATCATGAAATTGTTAGCTGAAAATAAAAAAAATAACCTGATCAGAACTCCTTTCAACTGGATTGCCAATGTCACATGCTACTTGAGCATTAATTTCCACCTGAAAAAAAAAAGCACCAATGTTAATCAAACCAACATTGTAAAAATTAAATGAAATTGTAAAACTATACAACTTACTTGTTCAATTGAGGCCTGACCAGGATTCTTTTTATGTTTCTTCCTAGTTTGTTGATTCATGCAACCATGAAAGCCTTGACCTCTGCAACTCCTCAAGTTGTGACCATAATTTCCACATCTTTGGCAACTCATCTGTCTACCCCTTCTTCCTGTGTTAACTATTGGTATTTCATTTGGGTCTCTTACTCTCAATTTTCTAGGTCTGCCAGGTTGTGCACAGCTTGCAGGGGCAATAATTGGGATATATTCTTGGTGTTCCCACATATCTTTCCCATTTATAGGATTGATGGTGTGTGAATAGATTTTATCTTGCATTTTCAAAGTGTAATAGTCATGAACCCACTCTTCAGGCACACCATTACCTCCATTTGAACCTTCTAAGTAGATTGCAGAAACAACATGCTTGGAAGGAATTCCTGTTAAGTCTCATTTCCCACAACTACAAGTTCTAGCAGTAAGTGAAACCATGCATTATTCTCCCAAGGCCCTCTAACCTGGTACCACTGACCTCCATTCCATGAACTGTCAAATAACCTTGCTTCTGTCTTTATCTTGTCAAAATTTTCTTGTACCCTACTACATAGTGGACCAACCTGTTTTTTGATTTCAGCCTTCTTCTTAACAATCCTCTTCATTAACAAGTTTCTAATTGTTTCTAGCATGCTAATAATAGCCCTAGACCTAGCCGAAATAATAAATCCATTGAAGCTTTCACACAGATTGTTCATTGAAATTTCAGACTTGACTGCAGTGGTCCAACAAGCTTTACACCAATGTCTAGGATCCTTTCCAAAGGCCCACTGATATGCCTTGACATCTGTCTTTTCAAATTCTTTCCTAACACTCTCTAAATGCCTTTGATTACTTGCTCTAGCACATCTGAATAACAGGTCCTTCAATGCCTTTCCCCTATGAGAATTTCTAAAGTTACTGAATATGTGTTGAAGACACCACCTATGTTCAACCCCAGGTAATATCTCTTGAATAGCTGGAACTAGACCCTATAAAATGCAATTAAGATTAAAAGAATATATATTAACAAATAAATTCATTAACAAATAAATATTAACAATGTATATTTACCTTCTGTTCATCAGAAATAAAAACCAAATGCTGCTGGTTGGTGATTTGAAATTCATCAACTATCAATTCAAGAAACCATTTCCAAGAATCTTTATTCTTTGTCTCAACCACAGCATAAGCCACTGGATACATCTCATTGTCAGCATTAATGCCAACTGCTGAAAGTAATTGTCCTGGAAATGGACCTTTGAGAAAGGCTCCATCAAATTCTAACACTTTCCTACACCCAGTCATGAAACCTTCCTTTAACGCCCCAAGACAATAATATAATCTCTTGAACTGCCTGACAGTGTCTTCTTCATTATAATCCTCGAAGTCAATTTTTATTGTTGACCCAGGATTTGTTCTTACAACCTCGCCTACATAGTCCCTAAGAAACCCATATTGTTCTGCATGATTTCCATATATCAAATCCTCTACAATCTTCTTAGCTCTGTATGCTTGACTCTTAGATATATCAAGTGATTTGTCTGTCCTCACATGTAATCTAAAAGACTCTGTAGGCCACTGAGGAGTTGATCTAATAGCCTCCATATATTCATTTGCAAGCCAAGAAGCTGTTGCATATCTAATTTGACGAGTCAGATTGCACATCTGTTCATCCTTATAGGTTCTGATTTCCCAATCATCATTGATTTCACTATAACTCACCTATATTGCCCATGGGCATGCACTATTCCCTCTACATATTGCCCTGATTTTATGCTTATCATTCTTTTTTAATATCACATCCCTCCTATTTGCAATTGCATATGATTATATGACAGTCCTAACATCCTTAGCTGATGTATATGTCATCCCTACTTCAAACTTTGGGTCCTTCAAATCAGTGTCCATATTAAACTGTGGACGTTTGGATTTGCATTTTCCCATCTAGTGAACTCTCATTCCTCATCTGTTGTGCCTAAACTCCTCAACTCATCTGTATCTACATATTCTGAACTGACATCATCACTCTCATCATCATAACCTACTTTACCTTTACCCTTGTCCACTCTCTGTTGAAATCCACTTCCAAGTAAATCATTCACTTCATCATTATCTGAGATGTCATTCTCGCTCTCTAAATCATCTTCTACATCAACCTCAAGGCTACAGCTAGATTCAGACAGTGACTCAACCTCACTTAGTGACCCAGCCCCACCTACTGGATCATTTGCAACCTCATGCTCAAGTTCATCAGTGATGTTAACATCATCACTAACAATATATGAAGACAATGCCCTCTTTTTCATTGTATTCCCCACCCTCTGCTTAGTAACATCCATAATTGGTTCCTCACTAACCTCTTCCAAAGCCACATAACCAGAAAAATCAATCTTAACAAATAACTGAATTTCTTTTTCAACCTTCACCCAACCATCTATAGTTTTTAAAGACTCATCATTTGCAAATAGTTTTAACCCTCTCTTCAAGCTAAACCCTGGCTCTAAAAAGTAATAAAACCTAGTCTCATCCACAATTCCTAATTTCTCTAAAATCTTATGAATCACACTCATCCTTAAGTCTTCATTCATCAGATAATCAACATAATCAATTTTTCCTCCAGTGTATACCACAGGATTACATGAAAAGTGACCCCCATGATGGACTTTCAAGGTAAAAAAGAGATCATGTTTGACTGCATAAAGACAAAAGACATACATATATACATAAGTACATAAAAACATACATACATACGTATATACATACTTACATACATAAAGACATAAAGACATAAATAAAGACATACATACAAACATAAAGCAACATGGTCCACAAAGCACAAAACTTAACAAATGTAAACAAACAGATAAGGACCACAACTCTTATAAACAACTACCCAACTATTGATAGAGGGATTATAGGCCATGGGACAACATCAAACATTTCTTTACTAAAAAATGTTGCACATTCCAAAATTACAAATGCAAACTAGGCTTTTGCAACAAAAACGAAGGGAGTGGGGGACAAATTCCCATAAATACACAAAATAATATTTCATATCACATATCGAAATCACTGTTGGCAGAAGGATAATAGTTTTCAAACTATTTCAAAAAGGGGATAAAGAGATACTTACAATATGAGCCATCGCGATCCATAGGCCAGTGTGATTGTCAAATATCCCATACAATAGCCATCGTACAGCGAAACTTGATTCCAATCCTTCGATTGTTCTTCAATTCACCTTCTGAACCCTAATTTGCTCAATTTCTCACACAATTGCACTGTGAAATCTAAGCCCTAATATGATTGAAATAACAATAAACTGAAAATTTTCTCAATATCGATCGTCCGATGTTTGCTGCCTGTGGAAAAGATAGAAATGCCCTCACATGAGTTGCACATTTATTCATTAACGGAGACAAAGAAACGGCGTGAGGGGCTAGGGACCACCGATGAGCCAAAAAGGCCTACTTTGGTCAGTGGTGAAACTTTTGAAAGTTTGAGGACTAATGATGTGCTTGATCAAAATTCAGGGACTAATGGTATACTTATCCCTATATTTTAGTAGGGACAACCACAGAGAAATTTTTTAAAATATGGAGTATCAAAATTCATAATCTTTCTTGATTTGTGAGCAAAGTCAAATAAAACATTTTTTTTAAATGGAAAAAAGAGTAATATTTGTTGGAGACATATTCCATTCACACAGTTATTTTGGGGTATTATTGTTGTGCATTTAGGTTCCGTTTGTTTTACGAAAAATATTTTTTGAAAAATGAAAAAATCTCATTTTAGGTATTTGGTAAATCTTTTGAAAATATGTCAGAAAATATTTTCGGATGTTTTGGCAAGAGCACGGAAAATGTTACAAATAACAGTTTATGAATAAATACAAAAAATATATTATACTCCTATATTAATGCACATATTAAATACTCTCTCCCTTCTTGGAAAATAGTCTACTATTTCATTTTGAGATGTTTCACTTAAAGAATTCACTTTCAAAAATTAAGACATGAAATGTCATTTTATTACTAATGGACAACTAAAAATATTATTTTCTTAAAAAGTTTTACTTTCAAGCGGTGACTCTTTTTCCGGAATGGAGGGAGTATAAGATAATGTTGAACTTTAAGTAATTTTCCTTTAGTAACCCTTGATTTATCTTTAGTGGTGTTAAATCAATAAAATCCATCATTTTTCAATATCACAAATAAAAATAAAAATATTGATAATCGATATGAAAAAAAATATTTTAAAAAAGAAAATGGATAATGTTAACGACGTCACTAAATAATATAGTGGACACTAATTTTAAAACGTAGTGAATATTTATTAAAATTATAATTTATAAATAGTACGTGAACAAACTCAATTTATATTTCTAAAAAAATTATTTGTTGAGTGTAATATTGTGTGTGTATATAAATATGTGTAATTGTGGAAATAGGCAGAAGGATGCTCGAACATTTGTAAAATGACTTAAGAAAAATAAATATTTAAGTTATTTTCCTGAAAAAAAAAAAAGATTTCATTTTCTATTGACTCAAAAAAAAATTACATTTACTATATTTTTCAAATATTATCAAATAAAAAAATAAAAAAAATCTTTCTAAATATCATTTTACTAAAACAAACAGAGTCTTTATTTATGTATACTATATGACTAAAAGTCCAAACTTTCCGAACATGACCTCAGTCATGTTATCAATCACAACGTAACAAAAAGCACATGGGTGTGCATTTAAATAGATGATGTAACTTTAGCTAAGATAGGCAATACAATGTACATATACACTGTTACGGTTTTTAATTTTTAATTTTTAATATTTAATTTTAATTTTTTTTCTTCTTCTTTCGTATTCAGGGCCGGTCCTGAGGTATGTCTGGAGGGGCAACGGCCATGGGCCCCAAATTTTGGGGTTCCAAATTTGTAAAAATTACCTTATATATTATATATATATTTTATTGTTTAAACTTTTAACAAAAAGTGTGCTGCAGTAATGGTCAAGGCTTGTGCCTAAGTTGCTAAAGGTCTCAAGTTCGAAACCTGGGAAGTTGATTTTAGCTTTTTATTAATTATTAACTGGTTTGACCTGTAAAATCTATAAAATATAATGTATATACAATTGTAAAGTCTATAATATATAATGTATATACAATTGTAATATATTTAGTTGTCTAACATCACTAGCATGCCATGAATCGCTAGCTACAACTCTTTTCATAAAAAATAATCTATATTATAAAACAGTTATGTAATTGATTAGAACTATTTAGAGGTTGAAATTAAATTATTTTAAAAAATTTAACGGTTGAGATTCACCCTCACATTTATATGTGTGAGTAATTTTTCATTTTTAATTCCTTATTTTTTTATTTCTTTATTATAAGTTCGAAACCTGGGAAGGTGATTTTAGCTTTTTATTAATTATTAACTGGTTTGACCTGTAAAATCTATAATATATAATGTATATACAATTGTAAAGTCTATAATATATAATGTATATACAATTGTAATATATTTAGTTGTCTCTGGCGCTACAAGATAGTAGCATCACTAGCATGCCATGAATCGCTAGCTACAACTCTTTTCATAAAAAATAATCTATATTATAAAACAGTTAGGTAATTGATTAGAACTATTTAGAGGTTGAAATTAAATTATTTTAAAAAATTTAACGGTTGAGATTCACCCTCACATTTATATGTGTGAGTAATTTTTCATTTTTAATTCCTTATTTTTTTATTTATTTATTATAAGTCATCCCTTATAATTAATATTATAAGCAATCATTTATTTTTGTTCTTCCTATATTTTATCTTATAATGCAGCATGCTTGGTACGATGACAGTATATCTAATGTTATTAATTAAAATTAAAATGATACTATCTAAATAGAAATTATGATTTAAAATATAGGGAGAAGATCTGGTTGAAGTATAATAAAGGAAAAAAAGAATGACTATCTTAACTCTTAAGGGAACCCTCAAACCCCATCTTCTAGAAGTCATGATGAGGTAATCAGTTATGTATACCCTCTCTGATCATGCCACTCGTCACTCAAATAATTTATCACTGAAAGTTGAATGCTTATCATCATTAATTAATACTCCTTCCAACCTTAAATTATTATCTTTTTTTTTTCCATCTATTACAAAATACTGTAATTATTTTTTTTGAAAGTTTTTTTTTATATGACATCACTTGTATCACTTATTCATACAATTTCTTTTTACTTTAATTTTATGTCATATATTCATGGGTTTAAAAAAAAATCACACACTATTCTAATATTAATAATCAAGTCAATTATTTTTTTTCATCCGTGTGTCAAGTTAAACATAATAATAATTTTGGAACGGAGGAAGTAAGAAAATACTTCATCATTTCTAGTCAAAGAGTCCACGGGTCTATTTTGTCATGTTTTATTTAAAGAATCCCATGTACTTAAAGAATCTACTTTTCATCTTTACCCTCTACGTATATTGTAAACATATGGTCTAATTTTAGAAAGTCTTTCCTATTATATACCCCATACGTTCCGGGCAAAGATGTACTATTTTCTTTTGAAATATTTAATTTAAAGAGTCTATTTTCAAAAATTAAGACATATAAGTGTCATATTATTATTAATCAATTACTAAAAGTTTTATTTTTAAAAAAAATTTGACTTTCAAACGGGGGGAGTATACTATTATTAAATCCAACCAATTCTTATATCATTTGTATAAATAATTTTTTACATTAACAATGTATCAAAAAAAATTGTAGAATGGAAATACAATACTCACATACACATGAATTTTAAAATAAACTACATATCAAATTAATATTAATAATTCAGTCAAATATGTTTTGTTAAACGATGTGTGAGATAAATTAGGGACGGAGGGAGTAGCATTTTGCAATGTTTGAATGTTGATTGTTAGTAAATGCCTAAATAATAAGGGTAATAATTCATAGAGCTAGCTGGCTAACCATAAGTCGGAGAACGATCAAGGAAACGCGAAGACTTGGGATCTCAACTCTCAAGTCTCTTGTTTGGAAATGAATACTAACAAAAATTTGAAATTAGAACACTGATATTTGACTCATTCTATTACTTAATTAATCATATATATGTATGTATTTATTGGGCGGGGAAAGGATGGGGACTCTCCAACCCCATGTCCTGCAAAACATCAATCCTTGCATCATCCATGCCACCATATATATTCAAATTAATTCTCAATAGTTGACCTCTTCAATTCCAATCTAAAATTAAGAGAATTGTGTGTGTGTGTGTGTGTAAATAGGACTATAGGAGGAGACAAAATCTTATTTACAAATGATGCATGGGTGTGTTTGACATTATCTTTCTAATTAAATGATTTGTCGAGTAGTCCCTTTTAGCCAAATACTTGAACGAACTTTGTTTGTTTCGATTCTTTTAAAAACTTATTAAACAAGGACCACAAGGCCCAAAAAGTTTGTTTCCTAGTGGTAGTTTTTATTGAACAAACTTGATCAAATTTCATTGTGTGCACAATGGCCAAAAATACTTAAATAGTGTGATGTTCAAACTTGATTAATCAAAATTAATTAATTAACATAAATTGTCCTCACACTTTGACTTGGATAGTTATGTACTAAGGTTCATAAGTTTTTATATGAGTAGATCTTCCACCTAATTAAACATATTAATTGACGAATTACTATTTTTCTCACTAAGGTAATATACAAATTATACACTCCAAGCTTTCTACACTGAAGCCCAACCGATCAAAATATGAAAAAGATATTGTTTAAGAAGGAATCAAGCTTGAACTTGAGATTCTAGTTTCCATCGAGCTTACCCCTAGGTTGGCTTGATTTACTTGTACGTGGAAGAAGAATGCCACTAAAGTGGTCCATAAGTTATTTAAGTTTTAAATATCACCTCTTTCATTAGCGTTAGATTTCCCATTTCATGTCAACAGTATAGCACAATATATATATATATATATATATATATATATATATATATATATATATATATATATATATATATATATATATATAACAGTTGAGATTCACCATCACATTCACATGCATGAGTAGTTATTTATTTATTTTTTCCTATTACAAGTCACCCCCAACAATTAATATTATGAGCAGTCACCATTTTTTCTTCTCCCTATGTTTTATCTTCATATTACAAAATCACACTTTACGATTAATCTTCTGAACAGTCACCCCTTATAAAACATTAATCACTCAACTATCACTTGAAGCAATATACCCCTCAACAGTAACTTTTTTTTTAAATCGCACCTTCTATTTAGGTATTGTTATTTCAATTGACGAAATCAGATATAGTGACATCGTGTCATAGGCACGTGCACGAAGATATATATATATATATATAAAGAGGAGCAAATTATAGAAAGTTCCCGTCAAAAGTAACTTTCTAAATTTAGAAACACTTTTGTTTAGATTATGTAATAGCTTTGCAATGGAAATGTCATAATATTTGATCGAAAAAATATAAACATTTTTATTTGACTACATTTATTTAGTGATTTGACATTGAACATCCAACCATTCAACCTTGAAACCCATATATTACACCCGCTATAAATAGTTGAGTTTCTTCTAAAATCTTTTTTAGTCGAGTATAATTGATATATAGCCCCCAAAATATCGCCAAAAAATATATTTAATTCGTGGAGTTATATGCTTTCATTTCAATTATTATTTTGTTTTAAATTAATATCATGGTTGAAGTTAAAAAAATACTTAATGTTACTTGTACCAATTAAGCATCAATAAATGGCATCCAAATTATTAACTTTCTATTAGAAACAATACTTTATTATATTACAAATAATTTGCCAATTTGGCATTGACGATTGATATACCATTTTTTAGATGGTACTTCCATTTGGTGTTAGATCTCTGAGTAATCCAGTCTCTTAATAAAGAGGCATATTGACTTAAAAAATGAGTGCCGATGACAAAAAAATTATGAAAGCATAAGATAAATAAAGTAAAAGTTTGTACATATTTTGTAAGTCATTTTAGCTATAAAGTTTAATAAACAATTGCAATGACTATTTTATCACAATTGTATGAAAATTAACTCATTTGTGATCTTTGGATTATATTGGATTGGAACATTTACCATACATATCTAGAAAAAAAAAATTAGAAAAATATACTGTATAACTTTTGAATAATAGTTGAAATTGTTTATGTTGTAAATAAATTGGAATTTTCAATTAAATACTTTACTTAAGCAATATTTTAAGTTATTTTATCTATTGTAACATACAAATTTAAACATGGAGTTCAATGTATTTTTAATTAAAAAAATTTAAAATAATATTAATTATCTGCCTATTTGATAAACTCGGCATAAATATGAAACAATTTGCCCTAAAAACATTTATGAGGGAATATATATCAAATCTGGAATAATGGAATATGTTTCATATATTTTAGCCATTTTTTAATAAATATTCCATTTTATTTTGTCTGATTTGATGGATGCACGACTAATTTTTTTGTTTTTTTGCAATATGTATTAAAAATATTTTAAAAGCATATAACTTGGCCATAATTGTAATGCAAAGCTATATACTTGAAAAAAACCATCAGAAACTGGTTTATACAAGAAATTCATACATATGTAGGATTTTCAGTGAGGAAATATGGTTTAGATGATTTAAACCGTATTTTTTTCTATATAATTCTTGCTCTTAGCTCAGATATGATAAATGCAAGTCCATTACAATTTGTATTTTTAAAATTATCTTTAAAGATTTAAACATGGAAATAATTGACATTCACAGTTTATAAGGTCATGTGTTGTTTCTCATTGTATCTTAATTTGTATTTGCTTATTCATTACTATAAGTTCTATACTTAGTTGCTAAATGAGTTGCGTACCAGTTAGTGTGACAACTGTGTATAGAACTTTACATTTAGAATAGTTTTTTAGACTTCACAGGTTTTGGTAGAAGACTTCGGCAAAGGCTTCACCAGCAGCCTTGATCAACAGACCTTGTCTGCCTTCGGACAACATGACATGTCAAGATTATCAGGATGTCCAACTCATCAAGTGTTGATGAATCGTTAATTCAGATATAATGAATTAAGTTTGAATTAATTAAACATCATTTGACTTCCGATTTCCAAAACATGTCTTTCTAGCTTTTCCGAAGAATGAAGACTTTCGCCTCCTGAACTTGGCAGATCAGGTTTGCAGTCTGAGACTGTACCAACTACTGCAGGTCTGCAACTCTGTTTGTCGCCCACCTGCTAGTTCCAATACCTACTCTTCTCCGTACCCTGATCAGTTTCAGATGAAGATGAAGTCAATAAAGCAACTCCCTGTATTTAATGCACTCAACCTAATAGAGTTGTTACTCAATTCTTCTTCTCCAACGGTCTCAAGGATGCTCCGATATAAATACTACCATTAAAGACTGAATAACACAAAGCTCTGAACTTATAAAACAACAACAAGTCATCATACTCAACGCATTCAAGAGATCATAACCTAATCAAAGAAGTCCTCAATAATAACAAGAAGATCTGCATCAACTGTTACTAATTTACTTCTTATTGTTGTATTCATTACTATTCTTCTGCACCTTGAATATTCTGTTTTCCAGATATTCAATTCCTCCACCCCAAACACAAGTCAAATATTTTTTACATGATCCATTAGAGATTTCTGTAATAGAACTAGTGGAAAATATAGTACACATTCAAATCTAAGGTTGACTGCTTTGGTAGTGGACGTAACACTCTTTATAGTGCGAACCATCTCAAAATAACTGTGTTTGTAAGTTTACATCCTTTTGTTTTACGATTTTTCAAACTTTTGGCATGGCTGCATCAAATGGCGTTAATGGTGTCAACCTGCCTGAGGATGGGCACACGGCTACTCATAGTGTGGAGGTTCAAGTCGATAACATCTTACTTCCTCCTCTTCCCCATGATACCCGTCATCATATTAACCAGAGGAGAGGTTTGGATCGTTGGCCAGAAGTGTTGTGGCTGTCGTTGGTTTAGCCAACGAGTTTCGGGAGAAGGCTCTACGTCAACAGGCGTTGTACTTGGGACAAATGCATCAACTAAACCAGTAGTTGATCTCAATGGGTAAGCCTCTATTACCCATCGAAGTGGAACCACTTCGAGCTGTGCCTGTGTAGAGTCAGGCGGTCAGTGTATCTAGACCAGGGAGGGATCCCTAGAGGCCAGTTTAAGTTCCATCTCAGCCCCGTGAGCGAGAATCGAACATGCGTCGTAGTCAGCATGAGGGGCGGGCTAGTCAGAGAATTGTTCCCAGTGTACATTCTCGCTTGGCCCTCAAGCAGGGGAGGATTCGGCTCAATCTCATCGCCGTTAGAGATCACCCTTCCTACACATGTCATATGCTCGCAGACACCACTCTCCGTCTCTACGTCGATCGTATGCTCACCGGCATCGTTCCCCATCACCAAGGGGATCACATGCTCGCAGACATCGATCACATTCTCCCTGCCAATCTAGGGGAAGGCAGCTGCTGCCACCCTCAAATAACGACCAACAAAATAGGGTGGGAACAGTCCCTGATCAAATACAACAGGCTGCGGGAGGCCCCCAAGCACAAGTGGCGTAGGTCGTGGGCATAGCTCAGGCTATGGGAGCTATGGGTCCCCCACAGGCCCCTCTTGTGCAAGGTGTGCAACTTCAGCCCGCCGGTGGCTTGCCCCTTGCAATAAACGCACAGGAGTTCAAGGAAATGAAGCGACACATTGAGGTATGGGAATAAGGCAAGGCCTTGGAAGGCAACTTCATGGGTACAACATCTAGCCCTTTGACCCCATGGATTGAGAATGCCCCTATGGCGCAAGGCCTCATCTTCCCTAACATCAAGGAGTATACGGGGAAGACCAAAGAAAGGGAGTGGCTGATGTCCTTTGAATCTCAAATTGGTCTGGTGACCTCTGATGAGGCATTGAATATATGGGCATTTGTGGGCTCGTTGCAAGGAAAGGCTTTGGCCTGGATGGGAGCTCTTCCTTGTAGATCGATTAATAACTGGGTGGATTTATGGGTAAAATTCTTAGTCGATTTCGGGACTTTAGGAGCATTTGCAAAGACAAGGGCAGACTTGTCTAAAATCAAGGAGGGGGCCCATGAATCTACTTCCAGCTACTTGGAAAGATTCACGAAGATGCTCGAGCAAGTGCATGGCCTATCCGAGTAGGAGGTCACTTTGTGTTTTGAAATAGGCTTGCTCGAAGGAAAAGGTGGCCTGAGGTTAGAGCTAAGTATGAGGGATCCCAAGATGCAGGCAGAAATGCTGATGCGAGCTCAGAAATGGTATACAGGAGAGACCGCAAAGAAGGAGAAGAAGAAAGAAAGCATAGAGGCCGAGGGAAATAACAATACTGGTAAAAGCAGCAGCCATGGCGCAAGAGGCGGCTACAACAGGAGAAAGTCACGGTATCACCTTCCCATAGAATTCCTTAGGGAAAGCGACCTCACCTCGTTTACCACATTACGAGAGGATATCATGTATGAGGTACGGGATGAGCTTTCCTGTGCACCCCGTATGAGTGCAGAGACTGTTGACACCAGGGACCTATCAAGGAGGTGTGCATATCATGATGATTAAGGGCACGCCACAAAGGAATGTTGGCCATTGAAGAAGGTCATTCAGAAGTTGATCAACGAGGGGAGGTTGGACTATTTCATGCGAGATGGAAACAATAGGGGAAATGCCCCTCGTAGAGACCCTAGTTCAGGGTGTGATAAATGTTATTCTGGATGAAGAGCCTACTCTCACACAGCTGGGCAAGCAGATATATTCCCTATCAAAGGTGGTGGATTCCCCAACCACTTTGCAGGCAGGGGAGGAGTCTATTCAGTTTACTCATAGCGAGTTGGCGAGCAGCATAGCCGGAGAATAGTCTCTGATTGTTACGACCCTGGTCGATGGATGGGTGGTGCACAGGATACTGGTGGATACAAGGGTATGCAGGTATGTTATGTATTATTCCTGCTTCCAGGGCCTAGAGTTAAAAGATGATCGTTTGAAGCCTTACGCAGGAACTCTGGAGGGTTTCACCAACCACAAGATGCCAGTTAAAGTCACTGTTGAGCTGGAGGTTTTTATCGGTGAGGGCAGTCGCTCCAGAGCTAAAAAAAACCACCTTTATGGTGATTGATTTGAAATCCCCCTATAACATGAGTTTAAAGGTACCCAGCACGACCAAATTCCTGATGGTAGCTTTAATACCCTACCAGCGAACAAAACTTTACACTGATCAAGGGGTGGGGGTCCTGAGGAGCCAACCACGAGCAATGTTGGAGTATGTCCGGGACAGCCAGAGAAAAAGTAGAAATTAACCCTGGAAGATAAGGATCAGAAAATCATCATCAGTCACAAGGAAAAGTCCCATACGACCATAGGACCACTTCCAATTTCCATGATCGGTGAAATTTCTACTCAGGACGAGCAGCGGTTAATACTTTATGAGTCTTGTCCAGTGCTGGCGATGGAACCGAGGGGACAGGTCGAGCAGAAGGAGATCATGGTCGTGGACCAAATAGAAAAGGTGGAAACTAAGGCCGTGAAGGATGGAAAGCTGGAATGTGACACACTTCAAGTGCACGATGAGCCTAAGTTCACTGCGTAGGATGAGCTTGAGGAGATAGTGATCAACCCTGCTTATCCCGAGTAGAAGATAAAGATATGCAGGGCTCTTTCTCTTGACGCCCGAGATAACTTGATCGAGCAGATCCAGAAAAGTTTGGATGTGTTTGCATGGCACCCAGAGGACATGCGAGGAGTTAGTGAGGAGGTGGCAGTGCATAGCCTTAATGTGGACTTAACTTACAAGCCAATTCAGTAGCGGCCTAGGCAGTTTTCCATAGAAAAAGATAAGGCCATCAAAGAAGAGGTGGAAAAACTACTCAGTGTGGATATCATTGAAAAGATTCAGTATCCGACCTGGTTGGCCAATGTAGTGATGGTGAAGAAGTCAAATGGAAAGTGGAGGATGTACGTGGACTTCACGGATTTGAACAAAGCTTGTCCGAAAGATTGTTATTCTCTTCCTCGTATCGACAAGCTGGTGGATGTTATTGCAGGGTTTGAAGACAAGGCATTGATGCTTTCCGGGCAGCGGGCGACCTGTATTGTTACAAGATGACGCCATTCGGGTTGAAGAATGCGGGAGCAGCCTACCAGAGAATGGTCAATAGGGTGTTTAGCTCGCAAATCGGCAGAAACATCAAGGCCTACATCGATGATATAGTCGTGAAGTCAAAAGGACACGACCATACAATCGACCTGGAAGAGACCTTTGGCAACCTCAGGAAGCTCAACCCGAGCAAGTGCGTGTTCGGAGTCAAAGTAGGCAAGTTTTTGGGGTTCATGGTGAATGAGAGGGGGATTGAGGCAAATCCTTAAAAGATTGCAGCGTTAATCAAAATGGAGCCACTGAGATGCATAAAAGACATATAACGTTTTAATGGCAGGGTCATCGCTTTTGGCTGCTTCATCTCTAGGTCGACAAAGAGGTGCATGCCCTTCTTTAAAGTATTCTGGGGAAACAAGGGGTTTGAATAGACAGCAGAGAGTGAGGAAGCTTTTAAGCAGCTGAAGAAGTACTTAGGACAGCCTCCTTTGTTGAGTTGCCCGGTTATGTGCGAGAGTCTGTATGTTTAGTAAGGGACCACAGCTCAGGTTGTGATCGGTGTTTTAGTTAGGGAGGAATGTAATGTCCAAAAGCCTATTTTCTATGACTCCAAGGCCCTCACTGTAGTTAAGTGACGTTATTTTAATGCAGAAAAGTTGGCTTATTCGCTGTTGTTGCTGCTCGAAAATTACGAGCTTACTTTTCTGCACATGTGATCATTGTATGCATGGACATTCCTCTGAGAAAAATCTTGCACAAACCTGACACTTCTAGTCGGCTTCTTACTTGTTCGATCGAGCTGACAGAATTCCAGATAGACTACTAACCACGGTGAGCTATAAAGGTACAGGCCCTGGCAGACTTTGTAGCAGAAACGAGTTTCAACACTCCAAGCGTGGAAGAAACCCTTTCTCAGGCCGAGCCTACACATGCCCCCCTTCAGCGACCTCATCCAGATTATTGTTGGGAACTCCACGTTGATGGCGCGGCTAGCAAATTAGGGAATGGTGCAGGCATTTTGTTGGTGCCACCCGAGTAGGATATGGAGTTCAAAAAAGCTTTGCGCTTCAAGTTTCTAGTATCTAACAACCAGGCAGAATATGAAGCTTTGATCGCTAGACTTGAGCTCACTCAGGACATTGGTGTACGGGAGATCGTGATCTACAATGATTCACAGCTGGTCGTAAATCAAGTTAAGGGACAATACGTAGTACACCACCCAGTTCTGGTGTGATACTACGAGCTGGTAAAGGAGATTCTGAAGGATTTTGATTACGGGGAGTTGGTCAGATTTGACCGTGAGGACAACATGCGCGCTGACTATCTCTTCAAGATAGCAGAGGAAGAAATTCATTTTTTGCATCCGTGTGTTATGATTGAGTATCTGGAGACGCCTGCAATAGAAAAAGAGGTCATCATGGACATCGAGCCCGCTATGAAATATTGGATTGATGATTTGAAGGACTACATCGAGTAGGGAACCTTGCCTGAGGATAAGTCAGAAACAAGGATTATACAGAAACGATCGTGTAGATATGTTGTCTTGGATAGGGTCCTGTATAGACGATCATATACAAGGCCCCTACTCAGATGTGTGTAACTAGAGATGACCAAATGAATACTTGGGGAGATACATGAAGGAAAGTGTGGCGGGCACCCTAGGCAAAGGTTACTGGTAAAGAAAGTCCTGGCCACATGATTTTATTAGATCACCTTGAGGTGTGACACATAAATGTATGCCAAACGGTGTGACAAGTGTCAACGTTATGCCGACATACCTCGTCTACCCTTTACCAAACAGACTCATGTAGTGGCGTCATGGTCGTTTGATATGTGGGGGATAGATTTGATTGGTCCTTTTTCTTTAGCTCGGTCAAAGTTCAAGTATGCAGTGGTGGCCGTTGATTACTTTACGAAATGGGTAGAGGCTAAACTGTTAGCAACGATCAACGAGGTGAATGTAATTGATTTCACTCATGAGCACATCTGGTGTCGCTTTGGTGTTCCACGGGCTATAGTGTCCAACCACGGAACCCAATTTTCAGATAAATTTACAAAGGCATACGAGCAGATGTGTGTGAAACACTTGCCTTCTTCTATGGCGTACCCTCAAGGAAACGGTCAGGCAGAGGCATCGAACAAGCAGGTTTTGCATGCCCTCAAAAGAAGTCTGGAGGATAAGGCTAACAAATGGGTAGATGAATTACCATCAACCTTGCGGGCGGTCAGAACGTCGATCAGGGGGCCTAGGGACGAGACACCTTTTCCCTTCGCTTATGGTTTAGAGGCCATGGCACTAGTGGAGATGTACTTGCCAAATCACAGAGTGTCTCACTACAATGCACAAAACATCAGCGTGGTTCATGCAGCTGATCTAGATCTTCTTGAGGAAAAATGAGGATGGCAAATTAAAAGCAGCAAGCAAAAGCTCACCACGACAAGAGAGTTTAGGGTCGATCTTTTGCTGTGGGCGATTCGGTCCTTCGAAAAATCGAGGCAACGGGTCATCGAGCAGAGTGGTAAAAACTTTCTCCTAATTGGGAAGGCCCTTTTCAAGTTGTTAAAGTGATTAGAGAAGGAACGTATATACTATAGACCGAGGAGGGTTGCGAGCTGAAACATCCATGGAATGCCAACCATCTGAAGAAGTATTACCATTGAGGGAGAAAATTGAGCAAATTGTGTAGTCTTTTCCTACTTCTTTGTAAGATTGGTTATATGATGGCTGGGAAATAAACGAGTTGGTTTTGATCTTCATATTGAAAAGTTCTTGTGTTGAGTTCAATGTTATCTCGATTATACCTTTTTCACAAGCATGGTTTGTCTTTGCTCGTGGAAAAGGGTTGGTGTTAGAGTTTGGATCTTAGTTTTATCCAAGACCAAAGTGGTATGCTAAACTAGTTGACCTGGTGTCCTTGCTTGCGAAAGTGAGCAGGAGTTATAAAAAGTTCGATAAAAGAACAAATTAAATGCGACCTTGGATCTTAGCTTTTTCTTAAGGTCAAAACGGTTATTGAGTTGATTTTAGCTTTTATCTAAAATCTAAGTGTTTTCGAGTAAAACTGCAATAATGTATCTGTGAGTGCCCCGTTAGGAACCGACCCGCCGCTACTGAAAAAGTAGGTGGTTTCAAAACTTCGAGTGCGTGGAATACGCTCAGACTCATTTGGTAGACTTAAAAATGTGTTACAAAGTCACCACCTCTATTATATGATTAAACAGAGAAAACCCAAAATTACCCAAATATATGGGTTCGGGGTAGAGATGTTAATAGGGCCGAGAACCACAGGTCTGAACCTATTAAACCGGGTTTTTTCAGGGTTAGGTTTGCAATTTTAGCAGACCGTTTAAAGTGGACCGTTTAAACCGCGACCGATTAGGGACCGAAACCGTCAGGGCCAGACCGAAAACCGTTATGGTTGAACCGGAAGCCGACTTGCATACGGTTTAGTATAATTAGTAATATATGGGATGGGTATAATACCCAAAACCGTTAGGGTTGGACCGATTAACAGCTTTAATATAATTAGTATAATATACGGGACGCGTATAATACGCTAAAATAAGCGTACAAGTCTCGAAATTGGGAAAAAAAACGTACAAATTTAATCATTGGCTGGAAACCGCAGGTTTGAATCGAAACCGACAGGGCTAGACTGAAACCGGTAGGTTTTTGACCGGAAAACAGCGAAAACCGACTAAACCGGACCTATTCTGGACCGGAACCGTCAGGGTTGGACCGAAACCGTTAGGGCTAGACCTATTAACATCTCTAGTTCGGGGGCTAAGTTACGAGTTAGAAAGGGGTTAGGCACCAAACTCGCCCTTTTGGTCTCAAAATGAGTTTATCAACATGCTTGTTTTATTTTATACACTTTGGTCCAGAAAAATACATTTATATACGACAGAAAAAAAAAAAAGAGAAATTACTTTACATTTATTAAAGAAAAGAAAACAAAATTACAACTGAAATAATACAACTTAGATAATAATTATAACATTTTTATAAGTTATTTTAAGATTAAAATAGTTATGCTAGTAAAAACTTTATTTATATTTACATGCACAAGCAGGAAAGAAACTTATTAAATAATAAGAAACATAACTATTTTTATATTTAAAGTATGTGCAGAAAAGAAACTAATTAAACTGCAAGAGATTATAACTACTTTACATTAAAGTAAAGATAGAAAAGAAACTAATTAAAATAGAACGAAAATACAACTATCATTACATTTAAAGTAAGAACGGAAAAGAAACTAATTTAAACAGGACGAAAATGTAAGTATTATTACATTAAAGTAAGAACAGAAGGGAAACTAATTTAAACAGGAAGAAAATGTAATTATTATTACATTAAAGTAAGAACGGAAATGAAACTAATTAAACAGAAAGAAAATGTAACTATTATTACATTAAAGTAGGAACGAAAAGGAAACTAATTTAAACAGGAAGAAAATATAACTATTTCTATATTAAAGTAAAGACAAGACAAGTAAAGGAAAACCTATAACGGTTACATTTTAGAAATATAATTAAAGTATATATATTTTAGACTATAATAATGACTTATTTTATAGCCTTTTTATGATAGAAAGTTTACCATCATAACGAATTAATTATTTTATGTCATTATTATATTTTTATATAACTTAAACGGAGATAAAAACTAACTTTAGTACCTACCTCTTGAAGTGTGAGGGTTATAACCCGGACCAACTTCGTTTAGGCAGGATTTTAGGTGTACTCGCTCTGTCCTTCAGGGAGAGGGAGTCTTTTTCTTGTTGTATGTTTTGTGTTGTCGGAATTCGGGTAGCGTGACTATTATTTTTGTTAATTTTTGCCTCGCGATTCGGGCGGCACTACTGCTTGCTTTTGCTTTATGTTTCGTCTGAAATCGAGCAGAGCAACTGCTTGTTTTCTCTTGATATTGCGTCTGGAATCAAGAAAAGCAACATCTTTTTTTGGATTTTTTGAACTGGTCAAATAGAGCAGAAACCTAATTGGGTAACTAAGTTTAACTTTGGCCAAGGAATATAAGTGTTTGGGGAGGTTTCGGCAGCTTAACGATTCTTTGGGATTAATATGCAAAAATATCAGCGTCTTTGTTCTTTCGTAAATTTCCTCCCAAAAATTCTATGTGGCTTTTTTTTCGTGCTCTAAGGCCTCAGTATTTATAAGCTGATGGGGACAAGCCTTAACAGAGAAGGAAAACCGGTATTTTATCTCTGTGCATTAATGTATTATACCTTGTGCTTAAGGATTTGTTCCAAAGAACAATCGTAGCAGTGCACAAAGCAAATTGGGCGCTGCCTTTTACAACTTTGGGGGCAACGCCCAAAGTTGTATTGGGCTGCTCCCAATTTGTTTTCCTTCTTATTTTGGCCACTTTGCCCCCTTGATGTTCATCGTTTCCTATTTCTTCCGTCCTTTTGCACTTTGATCCCATGTAACTTAACATCCATTAGTCCTTTTTGACAGGTTTTAACATTTTATAGAATGTTATCAACAGGTGTATGAAATTAGGGTGTCTATAGAGCCCCTCAACGATGGAGTTTATGGGTAAATTGAAATTTACCAGTAAACGAACATCGTTGATAAGAATAGGCTCCCTAATTTCGAGAAAATTATAACCGGGAAGAATTTAAAACAGAACAGTAGTTTATGATGCAACACTTATAATCTCATGTTCTTACGCTGTGATGGACTGCTGGGAATAAAACTTATGATGCAAATAAAAGTGCTCTGATGGTCGTGCATACCGAACAGGCTGCCTACGTATCCTTTTCAAGAATCAGACCAAACATAGTTCGGCTCAAGCCAAACCAAGGTATCGCTTCGCCCAGAATAGGCAAAACAGGAGCGACTTTCAAATGCACTTTACCCAGCAAAGGCAATGCAGGTGAGACTCAAATGTGTTTCGCCCAGCATAGGCAAAACAGGTGGGATTCAGATGCGCTTCACCCAGCATAGGTAAAACAGGTGAGACTTCGATGGGATTTCTAAAATACCCTTCCCCCAAGAATAGGGAAGTGATGCCATTCTTAAATGCCCTTCCCCCAGAATAGGGAAAGTGATGTCATTCTAAAATGTATCTTCCACCAGAATAGGGAAAGTGATACAATTCTAAAAATGCTCTTCCCCTAGAATAGGGAAAGTGATGTCATTCTTAAATGCCCTTCGTCGGAATAGGGAATGTGATGCAATTCTTAAATGCCCTTTCCCCAGAATAGGGAAAATGATGCCATTCTTGAATGCCCTTCGCCCAGAATAGGGAAAATGATGTCATTCTAAAATGTATCTTCCCCCATAATAGGCAAAGTGATGCAATTCTTAAATGTATCTTCCCCCAGAATAGGGAAAGTGATTCAACTTCTAAAAAAGCCCTTCCCCCATAATAGGAAAAGTGATGCAATTCTTGAATGTCCTTCCCCCATAATATGGAAAGTGATGCAATTCTAAAATGCTCTTCCCCCAGAATAGGGAAAGTGATGAAACCTTTAAATGCCCTTCCCTCAGAATAGGGAAAGTGATGCAATTCTTAAATGTCCTTCCCTCATAATAGGGAAAGTGATGCAATAGAGAAACAAAATGTGATGCAGGGTAAGGAAAAATTAATTTTTTTTTTTGCAAAACACAAGATGCATACAAACATTTAAAGATGCAGATACTCTGTTATCGCTTTTGTGACTATGTTGTGTAGGAAATGATGTTGCTAAAGATCTTTGGGAAGAGGTCCTTGGCGAGATACTGGAAAAACATTTGTACTTTTTCTAGGGCCGGTGCGGTAGAAAACCTGATAAGATGTAGTAAAAGGATGCAAAAAGGATGCAAGCATACATATGACAATGTTTTAGGACTCTTGAAGGTACATATGTGCTATCTTTTTCTTAAACATGCTAACACAAAAATATGACAAGATTGCGATGTAGTTTTCGATTGAGTTTGAAAGTTTATGGGATCTAATGACGGGTGAAGCTTTGAGTTCCCTTTTTAGTCTCTTTGATCAGTGCATCATTCAAGTAAGGAATTCAATGACAATATCAACGAATCCTACTAATTGATACCTTGGATGACAACTTCTTCATCTTTCTTTCTTTTTTTCGTGCTCTAACTTTTGCCTAGGCAGTCCTTTCGGGTTTTCAACCTAGCGAGCCTTTACCTCAAAGGGAGCCGGTCTTTCAATGCATGTGAAGATAAATCGCTTATTCTTGAGGGATCACGCCTTTGCAGCTTCTTCGTTTCTTCAAACGAGATGGAAAAGACAACTGTTTCTGGGAAATAATGAGAGCCTTCTGTAGACACCCCAATTTCGTACCCCTGATATATAACATGACATAAAATATCAAGAACTGTTAAAAGGACTAATGGATGTCAAGTTACAGGGATTAAAATGTTAAAAATGCAAAAGAGAAAGCAGTATGCATAAACAGTGAAATGCAGGGGCCAAAGTGTCAAAAAGAGGAAAGAAATGCCCCCTGGCGCCACCCACAATCCTACCGGGCGCAGCGCCCACCCCCTCCATGGGTGGCGCCCAATAGTTCTTAATGCACTATAACTTTTTTGCTTCTGGTACAATCTCTCAAGCGCGTGGTATAAGCCAATGAAGCACAGAAGAAGAAAACTTGATGACGAAGGAGTCCCTTCTCCAGCCTATAAATAGAGGCATCCAGGTAGTGAGAAATCACACTGTGAACTTCACACTCATCGCACACACTTCACACACCGCTGAAACTTTACGCAGAGAGTGCTCGTCCTGAGAGATATCCCTCCTTTAAGCCTCGAAGCTCCATGAAATCTCCTCCATACACAGAGCCAACCGGTCAAAGTAAACCTTAGCCTTCCCGCTAGGATTCCACCCTATTCCACCGGTCTAAAAATCCCAAAAAGAGCAGTTGCCCTGCCCGAATCCAGACGCCAAATCCAGAAGCAGCTGCTCGCCTCGATTTCCGCCGGCCAAGCAAGCAAACAACAAAGAAAAATCGCTAGCTTGCTCGCCTGCTTCTCGAGGCCTAAAAGCAACTTTCGGAAGCAGTTACTCTGCCCGAATCTCCGCAACAGCAAAGCAGCAAAAGACTCCCTCTCCCTGAAGGACAGAGCGAGCACACTACACGCTCTTAAACGTAAGCCTTTAAGAGGTTTAATTTAAAAAGTGCTATTTTCAGCCGGCCTAATGTAATAAATATAAACAGTTATGCTGCCCGGATTTCTACATAAAATAGCACTAAAAAGAGCCATTATTATAGCCAAATATTTATAAATATATTTGTAATTCATAGAAGGAGGCTGCTGCAAGTTTGTAATAATATAGACACATATTTATATGTTTAAATGTTTTATTTCATTTGCTAAATAAATATAATAAAAGCACATTTCAGCCAAAAACTATTTTTGAGACCGAAAAGGCGAGTTGGGTGCCTAACACCTTCCCACCTCGTAACTTAGCATCTGAACCCTTTACAAAATCTGGTTATATTTTTTGTTTTTCTTTATTTCTCCTTAAAATAAAGATGACGACTCTGTTACAACATTTTGGATCCACAGTGAGGCAGGTCGTATTCCCTCGCTCTCTTTGCAACATCCTTTTTACACTTTTAATTTCGTTTTCCCCTAAATAAGGGAAGATGGAATGAAAAGGACGTTGCATTTTCTGAATCTTGTTTTCCCCTAAACAAGGGAGGATGAGATACAGAAAAATCCAAAGAACTCACAGTGATCCACAAAGAACCCGAGTCCACAGTGAAGCCGGACCTATTCCCACACGCTCTTTGCAACGTTTCTTTTCGCACTTTTAATTTCGTTTTCCCCTAAACAAGGCAAGATCGAATGAAACGAGTGTTGCGTTTTCTGAATCTCATTTTCCCCTAAACAAGGGAGGGTGAGATACAGAAAACCCAGGCATTCATAGTGAGCCACAATGAGGCTAGGGCGTATTCCACGCGCTATTTACAACACTCTTTTTGCACTTTTAATTTCGTTTTCCCCTAAACAATGGAAGATGGAATGAAAAGAGTGATGTCTTCCCCGAATCTCGTGTTCCCCTAACCAAGGAGCGCAGGATCCAGAGAAATCTCTCGCGGCACTCATAGTGGCGACTTCGCTGGGGACGTTGTTTTTATTTTAAATAAAATAAAAACTGAGGGCTAGACTCATTTTCATAAAAAGGAAAAAAAATTCTTTTGTTTTGGCTAAATATGCTTATTATATTTATTTAACAGTTTGAATATCGCATTTTTATATATTTGTGCAAATAACTGTGAAACTTACAGCAGCTTCGTTTCGGGCACCGTTGCGAATACAAAAAATAAAAATTAAAAAAAAGAGAGAATAAAATAGAATTTCAGGCATGATAAAAAAACAAGGGGCTTATTATTGCTTTATTTTGCTTTACATTGCTATTATTATTCTGCTCTATTTATTTATTCAGCGCAAAATATGTAAATATTCTTTTATTTTGTCATATTATTTGTACATCCATACATGTTTGCATTTTTTTATTATTATAAAAAAAAATCTTCTTTCCTTTCATATCGATATGCTTGTTTTTTTTTCTCTTTTATACTTATTTGGTTTCTTGTGTGTGTATATAATTTTCAATTCTAAAAAAAATTGTTTTTCTAAAAAAAAAAGAAATAAAATTTGTTTTCCGAAAAAAAGTAAAAATAAAAAAAGAGTTTTCAGAAGAAAAAAAAGGGAAATAAATTTGTTTTCTAAAAAAAAAAAAGAATTCATCTCTTCTAAAAAAAAAGTAAAACAAAAAAACTAATTTTCTCAAAGCAAAAGAAAAAAAATTGTTTTGAAAAAAAAAAATTCATTAATATATATATATATATATATATATATATATATATATATATATATATATATATATATATATATAAAATTTCATTTAAAAATGTAAAAAAGAGAAAGAAAAAAAAAAGAAAAGATATTATTTGTTTTTTTTCAAAAAAAAGAAGAAGCTTGAAATGGTTAAATGGGGATAAAAGACAAGAAAGAAACAAGAGGGGCCCTAGGTGTTAAAAGGAAAAAGGTTAAAAGTCAAAGTGGCAAAAAGCCAAAAGTGAACATGCACATTAAAGCTTGGGCGCAACTCCCAAATTCACTTTGGGCAGCGCCCACCTATTTCCTACGTGGCCCGTTCCCTTTTTTAAATAATTTTGTCTAATGATGGGTCCATTTTATCCGCTGGGTCATCCATTTTTACCAATTGGTGCACCCATTTTTCCTGTTACTCAACCTTTCAAAAAAAATCAAAAAAAAAATTATTTCCTGTAATCCAGTGTTATTTTATACATATCAGAATCTTTGTTATTTATTTTTTTTGTACCACTAGCAATTTTGCAGGGGCTGAAAAAAAAATTGATTATTTATCTTTTACTCTCCTGAGAGAATTGTCCAAAGGTACGTAATCGTACCATTTCAAGGATTGCATAAAAAAAGAAGGGTTTTTTCTAAAAAAATCGTGTTTAATATTTAATTCTTTTTTTCTTTCCAAAAAAAATCATTTCTTTTTGTAAAAAAAAAATCATTTGAAAAAAAAAAGATTTCATTTTCTCAAAGAAAAAAACAGTCTCTATTCTTTCAAATAGAATAAAAAAATTAGCAAAATGAAAATTTCTCAGTCAGAGTTGAACTACGATGACCTGAGCCTCGAAATGAGGAACGTAGGCAGCCTTCGGGTTCGGTCAAATGCTTTGATTTACTCTTCAAAAAAAAGAAGGTATTTTCTATGTGTTTTCTTTTTGTTTCCCAAAACATGAAAAGATAGGAAATCCCATCACCATTATTTTCAATTGTCATCTCCAAATTTCTCTTCCATCTTAACCTCTCATAAATGCATCACTACTTGATAAGTGCATCGTTCATTCTCGATTTCAAAAAAAAAAAATTCAGTAAGTCATGCTTCGAGATGTCAGGGTCTACCACTTCTTAAAAAATGAGAATAAAAAAAATGAAAACAAGAAAAAAAAAAGACCGATAGGGAGCCAGGGAAGAAAGGAAAGCTCGGAAAGCTAAGAAGCCAAGAAAGTAGAAAAGTCTGGAAAGCCGGGAAATCCAGAAAAGTCAGGCAACTCAAGGATCATACGCATAAATTCAGAACTAGGAGCTTTCAAACCCCAGGGGTATCTCTTTTGCCCATATTGATGCCTACAGCTCATCCTTGCAAGAGTATGCTCACGAATCTATTTGGTCTCCATTATTTCAAAAGTCCAACCAAGTCCTCAAATCGAGCTTTCCAAATGTATTTTATCTATATTCAAGTCTGGTAAAAATCATGCTTCTTCTATATTAGTTTGTCGAGTCTTCTTCTTGATCTTTGAGCACCATTTATCGTCGAAATATCTGTTATATGAAGAAAAAAAATGACGAGTCGACTCATGTAAAAACATGATAAAACTACACGGGTTGATAATGAGTCATTTCGCAATATAGACCCACAAACCATTAAAAATATAAGTTCGATAAAGCAACCTTCTGTCTTGGTAAAAGGTCATCTTCGACCCATTGCGACCGAGCTATTAGTAGCACATTAGGGGCTTCCAACCATACACCAAAACCCTTCCAAATACCTAAAAAAACCATACACCAAAACCTAACCATCCTTAAGATCCAGCTTCCCAAAACTGGGGTTGCTTCACACTTATATATGCATCCATCAAGAGTGACCACCTTTTTATCCCAAGAGAGAGAAGACAGATATCTCTTCAAGCACTGTCCCAAATTGCTCCAAGAGGTCAACAACAAAAAAAGAAGAAAGAAAAAAAAAGGTGCAAGGTTGAAAATAAAAAAAAGGCCTATGCATTAAAAAAAAAAGAAGCCTCTCCTGAGCAATTTCCTCAAAAATTTTCTCTCGCAACAAAAAAAATATATATCAATCACTCTTGGACAACCCCATAACCCATAACCAAAGCCAAAAGCCGATCTCCCAACCATACCTACAACCAGGTCCATAAACCAAATTCTCATCCAAACCCACAGCTTAAAAGGCCAGCCAATAATCGCTTTGCGATCGCCTTTCCGAAAATAACCAAATCCACAGCCCAAAATGCCTTTGAGCAAGAGGCCAATCAAATCCTCAACCCTAAAGCTAATCCATCCCAAATACTTAAACACTATACCCTGACCTAGTTGCCACTTATAGCTCTGTTTCAATCGGTTATAACGTGATCTTGGTCTAGGACAGAACTCCTTGCTAAAAACATATAAAATTATCAAAAGATAAATGTTAAGTAGGTTCCATGAAACTTGTGATACTCGGCAATAAACTCTGGATCATGACTCTTCTTTTGTCCATTAGAGTCATCCTTTTTCTTTGAGCATACTCATTTCTGTCTCCCACAAAAAGTCTCTCCAAATCGAGTCTTTTTGGGGTTATATCCAGTTAATCTCTTTAGGAACTTGCCCGTCCCATCTTAAAAAATATGGTTCATCGAGTCATCCTGGGGCTTCTCCCGCCAAACTCATTGGATAGATAAAGGCTCATCATCTCCAGAAACAGATGTCCTTTCCATCTCGCCTGAAGAAACGAAGAAGCCACAAAACCGTGATCGCTCAAGAATAATTGGGTTATCATTGCATGCATTGAAAGATCGGCTCCCTATGAGGTAAAAGCTCGCTAGGTTGAAAACCCCAAAGGGCGGCATAGGCAAAAGTTAGAGCACAAAAAAAAAAACAGTAAAAAAAAGAAAGAAAAAAAATGGTCCCTCTGAGGCATCGATTAGTAGGATTCACTAATCCTGATTGAATTCCTTTTTGAATGATGCACTAGTCAAAATACTGAAAAACAACCCTAAATTTCACCCACCTCCATCTCAAATATCACAATCAGCTCCTATACTCATAACCCTTCAAAGCCAACCAGAAGCCACATCTCAAAGCTCTTATATTACATTTCCATCACCTTGTCTTATCTTGTCTTAACATGTTTAAGAAACGGATAACACATATGTATATTCAAAAGCCCATTTTGAAGGAGAGAAAAGGTTCTTCATTTGCATTCTTGCATCTTCTTTTTTCATCCTTTAATTGCATCTTATCAGGTCTTCTGCCACATCGGCCCTTGGAAAAATATAAATGTTCTACCAGCATCTCGCCAAGGACCACCTCCCAAAGATCCTCAGCAACATCATCAAAAGCTACACAAGCCGATCATCGACAGCATTCCACCGCAACGCTTCATAATCATCACTTCTCCTATGATGGGATAAGCACTTTAAAAAAAATTGCATCACTTCTCCTATGCTGGGATAAGCACATTTTTTCTAAAAAAATTACATCGCTTCTCCTATGCTACGATAAACACATTTACAAAAAAAAAAACCGCATCGCCTTCCATATGCTAGGGAAAGCTAATTTTGAAAAGCAGCATCACTTTCCCTATGCTGGGGAAAGCTCATTTTGAAAAGCAGCATCGCTTTCCCTATGCTGGGGAAAACTCATTTTGAAAACCAGCATTGCTTTCCCTATGCTGGGGAAATCTCATTTTGAAAAGCAGCATCGCTTTTCCTATGCTGGGGAAAACTCATTTTGAAAAGCAGCATCGCTTTCCCTATGCTGAGGAAAGCCCGTTTTAAAAAGTAACATCACTTTCCCTATGCTGGGAAAAATCTGTTTTAAAAAGCCGCATCGTTTTCCCTATCTGGGGAAAGCTCATTTTGAAAAGCAGCATCGCTTTCCCTATGCTGGGGAAAACTCATTTTGAAAAGCATCATCGCTTTCCCTATATTGGGGAAAGCTCATTTTGAAAAGCAGCATCGCTTTCCTTATGCTGGGGAAAGCCCATTTTGAAAAGCAGTATCGCTTTCTCTATGCTGGGGAAAGCCCATTTTGAAAAGCAGCATTATACTGGGGAAAACCTATTTTGAAAAGCAGCATCGCTTTCCCTATGCTGGGGAAAGCTCATTTTGAAAAGTAGCATCGCTTTCCCTATGCTGGGGAAAACTCATTTTGAAAAGCAGCATCACTTTCCCTATGCTGGGGAAAGCTCGTTTTGAAAAGCAACATCACTTTCCCTATGCTGGGGAAAGCCCGTTTTAAAAAGCAGCATTGTTTTCCCTATGCTGGGTATGTTGGGGAAAACTTGTTTTGAAAAGTAGCATCGCTTTCCCTATGTTGGGAAAAGCTTATTTTGAAAAGCAACATCGCTTTCCCTATGCTGGGGAAAGCTCATTTTGAAAAGCAGCATCGCTTTCCCTATGCTGGGGAAAACACGTTTTGAAAAGGTGCATCGCTTTCTCTATGCTGGGGAAAGCACGTTTTAAAAAGTTCTATCGTTTTCCTTATGCTGGGAAAACGTGTTTTAAAAAGTTGCATCATTTTCCCTATGCTGGGGAAATCGCGTTTTAAAAAGTTCCATCGCCTTCCATATGCTGGGGAAAACGCGTTTTAAAAACTTGCATTGTTTTCCCTATGCTGGGGAAAACGCGTTTTAAAAAGTTGCATCATTTTCCCTATGCTGGGGAAAACGCGTTTTAAAAAGTTGCATCGTTTTCCTTGTGCTGGGGAAAATGCGTTTTAAAAAGTTGCATCGCTTTCCCTGTGCTGTGGAAAGCCCGTTTTAAAAGCGGCGTCGCTTTCCCTATGATGGGGAAAGCCCGTTTTTTTTTTTGAAAAAAAAACAGCATCACTTTCCCTATGCTGGGGAAAACTCATTTTAAAAGCACCATCGCTTTCCCTATGCTGGGGAAAGCCCGTTTTAAAAGATTGCATCGTTTTCCCTATGCTGGGGGAAGCACGTTCTTAAAAAAAAGTAGTATCGTTTTCCCTATGCTGAGGAAAATTTATTTTAAATGCACCATCGCTTTCCTTATGTTGAGGAAAAGCCCATTTTAAAAGATTGCACCGCTTTCCCTATGCTGGGGAAGCGCGTTTTAAAAAAAAAAGTTGTATCGTTTTCCCTATGCTGGGGAAAACTCGTTTTTAAAAGCACCATCCCTTTCCCTTTGATGGGGAAAGTGCATTTAAAAAAAAAGCACCATCGCTTTCCCTATGCTGGGGGGAAAGCTCGTTTTAAAAAATTGCATACTTTCCCTATGCTGGGGAAAGCCCGTTTTAAAAAAATAGCAGCATCGCTTTCCCTATGCTTGGGAAAGCGCGTTTTAAAAAGGTTCCATCGCTTTCCCTATGTTGGGGAAAGCCTGTTTTAAAAAGCAGCATCGCTTTCCCTATGCTAGGGAAAGCCCGTTTTAAAAAATTGCATCGCTTTCCCTATGCTGGGGAAAGCCCTTTAAAAAAAAAAAAAAAGCAGCATCACTTTCCCTATGCTGGGGAAAGCGCGTTTTAAAAAGGTTCCATCGCTTTCCCTATTCTGGGGAAAGCCCGTTTAAAAAAGCAGCAACGCTTTCCCTATGCTGGCGAAAACTCGTTTTAAAAAGCAACATCGTTTTTCCTATGCTGGGGAAGGCCCACTTTAAAAAGCAACATCGTTTTCCCTATGCTGGGGAAAGCCTGTTTTAAAAAATAGCATCGCTTTCCCTATGCTGGGGAAAGCCCCTTTTAAAAAAAAAAAAAAAAAAAACAGCATCGCTTTCTCTATGCTGGGGAAAGCGCGCTTTAAAAAGGTTTCATCGCTTTCCCTATGTTGGGGAAAGCCCGTTTTAAAAAGCAGCATCGCTTTTCCTATGCTGGGGAAAGCGTGTTTTAAAAAGGTTCCATCGTTTTCCTTATATTGGGGAAAACACGTTTTAAAAAGGTTCCATCGCTTTCCCTATGCTAAGGTAAGCCCATTTTTTTTTATAAAAAAAAACAGCATCGTTTTCCCTATGCTGAGGAAAGCGCGTTTTAAAAGTGGCATCGCTTTCCATATGCTAGGGAAAGCGCGTTTCGAAAAGGTTCCGCCAGTTTTGCCTATGCTAGGCAAAATGCACCATCCATCCCACCCAGTGTTGTTGTTTGTTTACTTGAGGCCGAACTACTTTTGATCTGATTCCTTTTATAGGGATGCGTAACATTTAATTTGCATATCTGCTTAAAAACTACGATAGCATGCTATAACCAACTAAATATGTCTAGGGTATATGAGATTTGAATTGCATCATAAAATGTTGCATAACTGCTACTTATTGCATTACTCCCCATTATAATTTCCTAAACATATTAGTATGTTCGTCTGGAGACTTTTTCTATTCAGACTTCCTTTGGATGAAGATTTAATCAAAAAGGGTTTTAGCATGGCATCTAAATGTTCTTTTTGCTCCCTCCCTTCTTCTGAATCCTTTGAGCATGTCTTCATTCGCAGTAAGATTGCTGCCCCCGTTTGATCTTTCTTCCAAGGTACCTACAGCATATCTTCTCTTGGCTTCTCCATTCGGCAGAAATGTATGTCCTGGTGGTTATATGGGGGACTCGGTTATCCTTGCTATCCTTCCCTCTCTTATCCTTTGGCATATTTGGAAGCACCGTAATGCTTCCCTTTATGATGGTAATTGTAACTCGGTGGCTGGTGTTATTTTGGGCATTCAAAGGGATCTCCAAGTCATCCTTCAGGCCGAGAACTATAAAGGTATTCGTTGGGTTGGTTCTGCCTTGATTTTTGGCAAATCTAAATCTATCTCTGTCTCTCCAGTTTCTTGGCTTAAGCCTCTTCCTTGTGTGGTAAAACTTAACACTGATGGTGGTTCTAGGGGCAATCCTGGGCCTGGAGGAGGGGGTGGTGTTGTTAGGAACTCCAGAGGTTTGGTCATTTATGGTTATGCTCTTTCTTTTGCTGTCTGCACCAACACTGTCGCTGAGGCTAAGGCTTTGCTTCATGGTATTCGCTGGTTGACTTTAAATGGGTATCATAATTCAATTGTCGAAATGGATTATGCATGTATTTTCGGTTGCCTCACTTTGGGTCACTCTCCCCCTGGAGCTGTGCTTACTTTATTCGGGATATTCTTGATCTGCAAAGGCTTCATAATTTTTCTTTTTTGCACTGTTATAGAGAGTCTAACTCTGTTACTGATGGGTTTGCTAATTATGCTATGGACATGGGTCATGATTTTGAGTTTGCTTCTCCTTCAGACATCCCTGGTTCTATTTGTGGAGACATTCGATTCGATGTCATTGGCCTCTCTCGCCTTCGAATAGCTTAATTGTATCGTTTCTTTGTATTTCTGTTTTGAGATGTTTTTTGTTCTTTGTAATTTCCTTTTCGAGGTTAGGCTCCTCTGTCCTCCCATTTATAAGGGCAAGGTTGGTTGTCCCCCTCAAGTTTGTTCCTTTTTTATTTTTATTAATAAAATCTTGCAGGGTGCCGCCCCTGTTTCCTTTAAAAAAAAAAACGATGTTCGTTTACTCGGTAAGCTTCGGGTTACTAATCTTAAAGGCTTTATCTAGAGTTACTAATCTTAAAGGCTTTCGAGTTTTGTTATGTGATAATGATAGTCGTAATAGTCGTACATATTCAACGACAAATGTTGTATATAAAAAATATTTCAAAATTTATAATAATTTTTTTAAATTTATGTGATTTTTTTCTTTAATTTGACTATTTATTAATTTTTGATTATTTTGTCATATTAAAATTTTTAATTATATATAATTTAATTTTAATTAAGTATATAATTTTACAGATATATACAAATCATGCAACTTACGCAAGATTGCATCACTAGTGTGCTTTAAAAGTTATTAATGATTGCCACAGTTGCAATTAGTATGGAATGAAAAAGAGTATCTCCAAATTCTCGGCCACAGAAATGGCATTGGTTAAAGCCTATTCTTCCAATGACGGTTTACTTACTAAAGCAGAAAAGGTTGTACCTAACTTTTCAAGAACAAATAGTTGATGGATCATGGAAGCTAAGAGAACCTCAAGTTTGTAAGCTTGCAGTTGCGGTGACGGTGACGGTGACATTGACAAGACCATAGGCCATAGCCTTCTATAGCCAATAACATGTAACTATAATATATAGTACTATCATTAATCAAACCCCATTTACAATAGTAGGGGCTTTCCTACTTTTATTGATCAAATAAATAAATGATTGTCTCCTTCTCTTAACACTTTTAATTACTCAGAGTTAGAGCTTCCTAGGCATGCATTAGGACTTGGGAGTAAAAATGGGCTCACAGCTCACACTTAGCAACTATCACCCGTTGCCCGTAGGCATCCTAGATTAATAAAATGGTGAATTATAGATGCCCCTCAACTACAGGTTAGGTTCAAATTGTCCCCTCTATTACCATTTGAAGCAAATTACCCCCTAAATTATATATTTTTTCTTTAATCAAACCTTTTGTTTAGGCATTGTTATTTGTGGCGACGAAAAATACCCCTTAAGATTCACATGATCATTTAATGTCATTTAATGTTTCAATTGACTATTTCGTACATAGAAACTAGGGGTGTAACGGTTCGATTTGGTTCGGTTTGAGGCCAAAATTACAAACCGAACCGACTTCTAACGGTTCCATTTTTCTCAAACTGAATCGAACCATGTAGTCTTTGGAATCGAACCAAACCGAATCGAATCGTTCGATTCGGTTCGTTTTGGTGGTTTAAATAGAAAAAAATAAAACAAATTTAAATTGTTAGGCTAATTAACAATTTAACATCAAATCAAGCATTAAAAATAATGTTTTCAAAGCAAATAGACAAACAAACATGTTTATCACAATTCTAATTAATTCCAAATTCCAAATAAATACTAATTAGCAATAAAAAAATTAAAAAGTATTCTTCTACACATAGTTTTCTTGAAAGTAGTCAAAGCACCATCCAAGCAAATGTAATTTCCCAAGCTGATGTAATTTCCCCTCTTTGCAAGCAAATGTAAAGTGAGTCTCAAGCTCTTCTTCAATTAAGTTCGATCCATGATTCCCAAGCTGCAATTTAAATTAAATTAATATCTGAATAAGTTACCAAGATTAGAAAACAAATTCAGAGAAAGCTGAATATTTTATCAAAGATAAAATCTAAAGATGAAAATTGCAAAAAATGTGTAAACAGTTGGACTGTCAAAAATTACAAAAGTTAAAGACAAACCTTTGATATAATTAAAATTGGATGCCCACTTTTGTAAACAGGTACTTTGCAAACCAAAATTCCAAGTGTGATTCTCTCCAGTGTTCAATAGAGATTGAGAAATTATATTCGTGAGAATGGAAAAAAAATTAACTCACCAACAAAAATGAGATCAACTACATGTAAAAGGCACAATAATAAAATATATTCTCAAAAAATCATAAAAATTAAATAATTTTTTTCCTAAATGACCACCATTTAGTATAAAAAAAATAATCACAAATCTAGTGAAGATCTACTGATCTAGTGAAGGAAACAACAGATTGAGACTTGAGAGGGAGAGGGAGAGAGAAATTTATATGGAGAAAGAGGGAGACGGAGTGAGAGAGAAGGAGACAATGAAAGCTTACCATAGTGAAGATCGGAGAGCTAGACTGTTGAATGCGAGCGAGGAGACGTCCTGCGAGGCTGCGAGATAGACGATGTGTCGGCGTCGACGTGCGAGGAGACTGTAAAGTGTGAAGTTCTAGGGTTTGTTTTGGGAGAGAGAGAGAGACGTCTTTGCATTTTGAAAATTTGGTCTGGGAGGAAGAATTTTGTCCGTATGAGAGACTCTTGACAACTCTTGTCCATAGGCTAAAGGTGAGATATTTTAAATTTTAAAATGATATAATTAAAATAAATTATATTATAGATATTGAGCTGTCCGGCCCAATCAGGCCCAAGCCAGGAGCCACGTGTCATGCGCGTGTATCTTCCGAGCAAGCGAGCAAAGATGTTACACGAATAACCGGGTAAAATCTCTGTTTTGGTCAGTTCTACATACTTGCGAGATGGGGGCTAAGCCTACGCGAACATCGATGAGCGAGCATCATTGCTCGATTGCACCAGTAAGAGTTACAAATAGTTGAGGACACTCATGTCCGGGAAAGATCAAGATAATTGAGGGTGGTTACACCGAGCAATAATCCCGACCATAAGTCATGACTGCTCGCACGGAGTTAATGCTTGTTATGGGTAGTTAATGCCAATCATGGGCGCTAATGCCAATCATGGGCGCTAATGCCGATCGTGGCGCTTATTCATGATTATGGGCGCTATGCCTCCCAAGACATATAAAAGCTTGGCAAAATTTGAAGAGAGGTATGCGCAATCTTATTTTCTAGCCTAAACTCTGCTGAATTGTTAACTCTCTTCTGCTAATTCACACGCCGGAGGGCTTTTGCAGGGAGTGCCCCTGCCCAATTCACGTTTGTTCTTGTTTATTTCAGAGTCGGGCTCAGAGGATCTACAAACACGTTGAAAGCCAGGTGTTTAGATTGGGCTGATTTAGTGGGTCCAGATTATCTTGGACGCATCAGTTGGTTCCGTTGCCGGGAACGAGTTTTTACGGCATTAAAAGTTCAGTTAGATATTCTTTATTTTAAAAGTTTTAGTCATGGCGGAGAACGGAGTTAATGGTGATGGCAGCAGTCGCAGAGAGGAGGCACATCAGAACCACAGCCTCAATCAGGCTGCTGGGAGTAATGTCCCTCCACCCCATGATGCACGTCACCAGCTGAATCAAAGGCGCGGGGTTGAATCGATGGCCAGAAGTGCTGAAGCTGCAGCGGGGTTAGCCCATGAATTTCGTGAAGAAGCTTTACGTCAGAGAGCCATCTATCTTGGTCAGATGCATCAACTCAACTTACAAATGATTGCTATGGGCAAACCACCATTGCCCATCGAGTTGGATCCATTGCCAGCTCTATTGGCACCGGGTCAGGCCGCTGGCATTTCACGCACAGGGGGAAATCCGATGCATCCTTTGGTCGTTCATTCTCAACCACGCGTGCATGGTGGTTCTAAGCGTCATGAGAAACCAGAGGGAAGTAAAGCCAGTCATAGGGTTGTCCTTAGCGCCCATTCAAGGTTGGGACCTAGAGTTGGTGAGGATTCAGCTCAGTCACATCGTCGCCGGCGCTCACCTCCACCGCAGAGGTCGCATGCTCGTAGACTTCGTTCACCGTCACCGCGGCGATCTCGTGCATATAGTCGCCGTTCACATTCACCCAAGGGTTCTTATGTTCGGAGGCGAAGGACTCCCTCTCCTAGACGGTCTTATCAGTCAGCTGAACATATTGCACAGCTCGCTGGGGCACCTCAGGGACAGGTGGCGCAGGCCGTGGGGGCTCCGCAAGCCGTTGCGGCTATGGGACCCCACGGGCCCCTCCTATGCCGTGGTACGGCCTGGCTTGGGGTGGTTTGCTGCAACCATTAATATGCAAGATTTCGAGGAGTTGAGCCCGGATGGAAGCACAGGAACAAGGCAAGGCTCTAGATGGAAATTTTCTAGGTACATCGGCTGGCAGTTAGCCAGTGGATCGAGAATGCTCGCCCGACAGGTTTGATTTTTCCAAACATTAAAGAGTACACGGGCAAAACCAAGGCTAGGGATTGGTTGATGTCTTTTGAGTCCCAGATTGGCTTGGTGACTTCAGACGAAGCGTTGAAGATTAGAGCTTTTGTTGGTGCCTTGCAAGGAAAGGCTCTGGCTTGGATGGGTGCATTACCACGACGCTCGATCAACAATTGGGCGGATTTGCGAGCAAAGTTCTTGGCCGATTTTGGGACTGCCGGTTCATTGGCAAAGACAAGGGCTGATTTGTCCAAGGTCAAGCAAGGTGCACATGAGTCAACAGCGAGTTACCTTGAGCGGTTTACCAAGGTTCTCGAGCAAGTTCCAGGCCTGACCGAGCAAGAGGTCACGTTGTGTTTTGAAACGGGATTGTTAGAAGGAGAAGGCGGTTTGCGATCGATCGAGTGAGTATCGTGAACCGAAGCGCGAGATGCTCATGCGAGCACAAGTGGTCTTTGGGAGCAGCGAAGAAAAAAAAAAAGGTGAAACTGGGGGCTGATAAGAAATGGTCGGGCAGGAAGTGGCGGCTACAATAAGAGCAAGTCTCGGTATGATCGGCCTAAGGAATTCCTTCGTGAGTCAGACTTGACCCCGCTCAATACATTGCGTGAGGACATTATGTACGAGATAAGGAATGAGCTCCCTAACCCCCCTCGAATGAATCCAAATACTGCTGGCGAAAGGGATCAAACGAAGAGGTGTGCCTATCATGATGATTATGGGCATACCACAGAAGAATGCTGGCCATTGAAGAAGGCCATTCAGAAGTTGATCAATGAGGGGCGGTTAGACCGCTTCAAGCGAGATGCAGGCAATAGAGGACGCTCTAGGCGGGAGGCTCCACCTGTCGGGGGTTATCAATGTCATAATGGACGAGGAGCTCACTCCGACACAGCTTAGTAAGCAAATCTACTCCTTGTCAAAAGTGGTGGATCGACCAACAACCTTGCAAGAGGGAGAAAAGGCTATACAGTTTACTCGCAGTGAGTTGGCGAGTAATATTGCGGGCGAGCAGTCGTTGATCGTCTCAGCGTTGGTTGACGGATGGGTCGTGCACAGAATATTAGTTGATCTTTGGAGCATCTTAGGGATGTGATGTATTACTCTGTTTTCGGGGTTGGAGTTGAGTGATGATCGCTTGAAGCCGTATCTTTGGGGCTTTAGAGGGTTTCACAAATCATAAGGTCGGTGAAGGGTACTATCAGTGGAGGTATTTATTGGTGAGGACTCGAGAACCGGGTGAAAAGATTACCTTCATGGTAATTGACTTGAAATCTCCATACAACATTATTTTGGGCGTACCGAGCATGACCAAGTTTCAGATGGTCGCGTCAATCCCGCACCAGAGAGCAAAATTTTATACAGATCAAGGAGTGGGAGTATTGCGGAGTCAACGCGGCGTGCTTGAATATGTTCGGGATCTGCGAGAGAAAAGCGAGTTGACCTTGGAGGATGGCGAGCAGAAGGTTACTATCAGTACCAAGGAAACTTCTCATGTGACTGTAGGACCATCGGTGGTAGCGATGGTACAGGAGAATTTGGAAATGGAAGCAAGCTCCATGCCGACATTGAAGTCGGGGGAGAAAAGTCAAAATGAAGAGGATACAACAGTGGTCACTGCTCGAACAGATGTTGAGGTTCCATCTTTGCCATCAGTGCATGTGCCGCAGTGGCGAGAAGAGGTGGCCGAGCAAGGTATTAGCAATCCTTTGCCGACACTGACGTCGGGGGGATTTAAGGAGCCAGTTGAGGTCGTTGACCTTGTGAATGAATCTTTGCCAGCAGACGTGTCTGAGGAGCCAGTTGAGGCTATGGAGGTAGATCAGCTCGATAAAATTGAGGATCGAGCTGAGAAGGATGAAAAAGTGGAGTGTGATACGCTCCAAATGCGAGATGAGCCGAGTTCTGCGGCTCAAGGCAGTGGAAGAGATAGTCATCAATCCGGACTATCCGGCGAGAAGATCAAGATTGGTCGAGCTTTGGCGGTAGAGGCAAGAGAAAGCCTAATTAAGCAAGCTGGGCCGATGCGGATATCTTCGCTTGGCGACGGAGGACATGCAAGGGGTGGCGAGGATGTGGCCTTGCATCGGTTGAATGTTGATCCGCTTACCGGCCAATCGGCGGCGACCACGGGTTTATTCGGTAGAAAAGGATCAAGCGATCAAGGAGGAAGTCGAGAAATTACTTAAAGCAGATATTATTGAGGAGATACATTATCCAACTTGGTTGGCTAATGTGGTTATGGTAAAGAAGTCAAACGGCAAGTGGCGGATGTGTGTTGACTTCACAGATTTGAATAAGGCTTGTCCGAAAGATTGCTATCCTTTGCCACTAATTGACAAATTGGTCGACGCCATTGCAGGGTTCGAGCTACTCGGCTTTATAGATGCTTACTCGGGTATCATCAAGTGAAGATGGCTGGTCGAGATAAGGCTCTAACGACTTTTCGAGCGGCGAGGCTGTATTGTTATAAGATGATGCCCTTCGGTTTGAAGAATCTTTGGGGACACTTATCAAGGATGGTCAACAGGGTGTTTAGCTCGCGGCTCGGGAGAAACGTGGAGGCTTATATTGATGATATGGTGGTCAAGACTAAGGGTCGTGAGCATCTGAGAGGACACAGGGGAAACTTTTGCTAATCTCGGGAGGAACAACATGAAGTTGAATCCAGAGCAAATGTGTGTTCGGGGTAAAGGCGGCAAGTTCCTCGGTTTCATGGTCAGAGAGAGGAATTGAGGCTAATCACGAGAAAATAAAGGCGTTAGTCACTATGAAGCTTCCTATTTGTGTTAAGGATGTCTGAGAGGCTGAATGGCGGGGTGATTGCTTTAGGGAGGTTCATCTCGAGGTCGGCGGGCGTTGCTTACTTTTTCAAGGTTTTGCGGGGTAATAAAGGGTTTGAGTGGACTCACGAATGCCGAGCTTTTGAAGAATTGGTGAAATATTTGGGAAGCCACGCCCTTGTTGGAGCGTCTACTTGGGGAAAAATTATATGTTTATCTGGCGACTACGGGCAGCATTGTTTGATTAGGGAAGAAGGCAATGTACAAAAGCACATTTACTATGTATCTAAAGCCCTTGCGATGTAGAGGGAAGATATTTTAATGAGAGAAATTGGCTTACTAAAGCTTGTTGTTCTTTGCTTTCGGAAACTTCGAGCTTATTTTTACTCTTCATTCAATTGTTGTGTACACGGATTCGCCTTTGCGAAAGATTTTGCACAAGCCGATACCTACAGTCGGGTTACTTACTTGGTCAATTGAGTTAACCGAGTTTGACATCGATTATCAACCACGGCGAGCAATCAAGCGCAAGCTATAGCCGACTTTGTAGGCGAGACAAGCTTCAAGGAGTCTATCGAGGAAGAAGTAGAGAGTAAAGCAACGAGGGACGAGTAATGCAAGTCCAAAGCCGAGGCAGAATATTTTTGTGGGAACTTCATGTTGACCGGTTCGGCTAGTCGATTTGGGAGTGGTCTTTGGTTTAGTGTTAGTCCCAGGGAGCAAGATGTAGAATTTGAGAGAGGCATTGCGTTTCAAATTCCCGGCTTCAAACAACCAGTGAATCTGAAGCTTTAATTCTTGGTCTTGAGCTTGCACAAGACATTGGAGTGTGGGCGTGGTGATATATTGTGATTCTCGGTTGGTGGTGAATCAAGTTAAGGCGACTATCTGAGTACATCACCCGATCTTGGTTCGCTATTGCATTGCAATGGTAAGAGAAATTGAAAGACTTTGATTCGGGGAATTAGTAAGAATTGCTCGGGAGGATAACATGCGGCAGTGCATCGAAGATGGTGAGGATGAAATCGGGTCTTTACATCACGGAGTCATGATCGAGCATTTGGAAATTCTGTCATTGAAAAGGAGGTGGTTATGGACATAGAGCCGGTATGTAAAATGTTGGATCGATGATCTTCGAGCTTACATTGAGCACGGGGTGTTGCTGAAGACAAGAATGAAGCTAGAACCATCGAGAAAGCGGTCATGCCGTTATATCATCTTCGGAAACATCTTGTATCGCGAAATCTTATACCCGACCTTTGTTGAGGTGTGTTCGTCGAGAGATGGCGGAAGGAATCTTGGGCGAATGCACGAGAGCAAGTGTGGAGGTCATCACGGCCAACGATCACTAGGCGAGAAGGTATTAGCGGCGAGGATTTTATTGGATAACCTTACGGCGAGATCTTTGAGATGTATGTTCGTCGTTGTGACAAGAATGTCGCGTGCAGCGGATGTTCCACGATTGCCATCAAA
>CM028378.1:66508222-66547065 GCA_013146195.2 Codonopsis lanceolata
TACCTTCTCAATTTCGGAAAATGGTTCTTTCGCTAGACATCCTACAGAAAAGGAATCGAGAATCAAAAGTTAGTTATTGATCTGGTGAAGTACTGTAAGAAGAAGTCGACTATGGCACACCTGGTTGTAAGATCGAAACCTGGAAAATTGGTTTTTCTTGATTCCTTGGGTCCGGGTTACTAATTTGTAAAAGGCGAAGGCAATTGAGTTTTGGGCAACCATGAAAATCTGAAAGTGGGCCACAAGGTAAACCCTAGTTCGTAAATTAAGAAAAGTGTAATGCAGGGATGATGAAGAGGGGCAACGAAATACCTCGAAAGCTTGATGAAAATCTTGATTCTCGTTTCTGAAATGCGCAAGCAAGGATGCAACTGGGAAGCGATTCTTGATGAAGATTCGCAGTAAAGTTCCGCCTGCTTTCGCTCTTGCTGTCAAGGTCGTTTCAATTGCAATGAGGCGTAAAGTGGTAAAAAGAGTTGAATCCTACCTTTTTATATTCCACTCTGGCCGGCTGGGGGATCAAATCATTGGGCCCAAAGCACGAGACGCGGTGAACCAGGCCGCATTTAATGGGCATGTGAGTTGAACCTCGCTTAGAATTACCGACTTCGGCCGACGCCAGATTTTGAGAAACGCTTGTTCAAGACGCCATGAATTGCCGTGCATATAACTTTTGGTTTTAGAATTTTGGAGGGAAGTGCTTTGAAATTTTTTGGGTCCTCCTCGTCATGAGCATGAATACTCGGTAAGACAAGGAGTTGGGGGCTACTGAGCTGCCCGGCCCAATCAGGCCCAAGCCAGGAGCCACGTGTCATGCGCGTGTATCTTCCGAGCAAGCGAGCAAAGATGTTACACGAATAACCGGGTAAAATCTCTGCTTTTGGTCGGGCTTCTACATACTTGCGAGATGGGGGCTAAGCTTCACGCGACATTGATGAGCGAGCATCATTGCTCGATTGCACCAAGAAGAGTTACAAATAGTTGAGGACACTCATGTCCTGAAAGATCAAGATAACAGTTGAGGGTGGTTACACCCGAGCAATAATCCTGACCATAAGTCATGACTGTTCGCACGGGAGTTAATGCTTGTTATGGGTAGTTAATGCCAATCATGGGCAGTTAATGCCAATCATGGGCAGTTAATGCTGATCGTGGGCAGTTATTCATGATTATGGGCAGTTATGCCTCCGGCACATATAAAAGCTTGGCAAAATTTGAAGAGAGGTATGCACAATCTTATTTTCTAGCCTAAACTCTGCTGAATTGTTAACTCTCTTGTGCTAATTCACACGCCGGAGGGCTTTTGCAGGGAGTGCCCCTGCCCAGTTCACGTTTGTTCTTGTTTATTTCAGAGTCGGGCTCAGAGGATCTACAAACACGTTGAAAGCCAGGTGTTTAGATTGGGCTGATTTAGTGGGTCCAGATTATCTTGGACGCATCAGATATATAAATATATTTATATAATTATATAGTATATAATATGTATTATAAAATCATATATATTAATATTTTAATATGGCGATTCGGTTCGGTTTGGTTCGGTCCGGAAGGAAGGAAGGAAAAATCACAAACCGAACCAAATCGACCAATTTATAAAAATTTCAAACTGAAACCGAACCATCCTATGTCAAAACCGAACCAAACCTACCGATTCGATTTCGCGATTCAAACTTACACCCCCAATAGAAACGATAAAGATAGTCAATCGAAATACCAAAGGGGGTAAGAAAAAATACATAAAAATGGTCATTTGAGTCTCATGTGGACATTTTTTGTCAATTTAAATAGTAGTGCATAAACACAAGATGATAAAGAAAGTATTATAATTACATTGTTTCAATTTGTAGTTAAAAGGGGGAAGTCAAATATAACTCATAACTGAGGGGGTTACTTGTAATTTACCAAATATAAAAGATTTTCCTAATAAAACAAAGAACAGTGATCACACAGTGACACCATTTGTCATTGGGATAAGATTTTAAATCTTAAGAAATGAATAGAATGGGTACAATGGTAAATTGAAACCACGGAACTGAATCGAACCAAATTAAACAGTCGGTTTGGTTTGATTTCGGATTCAAAAATTGGAGAATTGTACAATTCTGTTCACGATTTTTTGTATCGAATCAAATCAAAGCAATTTAATTTATATATTTTTATTTTTTTATTATATAATATATGAACTGCCTGGCCCAAAAGGCCCAAGCCTGGGTCACGTGCCTGACACACTTCCTGTCATCACGAGCAGAGCACGTGTACTCAAACTTGATTGTGAAGCGGGCAGCGACCAAACAATGAACATTATAATGAGTGTAGGATTTGGGGGCTAAATAACAAGTCAGCAGGTGCATAGCGAGCTGGCGATTTGATACCTAGTGGGCAAGTTCATAGCGAGCTGGGGGCTCACCTTCCAAGCAATTAAAAGTTTAGCAAGCAGACTTACCATGCTCGGTTATGCAAGTAACGGTCATCTCGAACTGTGCACTTATTTCCGAGAATATCGCTTCCACATTCATGATCAAACCGTTAGAATGGACGTGGCAGTTAATGTGCCTGCCTAGCACGCATTGATATTTAATGGGGAGTTATCCAATTTCCCCAGAAGGCTATAAAAACCCCTCAAAATAAAGGAGGGAGGTACGTGATTCATATACTAAGGCTAAATTCTGTCAGTTTGCTTACTCAGTTGAGTGTTAGCTAATTCTCACACCGGAGGTAGAGCTGTCAAGGTGGGTTGGCGGGGCGGACCAACCCACAACCCGCTATAACCTGTCATTTGGCGGGACGGGGCGGGCCAACCCATCAAATGTGGCGGGCCGGGAAATTACCAACCCAACCCAACCCATCTTGGGTTGTGGGTTAGGCGGGCCAACCCACCAACTTTTTCCTCAATTAATCTAAATAATACAAATAATCATAAATAATACAAAAAAAAATGTCACAATTCATTAAAAAAATTATATTTTCTACTATTATATTTTTAATAGTGTTTTCTAACAATTTTCTCTAATATTAATAGTATAAAATGAGAAAAAAATATATAAGTAAGAAACTATTTTATCATTACTCCTTTTGTATGTTCTTATAATCATCTTTCTATAAATATTGCGGTTAATATACCTTATTCTGACATTTTTAGTTACTATAAATGTCACTTTTTGAACGAATTCAAAATCATTTACTAATATTTCATATATAAAAAATAATCTTACATTTTGAGCAAAATTGATTTAAACTAATCATTTCAAACTTATGAATTGGTTATTTGAAACTAGTATATGACGGGTCAACCCGCCATGACCCGCCACAACCCACCTCAACCCGCAACCCACAACGGGCTCAACCCGTTTGACCCACCTCCTAATGGGTTCATATTTTCCCAACCCAACCCACCTTTTTTAAGTTGCGGGGCGGGCCAACTCAACGGACCCAACCCATTTTGACAGCTCTAGCTGGAAGGCTTTTGCAGGAAGAGCTCCTGCCCAGTTTACGGTTGTTGTTTGCCTTTCAGGATTGGGCCTTGAAGATTTGGGATAGATTGAAAGCCATATATCTGATATATTAAGCCCAGTACGTCATTGGATTATTTTGGACGCATCAGTTGGTTCCGTTGCCGGGGAACGTTTTTCCTTCAACCCAATCTTGTTTCTTGATAGCCTCTCAAGTTTTGGTTATGGCGGAAAATGGTGTTAATGGCGGTAACCAGGAAGAGGTACATACAGCTACCCCTAGTCTTAACCTTTCGGCTGGTAATAATCCGCCACCGCATGATGGCCGTCATCAGCTCAATCAACGGCGAGGTTTGGATTCCTTGGCTAGGAGTGTTGTAGCTACTGTTGGATTGGCCAATGAGTTTCGGGAGGAAGCTTTACGCCAGAGGGCGATATATCTGGGGAAAATGCACCAGCTGAATTTGCAGCTAATCGCAATGGGTAAGCCACCTTTACCCATTGAGTTGGAGCTCCTACCGGGTTTGCCAGCACCAAGTCAAGCACCAAGTAGGTCAAGAACCGGGGGAAATCTTCTACATCCAGTGCAAGTTCCTTCACAACCTCATGCGCGAGAATCTAATAAGGGCCGAAGCCAGCCAGGAGGGGCGAGCCAGTCACAGCGTTGTTCCGAGTGTACATTCTTGATTGGGACCCAAGGCGGGAGAGGATTCAGCACAGTCTCGCCATCATCGAAGATCGCCTTCACCACAAAGGTCGCATCCTCGTCAGCCTCGTTCGCCATCTCCGCGCAGATCACATGCTCGTAATCATCGTACTCCATCTCCTAGGAGGTCTCATGCTTGTCGTCATCGGACACCTTCTCCTGGAAGGTCACAAGTCCATCTGTAACATCATTCTAAACACCGGAGGGAATTGCATCAACCAAATGCACAGAAAATTTTAGTGGCTAATGAGCCGATGCCTCAGCTCGCAGGTGTAGCCCAGGCACAGGTGGCGCAGGCCGTGGGTGTTGCCCAAGCTATGGGAGCTATGGGACCCCCACAGGCCCCTCTTGTGTCTGGAATACAGCCTCAGCCAGTGGGTGGTTTGCCTATAACCTTTAACGTGCAAGAGTTTGAGGACTTGAAGCGCCGTATGGAGGCATGGGAGCAGGGCAAGGCCCTGGATGGGAATTTTCTGGGAACGTCAGCTAGTCCCTTGGCTCCATGGATTGAGAATACACCTCCAGCACAAGGGCTCATTTTCCCAAATGTTAAGGAGTACACAGGGAAGACAAAGGCAAGAGATTGGTTGATGTCGTTTGAGTCCCAGATTGGTCTTGTGACATCAGATGAGGCATTAAAAGTCTGAGCTTTTGTGGGCTCGTTACAAGGAAAAGCATTGGCCTGGATTGGAGCTTTACCTCGCAGATCCATCAATAACTAGGCAGATTTGAGGGCAAAGTTCTTAGCAGATTTTGGAACTTCCGGGGCAATTGCAAAGACAAGAGCTGACTTGTCTAAAGTTAAGCAGGGAGCTCATGAATCAACGGCCAGTTATTTGGAGCGGTTTACGAAAATGCTCGAGCAAGTTCCTGGACTATCTGAGCAGGAGGTTACTTTATGCTTTGAAACAAGTTTGCTCGAGGGAGAAGGCAGTTTACGATCAGAGTTGAGCATGCAAGAGCCCAAGACGCAGGCTGAGATGCTAATGCGAGCTCAAAAGTGGTGCGCGGGAGAGATCGCGAAGAAAGAAAAGAAGAAAGAAAGTGCCGAGATGGGGGAAGCTAAGGCTAATCCTAAGGGTAGCGGCCAAGGTGCAGGCGGCGGTTATAACAGAAGCAAATCAAGATATGACCGTCCAAGGGAATTTCTTCGAGAGAGTGATCTCACCCCGCTCAACTCATTGCGGGAAGATATAATGTATGAGGTTCGAGATGAGCTTCCCCGACCACCATACATGAATCCCGAGACAGCAGATTCCAGGAATCGAACTAAGAGGTGTGCCTATCATGAAGATTATGGGCATACAACGGAGGAATGTTGGCCATTGAAAAAGGTCATTCAAAAGTTGATAAATGAAGGTCGGTTGGACCGGTTCAAGAGAGATGGCAACAACAGGGGGAATGCCCCCCGAAGAGACGTGCCCCCAATTCGAGGGGTAATAAATATAATTATGGATGAGGAGCCCACACCCACTCAGCTCGGCAAGCAGATTTACTCATTGTCAAAGGTGGTGGATTGCCCAACCACTTTGCAAGCAGGGGAAGAGTCGATACATTTTACTCGCAGTGAGTTGGCGAGTAATGTGGCAGGGGAGTAGTCCTTGATTGTTTCTGCTCTGGTTGATGGCTGGGTGGTGCATCAGAAATCAAAAGGTACCGATTAAAGGCACAGTTGAGCTTGAAGTTTTCATTGGGGAGGGTAATCACACTAGGGTGGAGAAGATTACTTTCATAGTGATCGATCTGAAGTCCCCTTATAATATCATTTTAGGGGTACCGAGCATGACTAAGTTCCAAATGGTCGCTTATATTCCTCACCAGCGAGCCAAGTTCTACACAGATCAAGGAGTGGGGGTGTTGAAGAGTCAACCCCGGGCGGTGCTCGAGTATGTGCGAGATACTCAAAGAAAAAAAACAAAAGTTGACTTTGGAGGATGGCGAGCAGAAAGTCACTATTAGTACCAAGGAAAAGTCTCATGTAACTGTGAATGCGCGATGGGCCCGAATTTACAGCTCAGGACGAGCTGGAAGAGATTGTCATTAATTCAGCTTATCCCGAATAAAAAATAAAGATTGGCAGAGCACTGTCAGATGAAGCCCGGGCTAACTTGGTCAAGCAACTTCAGAGTAGCTTGGATGTGTTTGCATGGCGGCCAGAGGATATGCAAGGGGTTAGCGAAGATGTTACAATTCACTGCCTTAGCGTGAACCCAGCTTTTAGGCCAATTCAATAGCGGCCTAGAGTATACTCCACTGAAAAGGATAAAGCAATCAAGGAGGAGGTGGAGAAGTTGCTCAGTGCGGGTATTATTGAGGAGATACACTATCCGACTTGGCTGGCCAATGTCGTCATGGTTAAAAAATCCAATGGAAAATGGAGGATGTGTGTGGACTTCACCGACCTCAACAAAGCCTGCCCAAAGGATTGCTATCCTCTTCCTCGCATTGATAAGTTGGTGGACGCTATAGCAGGCTTCGAATTCCTGAGTTTCATTGATGCATATTCAGGATATCACCAGTTGAAGATGACTGAGAAGGACAAAGCTTTGACCGCGTTCCAAGCAGCAGGCGGGCTCTATTGCTATAAGATGATGCCATTCGGTTTAAAGAATGCAGGGGCTACTTATCAGCGAATGGTGAACAAGGTCTTCAGCTCGCAGATCGGCAGAAATGTGGAGGCATACATTGATGATATGGTGGTGAAGACCAAAGGGCATGATCATACTGTTGATTTGGAGAAAACTTTTTACAATCTCAAGAAGAACAACATGAAGCTTAATCCGAGCAAGTGTGTGTTCGGAGTGAAGGCAGGCAAGTTCCTGGGGTTCATGGTGAATGAAAGAGGTATTGAGGTCAACCCGGAGAAAATTAAGGCATTGGCCACAATGAAGCCTCCTCGCTGCATCAAGGATGTCTAGAAGCTTAATGGCCGAGTTATAACCCTCAGTCGTTTTATTTCCAAGTTGACAGAAAGGTGCCTACCATTTTTCAAAGTGCTTCGAGGAAACAAAGGGTTTGAATGGACAAACGAATGTCAAGAAGCTTTCAAGTAGCTGGTAGAATATTTGGGACAGCCTCTATTGCTAAGCAGCCCGGTCCTTGGAGAAAATTTGTTTGTGTATCTCACGGCGACAGAGCAGGCTGTAGCCGCTGTATTAGTTAGGGAATAATGTAGTCTCCAAAAGCATGTGTATTACGTTTCTAAGGCCCTCACCGCGGTGGACGGGCATTATTTTAATGCAGAAAAATTGGCCTATTCGCTTGTTGTTGCTGCTCGAAAACATCGAGCTTATTTTTCTGCACACCCCATCATTGTGTATACAAACACACCTCTTAGGAAAATTCTGCACAAGCCGGACTCTTCTGGTCGCTTGCTTACCTGGTCAATTGAATAGACAGAGTTTGAGATCGATTATCAACCTCGGCGAGCTATTAAGGCACAAGCTTTGGCAGACTCTGTGGCTGAGACTAATTTCAAGGATTTATGCGAGGAAGAAGTTTTTACCCAGACCGCGTCAACAAATGTTCCTATTCAGTAGCCTCGTCCAGATTATTGCTGGGAGTTACATGTGGATGGCTCGGCTGGCAGGTTTGGAAGTCGAGTAGGTCTTGTATTAGTTCCACCCGAGCAGGAGGTGGAGTTTGAGAAGGCTTTGTGTTTCAAGTTTCCAGCATCAAATAACCAAGCAGAATATGAGGCTTTGATCGCAGGGCTTGAGCTCGCACAGGACGTAGGAGTGCGTGAGATAATAATTTACTGTGATTTGCAATTGGTCGTAAACCAGGTCAAGGGTGATTATTTTGTCCATCATATTGTACCTTGGTGAATGAGGTTTTGAAGGATTTTGATTACTGGGAGCTGGTTCGAATTGGCCGTGAGGATAATATGTGTGCAGATTACCTTTCCAAGATGACCGAAGATGAAATTCAATCTTTGCATCCAGGGGTCATGATTGAGTACTTGGAGGTCCCAGTGATAGAGAAAGAGGTGATCATGGACATTGAGCTTGCTGCGAAGTGTTGGATAGATGATCTGAAAGCTTACATCGAGCAAGGAACGTTGCCCGAGGATAAGTCAGAATCTCGGACTATTCAGAAGCTAGCATGCCGGTATGTTATTCTGGATAAAGTTCTTTACCGGCGGTCATATACTAGGCCTTTGCTTAGGTGTGTGCGGCCAGAGATGATCGAGGGCATACTGGGTGAAATTCATGAGGGAAAATGTGGAGGGCATCCGAGTCAACGGTCATTGGCAGAAAAGGTTTTGACTGCGGGGTTTTATTGGATTACTTTGAGGCGAGATGCAGAAATGTATGTTCGCCGATGTGATAAGTGTCAACGTTACGCCGATATACCTCGGTTACCTTCTACCGAGCAGACTCCTGTGGTGGCATCATGGTCATTCGATATGTGGGGCATAGACCTAATCGGTCATTTTCCGTTAGCTCGCTCCAAGTTTAAATATGCGGTAGTTGATGTGGATTATTTCACCAAGTGGGTAGAGGCTAAGCCTTTGGCAACTATTAGTAAGATCAACGTGATAGACTTTGTGCACGAGAATATATGGTGCCGTTTTGGGGTACCTCGGGAAATAGTTTCTGATCATGGGACTCAGTTCTCAGAAAAGTTTACAAAAGTTTGTGATCAGATGCGCGTGAGACATTGGCAGTCTTCTGTCGCATATCCTCAAGGTAATGGACAAGCTGAAGCTGCTAATAAGCAAGTCTTGCACGCTCTTAAGAGAAATCTTGAAGATAAGGCGGGAAGATGGGTGGATGAGTTACCATCAGCTTTGTGGGCGGTCAGAACAACAGTTAGAGGGCCCACGGGTGAGACAGTTTTTTCTCTTGCTTATGGATCTGAGGCTATGGCACCGGTGGAGATGTACTTACCAAATCATTGAGTATCTCACTATGATACAGACTCCAAGACTGTAGCTTGGGCAGCTGATCTTGATTTGGTGGAGGAGAAACGGTTGGAATCTAAGATGCGAATGGCAAATTATAAACAGTGAGCAAAAGCCCACCACGATTAGAGGGTTCGTGGTCGGTCATTTGCTGTGGGCGAGTGGGTTCTCCGTAAAATTGAGGCAATAGGCCATCGAACAGAATGGGGGAAGCTTTCTCCTAATTGGGAAGGTCCTTTTCAAGTAGTCAGAATTGTTAAGGAGGGGACCTATATGTTGCGAACAGAGGAAGGCATCGAGCTTAAGCACCCATGGCATGCAGATCACTTGAAGAAATATTATCGTTGATTGGAATTTTGCAGACTTTTTCTTGATTTGATGTAAGTTGGGATAAAATGAATAAGAACACATTGGGTCTTATTTTTTAAAGTATCCTAATTATAGCGTTGGTACGAACTCGATTATGCTTTTGGCAAACATGGGTTTTTTCTGCTTGTTTTAAAAAGTTGGTGTTTGAGTGTGGTCTAAGGTTATCTCGATTATTCTATTTTTCATGAGTACGGAGTATCTTTGCTCATGAAAAAGGGTTGGTGTTCGAGCCAATTATCTCGATTATTCTCCTTCACGAGTGCGAGTTGTCTCACCTCGGGTGAAGGGGTTGGTGTTCGAAGGCTATGCATTTTTTATTTCTCGTCTAGCCTGGAATGAGCTCGCTCGATTTAAAAGATAGGTTTTTAAGACAGTTGAAGCATTTTTGAGAAAATAAAAGCATGGATATTAAACGCATAAATGTTAATATTACAGGCCCAAAGATAGTGTAAATTGTCTTGCAGGGTAATAGCAATGAAAAAAGTTCAGTTTTGGCACGTAGGCCAGGAGAAATCTAAGGATCAGCGGGAATAGTTTGAGCGGTGCCTTGGTCAGGGTTAGCCATTTCATTGGGGGTATCTTCAATCACGATCACGTCCCCATCGTCACCAGCAGAATGAGCAACCAAGGTCGAAGCCTCCTGTGATTTAGCCATCTAGATTTGGGTCATCAAATCTGTAATGGTCACTTCGGCAGTTTTTGAAGGGGTCCAAGCAGCGAGCCCTTTTTGAGCATCTAATTGAGCCAGGGAAATCAGCTCATCTTCAGTGAAGGGCACCAAGGCATGGCCCGGGCGAGCGAAGGGCAGAAGGGGGTGTTGGTTCCCCATTTAGCAAGCTGTTTCGGCCGGATATCCATCCCGCTGCATGCTAGTTGCCTAAGGACATGTGTGGGTGCTCCGGATGACGGCCCGCACCCCGCGCTCCCTTGGTTAGAGGAATGCGGCATGCGGATGCAGACACCACGCTTTCCATTCCACCCTCCCTTGTCTAGGGGAAGACGAAATTAAAAATGCGGAAAGGGTGCTGTCAAAAAGCGCGTTGAGTACGCCTCGGTCACTTCAATGATTTTTGGTCCGTTATGGGAGCTATGAGTTTTCTGTATCAGGTTATCCCTTGTTTAGGGGATAACAGGATGCAGGAATACATCACCCTTTCATTCACATCTTCCCTTGTAAGGGGAAAATGGAAAGTTTAAGAAATGATGTTGCGGGCCCCACTACAGACTTTATAAAAATTACCTTATGGCCTATTTCGGATCACTATGAGTGCTTTGGGTTTTCTATATCAAGTTATCTCTTTTTTAGGGGATTTCAGGATATAGGAATACATCACCCTTTCATTCTCATTCTCCCTTTTTTAGGGGACAACGGGAAAGTGCAAGAAAGGATGTTGCGATGCCTCAATGCGACCCAAAATGTTTCGACAGAGTCGCCATCTTTATTTTAAGGAGAAAATAAAGAAAAAACCAAAAAAGGAAACCAGAGAATGCAAAAACGGGTTCGGAGGCTAAGTTACAAGTTGGGAAGGTGCTAGGCACCCAACTCGCCCTTTCGGTCTCACAAAACAAGTTTTTGGCTAAAATATGCTTTTTGTTATATTTATCTAGTAAATAAATAAAGCATTAAAAGACAGAAAAGAAAACAAATACATCCATATTTACATTAGTTACGGACTTGCAGCCGCCTCTTTCCATTAATTACAAATACATTTAAAAATATTTGCCCATAATAATGGCTCTTTTTAATGCTATTTTCTAAATAAATCTGGGCAGCACAACGGCATATATTTTTACATTGGGCCGGATGGAAAATAGCTTTTTATAAAATAACGCTCTTAAAGGCTCACCTTTTAGAGCGTGGTGTGCTCGCTCTGTCCTTCTCGGGAGAGGGAGTCTTTTTTTTGCATTCTTTGCCTCTTTGCGGTTGCTACGGTTCGAACAAAATGCTTGCTTCCGAAAGTTGCTTTTGGGCAAGTGAAAGCAGGCGCATTTGTTTTTTTTGCTTTGCGTGCTTGTTGCTGGCGGAAATCGGGCAGAACAATTGCTTGTTTCTGGCGGATTTGGCCTTTTTACTAGTGCAGAGCAACTGCTCTTTCTGAGATTTTTGGACCGGGGAAATAGAGTGGATACCTAGCTGGGGGGCTAAGGATCACTTTGACCAATTGGTTTTGCGTTTGGAGGAGTTTTGGCAGGGCTTCGAGGCTTTATAGGAGGGGGCTCTAACTATCTCTCGATCGCTCACTATTCTCACAGCGTAACAACAACGCTGAAAGCTTTGGGGAATTTTCGGTGTGCTAAAAGCGAACCCCGAGGCCTCTATTTATAGGCTGAGAGAGGGACATCGAGGGAATTTCTTTTTCTCTCTTTATGTTACATTTCCTTGTACTGCGTGCCGGAAGATTTGCACAATGCATTAACTATAGCACTCATGTAGCAACTTTGGGCTCACTATAGCAGCTTTTGGGCACCGGCATAACCCCTTTTGGGTTCCGCGCCAAGTCCCTTTTATGGCAGCGCCAAGCCCTCAAATTTCAACCACTTTTTGACGCTTTAGTCCCTACATTTTACTGTTTTGCGCATCCTGCTTTATCTTTTGCATTTTTAAACCCTGTAACTTGACATTTGTTAAGTTTTAACAGGTCTTGATATCGCATGCCAAAGTTACGTACCACGGGTACGAAATTGGGATGTCTACAAAGCCCCTCAACGATGGAGTCTACGGGTAACCCGAAGCTTACTGAGTAGACGAACATCGTTGATAAGAAATAGACTCTCCAATTTCGTGCAATTATAACGAGGGAGAGATACAATAGGTAGCAGTTATAATGCAACAGTTTATAATGTTAACCAAAACTCACATATCGTAGACATATTTAGTCGGTTATAGCAGGTTATCGTAGTTTTTAACCAGATATGCAAATTAAACGCTCTAAAGGTTGGACCTACTAAAGTAGGCTGCCTACGTATCCCTTAATAAAGGAAATCAGACCAAACGTAGTTCGGGCTAAGCCGAAACAAGCATGTTGCAATGGTCATGCCTACCGAAATAGGGCTGCCTACGTATCCTTAGCCAAGGAATCATACCAACCGTAGTTCACACCAATGCAAACAAACAGTGCCGGGTGGGATGCCAAGATCAAACTTCGTGTCCTCAGGACAGGATCCTTCGTCGAAACACGACAGCCTCTCTCTCTGGCCCGGGGTTGCAGCCCCTTCGTGAGAAAGGCAAAACACAATTCACATCAAATACATGTCGTATCCTTCAAAGGGTCGAAACCCTTTGCCGAACACGACGGCGGAATGCATCATCTCCTCAGGAACTTGCCTTCGTCAGAGAACGATAGCCTTTCCCTCTGACTCGGGGTTGCAGCCCCTTCAAGGAAAGTTTCCAAACACGGATCACATCATGGGCTGATCATTCCTCTTGGGGTTACACCTCACGAGGAGATGATCCTACGCTACTCCTATAAAGCAGGAAAAAGAATGCATCCTCAGGAACTCAATCCTTCGTCGAATGCAGTGGCGGAATGCATCGTCTCCTCAGGAACTTGCCTTCGTCAGAGAACGATAGCCTTTCCCTCTGACCCGGGGTTGCAGCCCCTTCAAGGAAAGTTTCCAAACACAAATCACATAATGCATGCAAAAGGTAAAATACTTTACCTTTTCTTACCATTGCTTTGCTTTTGCGACTTCTGCCGCCTTTGCTGCTTTTGCTGCATTTGCGGACTCATGCTGGGGATTTTCTTTCTTTGCTGCATTTGTTGCTTCTTGCTGGAAATCTTTCTTTTTTTGCTGCTGCATTTCCGGCTTTAGCTGGAAATTTCTTCCTTGCTGCAATTTCCGGCTTTAGCTGGAAAATTCTTCTTTTTGCTGCTGCATTTCCGGCTTTAGCTGGAAAATTCTTTCTTGCTGCAATTTTCGGCTTTAGCTGGAAAATTCTTCTTTTTTGCTGCTGCATATATATTTTCCTTACATTTTTCTTATGCATGCATATTTTTCTGCTTTGCATTTTCTTTCTTTCTTTTTCTCTTTTTTTTTCTTTTCTTTCTCTTCATCATTTTTTTTAATTTTTATGCATGCTTTATTTTTTATTTTGCATGCTTGCATTTCTTTTTTCATTTTTCTTATTCATTGCATTTCTTTTTCTTTTCTGCTTTTTCTTGCAGAATTTTGCCTTTGCCACCGATTTTCCTGGTCTTTCTGCTAATTCTGCGGCTGATCTGCTGGGGATATGGACTTTATTATGCTTTTGGATGGATGACCACTAAATTTTGGGGCATTTACACAAATGGCCAAGTCAAAGATGACTTGGTCATTTATAACCTCACTTAAAAAAAATACTTTTATAGCCACTTTAATCTAAAAATGTCATCAATACCCTTTCCCTACCATTTGCGTTCATGGCGTCGCCGGTGACTGCGTTCATGGTGGAACAGAGGGAGAGAGCTATTGCGATGGGGATCTTGGCCAGAGATGGAGGCTAGGGCGGGATCTTGGTCGGAGATGAAGGTTGGGGATGAAAAAGACGAAGATGAAGATGAACCAGACGCCGGACGCCGAACGCCGGACGAAGATGAACATCATTGTCGCCGGAGAAGACGAAGATGAAACCACAGTGGTCGACTAGACGACCACCTAGTCGACCACTGTGGTCGTCTAGTCGACCAGGGACAGTTTCGTCAGATCTCTTCTTTGGTTAGTCAAAAGTTATATATGTTCATCAATCGGGTCAAATGGTTGTATTTGATAAATGCCACACTAAATTTTGTTAACAAAGTTAACTTTGTTAACTTTCCGTTAGGCTCCAGGGGTCATTTTGCAGCTTGGAAAATTGGAGGACTTAAGTGCTGAATCTTCAAACTTTGGAGGGGGAAAAGGAAAAATTCCTTTTTCCTCCCTTAAGTGGACAGGGCATGGGGGAGCAGAAGCCACTGCTTCTCTTCTTCTTCATTTCTTCGTTTCTATCTGCTGCGACATTTGCTCTGCTTCTTTGCATTTCTTTGTCATTTTCTCTCCTTTTCTTATTTTTCTTTCGCCAATTTTCGTGTTTCTCTTAGCAGATGGCTTCTTCTTCATGATCGCGGGAGGGAAAGGCTCTGATGCATCCGGAATCAGGTGAGAGGAGGAAGGAACTCCCTCCTTTGACTCGAAATTTTGTCAAATACTGCTACTCCAAGGATAATTGGAGTAATCCTCACCGCGATTGGAACACTCACGTATTCAATCTTCCAAATTTGGCCGTAAGTTTCTTCTTTTTTAAAACCATTTGGATGATTCCTCAGATCTGCTAGATTTTTGCACTGCTTTGGCTTGTTGGAGCATTCTTGACCCTGCTTATAATGCTTATGCATGCAATATATATGCTAAAATGATGCAATTTGGTGATTATTCATGAAATTTATGCAATTTATTTTTGCGATGCATAATTTAACTAGCGGGCACTATTTGACCATACAATGCATGCTTTATATTTTTAATGCAATTTGACTATATGATGCATGCTTTAGGCTAGAAAAAATATTTTAATATGATGCAATAGACTTCTTTTTTTTTGGAATATGATGCATTTTTTTCGGGCATATTTTCAGATATATTTTCGGATGCATGCAACATATAACAGCATATTTCATGCGATAAAATTTATTTTTATGAAATGCTTATGCTGCTTAGACATGATAAATGCCACGGAAATATTTTCTTTTCATGATTTGCGACATTTTTTTTATTTTTTGTTAACGCTAAAATGTAGCTATTCATGCAATAAATGCAAATGATAAATAGCTAATGCATGCATATATCATTTTATTGATGCAAATGCAAAAATAGAACACTTATAGGATGCTTGCTAATATGATGCATGGACATTTTTTTTTGTGCAGGAAAAGTAAAAATGCAAAACATACATTTTATATTTATATGTATATATTTTTTTATGATGCCGAAAATGCCAACATATATTTTTAGATGCAAAAAGATGTTTTTTTTTCTTTTAGAGATGCTAAAAGATGCAATTCAATATTTTTGAATGCTAAAATGCAATAATAAAAATTATTATCATTTTATTTTCCTTTTGAAATGCCCAAAATGTTTTAAATGCAAAAAGATGCATTTTCTCTTTTTTTCAATATATTTTTAAAATGCAATAAAATCATCTTCTTCTTTTTTTTTTTTTAATGCAAAGTGCAATATAGAGATTATTATGCAAACATTTATTTATCATATGCAATATGCTCATATTTAGTGCAGGAAAAATTAAAAGGATAGTAAACTTACCCTTTTTTTTTTACATGCAATTTTTCTTTTTGCAGATGCGTACACCCCTGAAACGGATTCGGGCCACCTGTGCCAATGTTTCTGATATTTATAGTCTGCTGCCCAAGGCGGCACAAGTTTTGGTAGAGGGCTCCGGCTTTAGCCCGTTTTTGCGGGCTTTTGGTCCCTTTTGCAGCTATCTCCCCATCTTCGAGGTGCTGAGGGACTACTGGTGGGATACTACCCACACTTTTTATTTTAGCTAGGGGGAGGCTACCATGACCCCTTGCGACTTTGCTGCTATTACTGGCATTCCTACCAGCATCGGTAGGACTCTAGAGCCTGACTATACTCTCCGTCACCATCATGACGTGATGGAAGACCTCCTGGGTTTTGAGCCTGAATATAAATCGGTAGATGAGATCCTTATTGGTAGCGTGCAGAAATGGCTCCTGGAGAATGTCGGAAGGGTGCCAGAGAACAACAGCAAGGCCGTAGCTCGCGTTGCTAGAGCGTTTCTATTCTTTTTTCTTGGCACTTCTCTTTTTGCCAATTCTTCCACCACTCTGAGGGTCTCCATTTTGGCATGCCTGGCGGAATTTGATCATATGGCTGATTATAACTGGGGGCAGGCAGTCCTGGCCAAGCTTTATGCCTCAATGGATAGGGCTAGCCGCAACGACTCACCAACCCTTAATGGATTAGCCCCGGCGTGGGAGGTATCTTTCCTTTTCCTACCATTGTTATTATTATTTTTCTTTTGCAGCATATTATTTCTTTTTGCTGATGATTTTTTTTTCTCTTTTTTTTCCATCATTTTGTTGCAGGTTTGGGGTTTTTCCTTTTTCCATTTCATGCTAGGCTGGTTCCAGCAGCGTTTTCACGAGCCACCCTACTTGGCTGAATTCGTGGATGAAAACAGAGTTCGGTCAAAGCGAGGCAGCAGCTGCTCGAACATAGATTGGGTGCGGGAGCGTATTGCCAGTTCGAGCACGGGCACCGTGTATTTTCTTCCCTAGAGGGGCTTGATAGGTTATTATGTTGTCACCTTGGAGATGAGTCGCTGCTGGATACTCATGGTATCCATTATGGTTGACTCGTTGTATATGGGCGAGCGGGTCAATTGCCAGCACTCTCCTCTTTTGACTCCCCCAGTTGTGCCTCCTATGCCTCCTATGTGGGTAATTATGCCAGATTTTCTACCAAACAGGTATCAGTACCTGGCGAAGTTTCCTATGCCTCTGAGCGACTTCCCGCATATGGTATACGAGGATTTCCTGAGGACTGTGCTCCATCCTCCCCCTCCTATTTCTGTGGCAGCCAGGCGTGCTTCAGATGCTTCTGCCAGGCCGAGGCCTTCTATTCCATCTTTTGACGAGCATTTGGAGTTCACTGGTCCTGATGATGCTTTCTCTACCTTTAGATATCATCGGGGTGGCAGGATGTTAGAGGAAGTTCTTCCTGATGCTGATATTCTTGAGGAGTGCCGGGTCCCGGAGTAGGCTCGCTCGGTAGACACATTTCATTTCTTTGCATCTCTTTTTTATCTCATTTGCATTTTATTTTTCATACGTATATATCTTTTTGCTTGAGACTAATATATCTTCTTCTTTTTTCACACTCTTTTTTTTTCAGGTGAACGTGTCTACCTACAAGAGGCTGCTGCGGGGTTTTTTCAGCATCAACAAGCTTTATCAAAAGCTTATGGATGAGTTCTCTTGCCGAGGAAACGATGCGGTGCGGCAGACCAGGCGCCGAGATGATGACAATGACGATGAAGCGGCTGCTGGATCGAGTCGCGCCCGAGGCAAAGGACGAGCATATAGGACTGGCGGCGGACAGGGCCCTCGAGTCATGGGAGGCAATTTGGATAGGAACCAGTCTTCCCGTGCCCATTAGCTTTTAAATACCTGCATTTATTAGCCTATCTTTCTCTTTTTTTTTCTTTCTTGTACCAAAATCTGTACAGATATTTATTATGCAATGCAATATAATTTTATATGATGCAAGAAAATAAAATGTAGACTCAATACTCATGCACAAAATAAAGCTAGACCAATATCTAGGGGTATTGGCACGTTGTAGCTCAGAAAAGAATTTTAGAAAAATACACCTTCGGACTCGAGCGAGATTTTCTGATAATCTACGGGGAGGAAGAGGCAGCCGCCTCTTCCTGTGCTAGAACTTATAATTGGCACAAAGCTATTCTCATAGCCTTTGCGTTTTTCTTCGCGATCAGACAAGGCAGCAGACAATGGTCGGAGCCGAAAATACCAGGATACCAGGCCAGTTTGAGGGAACAATGACTAGAGCTTGGCTCCACCCATAATGGTTATGGGCGCGGTGCTAGGGAAGCATTTTGGCGGCGCCAGAGCCTTCTTCTATGTAATTCCTGTTCAGCACTGTTTGTGCACTGTGCCTAGAAACCGTCTGCTTCTTCAGTTTTTCAGTATAAATGGCGGATGAGGCAGCGCTTAATTTTCATCAGCTCGCTTGCCTTCTCTCCTGCTTAAGCTTTCAATTTTTCTTTTGCTTAGTTTCACCCTCTTTTATCAGATAGACTTTTGTTTTTCTTCAAAAATGGCTGCACCAGCCCATACAACATTGAAGATGGAAATTTATGAAAATGCCCTGGATTTCTGGGTCCTTTCACTGCGGTCAGATCAACGTGACTGGTTCGAGCATATTTATGGATATAGGTGGCTGCTGTCTTGGCAGAACCTTTATATAAATAGGGATATGCTACAAGGAGCTTCCAGGTTCTGGTCACCTCAAGACCACCTTTTTAATTTTGGCATGAATGAGATGTGCCCCACTTTTGAAGAATTTTGTGCAATGGGGGGGATGGCAGCCACCGGTCCTATTGTCGTGCCTTCTCATCGGAGGCGTCCATACATGGCCATCGGGGAGCTCTTTGGCACCACTCGCGCTGCTACTCCAGGTTTTTACAATGGAGTAAATTTTAATCTGATCGTCCTTCCTAGGCCCTTTACAGAGTTCAGGGAGAACGACCTGGATTATTTGAGGCGCCGGCTGTCAGCTCTTTTCTTTGCCTTGTAGGGAGGTACCTGCTGGTGGGCCAGTCTGGATATATCAATGTGCGGGTCGTGGACCTAGCATTGCAAGCTCGGATAGCCGGGTGAACATTATTCCGGTGATTCTGGCAGAGACCTTGGCAAGCATGAATGCTTTCGCGGCTGGTGATGAGCTATTTCCCACTAGTAGCCCTCTTCTGATCCATATGTGGTTAGAGGAGCATTTCAACTGGGTGATGGGCCCAGTGCCGTCGGGAGCACGGTATGACCCAGGGCTCTATGGCTCTCGCGGTCATTATCCTCAGACCAATTTTTCGGAGACCGACTGGGTCGAGAGCTTCTTGCGCCGGGGTTCCATGGAAATTATATGGGTTATCGGCCACTGGAAGATTCGCCGCTTTCTCCAGTATATTGGGATCAATGCCCAGTTTGTTTTGCCAGGGATCGAACGCACCTCCTTTTATCGGGCGAATAGGATCTTGCACCAATTTGGCAGGGAGCAGCTCATTCCTGACTCGAGCCGTCCTGTGGTCGTGGAGCTGGAGATAAGTAGTGACCTGGGCACCGTTATCCAGAATATATGGCAGCAGAACTTTGATAGGCTGCAGGTGGCCTATCTCTACTCTGATTACATGCTCCTTTCCCATGAATATTTGTAATGTATTATGGTGGCTGCTGAAGCGCCTTCCCACATAATTAGGCGTGGATTGAGACAACTGTTGGGTCGTCGCATAACTAGCAGCATAGATGCTCGCCTGATGGAAATAGGCGAGGACATAGAGAGTTTGGGGCTAGTGATCCCCCAGGCCCTACAGGATAATTTCAGGCGGGTGCACGACCTAGGTGCTTTGACGGCTCCCGGTCCAAATGAGACGGGTCCTAGCAACGCGTCCCCTCGACTGAGCAATGCGAGCCGGTAGCATAATCCTTGGGAACCAGAAGAGGTTGTCCCTCCCCCTCAAACTGGATGGGGTACTGCCCTCAGGAATGATGGCACTGGTCCGAGCAATAGGGCTATCCAGGACAATGAGGGATGCTGATGATGAGGAAGAGGACACTTCTGGGGGTTCTCACGCTAGTGAGACTTGAGCCTCTTCTGCACCTCGTAGAAGGAGTATATGGGCCCGACTGGGCGGACGTCGTAGGCACTGATAGACCGCTTCGGGGCTGAGCTGCAAACGAAGGATAGTTGGGGGAAACAAGGGGGTAGAAGTAGCAAGATAATAGATATGTACATGCAAATAATGCATAATCTAAACATCTGAAGCAATTATTCCTAAGTTGCACCTTAGGACCTTATATTATATTTTGGTTGTTTTTTTTTTAATGCGTGCTTTAGTCGTGGTTTTTCATTTTGTCAATCGAGGTTCTGCATGCTGAAGAATGGAGGTCGGATGCTGAGGCTTCAGAAAGTGTCTTCCCTCCCCTTTTCTCCTGATTTATTTTTTTTCCTCTGCTCTAACTTTTGCCTAGGTTGCCCTTTCGGGTTTTCAGCCTAGCGAGCCCTTATTTCTCCTTTTCATTTTTTTTAATTAAAATTTTAATGCTCTAATTTTTGCCTGGGCCGCTCTTTCGGGTTTTCAACCTAGCAAGCTGGAGAGGGAAGCAACTGCCAGATAAATCGGCTCAAGCATAGTATCTTTTGAGCTTGTCGAGGTTGAAGGGTTGAACAAGATCCTACCCTTCTTAGTTCATGAGGAGTACTGCACCTCCTGACCGGATTTCTTTAACAACATACTGTCCCATCCAAGGAGATTTCCACTTTCCCCTAGTATCAACATAACTAGGGGTTTTTTCTCGAAGCACGAGATCTCCGACTTGGATGTCGCGGCCTTTGACTTTTTTGTTGAAGGCTCGGGCTATTCACCTTTAATATGCTCGGGTGTGCTCCAGGGCTAGCAAGCGTCGTTCATCAATTAGGGCTAATTCTTCGTATCTGTAGACACCCTCATTTCGTACCCCTGATATGTAACTCTGGCATGTGATATCAAGACCTGTGAAAACTTAACAAATGTCAAGTTACAGGAGTTAAAAAATGTAAAAGGCAAAGCAGGATGTGCAAAACAGTAAAATGCAAGGGCTAAAAGTGCAAAAATGGAAGTTGGAATAGTGCTCGAAACATGGTCCCTTGCAAAAATGGAAGTTGGAATAGTGCAGGCGCGCCAACATGGTCCCATATACCCTTATGGCGCGGCTCCCAACATGGTGCTACTCTGCAATTCACAAAGCCGCTTGAAGCAACTATAAATAGCGAAGGCTTGAAAAGAAACTTCTGCGTTATTTTTATGCGTGACGTCGATGAGTGAGAGTGAGTTCTCCCTCCTATAAAGCCTCGAAACTCTGCCAAACCTCCTCCAAACACAAAACCAACCGGTCAAAGTGATCCTTAGCCCTCCAGTTACGTATCCACCCTATTTCCCCGGTCCAAAACTCTCGGAAAGAGTCGTTGCTCTGCCCGAGTGAAAAGGCCAAATCAGCAAAAAATAAGCCCTTTTTCTGCCCAACTTCCACCAGCAGCAAGGAAGCAAGCGTCAAAAGGCAAGTAGTTGCTCCGCCCGTTTTACGGGTCCCAAAAGCAACACTCGCAAGCCGTTACTCTGCCCGCACCGCAGCAGCACCAAAGCAGCAAAAAAAGACGCCCTCTCCCTGAAGGACAGAGCGAGCACACCAACGCTCTTAAAGGTGAGCCTTTAAAAGTTTATTTATTAAAAAAACTATTTTCCATCCGGCCCAATGTAAAAATATAAGCCGTTGTACTGCCCGGATTTATTTAGAATATAGCACTAAAAAGTGTAATTATTATCGCCAAATATTTTAAAATGTATTTGCAATTATTGGAAGGAGGCGGCTGCAAGTCCGTAAATAATGTAAATATAGATGTATTTGTAGGTAGTTAATGCTTTATTTATTTGCTAAGTAAATATAACAAAAAGCATACTTCAGCCAAAAACCATTTTAGAGACCCAAAGGGCGAGTTGGGTGCCTAGCACCTTCTCAACTCGTAACTTAGCCTCCGAACCCGTTTTTGCAATCTCTGGTTTTTCTTTTTATGGTTTTTCTTTATTTCTTCCTTAAAATAAAGATGGTGACTCTATAAAACATTTTGGATCCAGTAGGGCGTCGCAACACTCCTTTCTTTCACTTTTCCATTTTCCCTAAAAAAGGGAGAATGAGAATGAAAGGAGAATGTATTCCTATATCCTGGTATCCCCTAAACAAGGGATAACTTGATGTAGAAAACCCAAAGCACTCATAGTGATCCAAAATAGGTCATAAGGATATTTTCATAAAATCCATAGTGGGGCCTCGCAACATCATTTCTTGCACTTTTCCGTTTTCCCCTAAAAAGGGGAGAATGTGAATGAAAGGGTGATGTATTCCTATATCCTGGTATCCCCTAAAAAAGGGATAACTTGATATAGAAAACCCAAAGCTCCCATAGTTGACCAAAAATTCACTAAAGTTACCGAGGCGTATTCAAACGCGCTATTTTAGACAGCACTTCTCTCGCAATTTTAATTTCGTCTTCCCCTAAATAAGGAAGGATGGAATGAGAGCAGTGGTGTCCCGCATTCGCACGAACGCGCACCCCTATCTAAGGGAGCGCGGGGCGCGGGCGCAATCCCGGGAACCCACAGTTGCGACTCTGCTGAGGAGATCGTTATTATTTTAAATAAAAATAGAGGGCTAGACTCATTAAAAAAAACTTTTTTTTGTTTTTCTTTATTTCTGGCTAAAGTATGCTTGTTATATTAATTTATGCATTTGAATATTGCGTTTCTATACATCTGTGTCTATATTTGTGGATATGATCTTCCATCTTGCAGCAGTTTCCCTCCAGTAACTGTTACAGGTATGTTTAAAAATATGTATTTTTCAAAAAATATATATATCAAAAAAAATTTGCAAAAGAAATATATGCAATATTTTATATGCAATAAATTTTCATGCAGCACAATAAAAGGGTCGGGCTTTATTTTTAATATTGCTTCATTTTTTGCTCTGTATTATTATTTTGTCCTGTATATTATTTTCCTTTTATTTTGCAAAATATGTATATATTTGCATTCATTCTATCATTTTATTTTGGGGATTAGGACCAATTTGTAATTAATAGGAATAGATAAATTCCCCGCTTTTCTTTCTATTTCTTAATGTGATTGGCTTGCTTGCTTGCATTCAAACTAAAAAAGCCGAGAAAATCCACAAATAACAGCAAGACATGCAATATTTGTTTTATTTTCTGTTTATATCTGAAAAAAAATGATTTTACTGCTTTTTAGATGCCGCACACACGCGCACGCATGTAAATATATTCCGAACTGCTACCCTACACCATGGCCAGTCTACCTCTTGCATAAGCCATCGTTAGAATGCATATAGATTCTCAAGACACTTCAAAGACCGACCGGTTTTCGCATCTCTGAATCATTGGTCAGCCCCTGTAAAAAAAATGAAAGCAAAAAAAAAAAAAGATTGAAAAAAATAGTAAGCTAAAAAAATGTGAATAAAAAAAAATCATGATAAATAAATACACAGGGGCTGATTGGTTATTTTTTGATGCTCGACCTAGACCATTTTGAATGGTGGATCCCGGAAAGAGTATAGACCCTTCGCCTGGGATTAGTCCGATCTCGGGGAGTCGAAAGACAGGTGGAATACGTTGGTCCTATACTCTAGAGAAGGAATCCATTGTTCCAGGAATAGACCTGAGACTGTCAAAATAAAGCAGGTGTTTGTCCGGTCAATTGTAGGGAAAATAAATAATAATAAAAATACTAATAAAGGCACGCTGTACTCCTAGCCCAAAAAGCCTTCAGCCAACCTTTCTGATACCTCCCAAAACCAACTTTCCTCAGAAACCTGGCCCGAATTTGAAAAGGCAGAGATAGTACTGGCCGGTTGATACGGGAAACAGGCACAGAAAGCAGATCAGAAAAGTATCAGGGTTAGATCAGAAAAGGGCAGTATCAGTTCAGAGGGTACAGATCTGAGCAATATGGCAACAAAGAGTGAGCAGTCCACTATGTGTACAGATACAAGGGCTCCAGAGGACGTTTCGACTCCAGCTATGCAGCAATGGTTATATCAAAAGCTGGATGCACGAAATGATCGCTTGCTAAGCCAACAAGAAAATCTCATGCAAGGTCCAAAGCCCAGTGGTGAGGGAATCTCTCCCCCTGCAGTCCCTCAAGAAGCATCAACCTCCCATGTTCCTTCGAATCCAAACTCTCAGCCAAACACCAACCCACCGAATACTGCCACTACCCCAAATCCAAATCCTCCACCAAGTCCCTGCTACTCAAATATTAACTCTTTCCTACCCTATCCTTCATATCCTTTCCCAAACACCAATATCCCCCAGAATCCAAATGACCTTCTTTTTCCCATCACCAATCCGCTCCAAAATGGCCTGCATATGGACCCAAAAAGCTATAACCCGCCAAGCTAAGTTACAACCTATCTACCTCCTAATGATCCTGGCTGCCAAACCGAAACCGCCAATAACCTACCTGCCCAAAATCTATATCCTGCCCAAAATCCATATCCTGCCCAAAATCCTTATCCTGCCAAAAATTCATATCCTGCCCAAAATCCTTACCCAGTACCACAGCCAGAAATTAATCCGGCCTTCCCTAATCCTACCAGCATATACCAAAATCTAACTCCCCCACCCACCAAAATGGAGGTAGACATGGAGAACTTGAAAAATATGATGCTCAAAGTTCAGAACAAAGAAAAAATTTCTACGAAGGCATTAACGCTAAAACCCTCAACCATACTACCTCCAAAATTCAAAATGTCTGATATAGAAAAATTTGATCGAACTGGATGCCCTATCTCTCACCTAAAGTCTTATGCTACTGGCATGCAATCACGAGGGGCTAGTTTCAAAGCCATGGCCTCCAATTTTCACCTTACCTTGATAGGGGCTGCTAAGCAATGGTTAATGCTAGCAGATGATAGCACCATGGGCACTTGGGACCAAATAGCTTAAGGGTTCCTAGAGAGATACAAAGATAATACTACCCCTGAAAATAAAAGAGATCTTGAATCGTGCACCCAAAAGGAAAAGGAAACATGTGCTAAGTTTGCAACAAGGTGGAAAAGAAAATTAGCCCAAACACTCGACAGACCTGATCCGACTGAGTCATGCAGAATGTTCATCAAAAACCTCCAGTCCATTTACCTGGAGCACATGCAGTATCTCCCCTATAGCAATTTCAAAGAAATAGTAGAGATAGGAGTCTGCATTGATGAAGATATACGTAAAGGATCCCTAGAAATTGGTACACCTCCAAGTTCGTTCTGCTATTCCGGATCAGAGGAAGAATCTACGTTAGAAGTCAACATTCTAGAAAGAGTCCCAGGTGAAAAATACAGTAGTATGCCATGGTCATATGAGACAAACAAATCTGCCAATTCTGTTGAGGGAAGCAGTAACGCTGACAGAAGCTGCATAAGACCTTATAAAGGAAACAAAAGGCACTTCGATGAATTGAATGCCCCAATGTCACAGATACTACAAGGGTTAACAGCACATGGAGTCCTTAAGCCCCTTGAAAACTATAAACCTCCAAATCCATTACCTGCCAAATGGAGCCGCAACAAGTATTGTGAATACCACCAATCCAGTGGTCATATCACCGACAAATGCTTCTCACTCAGGAATGATATCCAAGACCTTATCGATGATAAAATCATTGAGAAGCCGCACCCATGATTGTTTTTGATAAAAAGTGTAAAATACCCTAGAATACCCTTGTGTAAACACCTCCAAAATCCTTTTTGACCTTTGAATTTCCTTTTGTCAAATAAAATCTCCAGGAAACAACTCTTTTCAACTCCGCGTCAATTTTCATGGATTTTGGGATCTTTGTTGTTTTTTGGTATTGCTAACAATTTTGTAGGAGCTGAAAAGTAAAAAGTTTGACTACTATCATTTATTCTCCTGAAATGATTGTTCAGAGGTACTTAATCATCGTATCTCAAGGATCGCAAAAAAATATATAAATAAACAAAAGAAAAAAAAGAGGGAAAGGGTTTTATCAAAAAAGAAAATCGTGTGAAATATTATCTTTTCCTTTAAAAAAAAAAAAGGGAGGTATTTTCTATGTGTTTCTTTTTATTTCCCAAAACATGAAAAGATAGGAAATCCCCTCACCATTATACTCAATTGCCATCTCCAAATTCCTCTTCTCTCTTATAAATGCATCACTTGCTGATAGATGCATCTTTCATTCTCGATTTCAAAAATAAAAAATAAAAATTTAGTGAGTCCTACTTCGAGATGTCAGGGACTACCACTTCAAAAAAATAATAATAAATAAATAAATAAAAAGAGAATGCGAAAAAAAAACAAAACAAAACAAAACAAAAGAAAAAGAAGAAAAAAAAGAGACTGATAGGGAGCCAGAGAAGAAAAGAAAGCTGGGAAAGCCAAGAAAGCAGAAAAGTCTGGAAAGGCAGGAAATCTAGAAAAGGCAACTCAAGGATTATATGCAACAACTCGGGACTAGGGGCTTTCAAACCCAGAGTTCTTTTCAAAGGTCCAACCAAGTTCTCAAATCGAGCTTCCCGAAGGTATTTATCTATATTCGAATCTAGTAAATTCTTGCTTCTCCTATTTTAGCTTGTCAAGTTTTCTTCTTGATCTCTGAGCACCATCTATCGCCGCAATATCTGTTTAAAAAAATGAAAATGACGAATCAACTCATGAAAAAACATGATAAAACTGCACGAGTTGGTGATGAGTCATTTCAAGAATATGGACCCACAAATCATTAAAAATATAAGTTCGATGAAGCAACCTTCTGTCTTGGTGAAAGGTCATCTTCGACCCATTGCGACCGAACTATTAAATGGCACACTAGGGGCTACCACCATATGCCAAAGCCTAACCATCCCTAAGACCTAGCTTCCCAAAACTGGGGCCGTTTCACCCTTGTATATATATATATATATATATATATATATATATATATATATATATATATATATATATATATATATATATATATATATATATATATCCATCAAAAGGAACCACATTTTTACCCCAAGAGAGAGAAGACAGATATCTCTTCAAGCACTCTCCAAAATTGCTCCGAGAGGTAAAAAAAAAGACAAAAAAAGAAATCTCTCCTGCAAAAAAAAAGAAAGAAAGAAAAAGCAAGGTTGGAAATTGAAAAGAAAAAAAAGAGTACCTCTTTTGAGCAACTTCATCAAAATCTCTCTCTCATAAAAAAAAAGAGGGAAAATATCAATCACTCTTGGGCAACCCCATGACCCACAACCAAAGCCAAAAGCCGATCTCCCCAGATCCAGAAACCAAATTCTCATCCAAAACCTACAGCTTAAAAGGCCAGCCAATGATCGCTTTGTGATCGCCTTTCCGAAAATAGCCAAATCCACAGCCCAAAATGCCTTTGAGCAAGAGGCCAATCAAATCCTCAACCCTGAAGCTAATCCATCCTAAATACTATACCCGAACCTAGTTGTAACCTATAGCTCTGTTTCAATCGGTTGCAACGTGATCTGGGTCCAGGACAGAACTCCTTGCTAAAGACACATAAAATTATCAGAAGATAAATGTTAAGAAGGGTCCATAAAACTCATGATACTTGGCAATAAACTATGGATCATGACTCTTCTTTTTGTCCATTAGAGTCATCCTCTCTCTCTGTGAGCATACTCATTTCTATCTCCCACCAAAGTCTCTCCAAATCAAGTTTGTCTGGGGCTGTCCCTAGTTAATTTCTTCCGGAACGTTCTCGCCATGCAAAATTTGGTTGATTAAATTCATCATGGGGCTTTCTCCCGCCAAACTCATTGGATACATAAAGGCTCATCATTTTCAGAAGCAGCTGTCCTTTCCATCTCTGTCTGAAAGAACGAAGAGGCTACAAAATTGTGATCCCTTAAGAATAAGCGGCTTATCTTCGCATGCATTGAAAGACTGGCTCCCTATAAGGTAAAAGCTCATTAGGTTGAAAACCCGAAAGGGCGGCCTAGGCAAAAGTTAGAGCAGAAAAAAAAGTTGTCCCTCTGAGGCATCGATTAGTAGGATTTACTGATCTTCTGAATGAATTCCTTTCTTGAATGATGCATTGGTCAAAAGACTGAAAAGCAACCCTAAATTTCACTCACCTCCATCTCAAATATCACCATCAACTCCTATACACATAACCCTTCAAAGCCAAAAGCCGCATCCTAACCTCTCTTATCACATTTCCATCACCTTGCCTTTGCCTTATCTTGTCTTAACATGTTTAAGAAACAGATGATACACATTCACATTCAAAAGTCATTTTTTTAAAGAAAAAGAAAGTTTCATTCGCATGCTTGCATCTTTTGTTTGCATCCTTTTACTGCATATTATCAGGTCTTCAGCCGCATCGGCCCTTGAAAAAAAAAACGAGAGAGAAAAAGTATGAATGTTCTTCCGGCATTTCGCCAAGGACCTCTTCCCAAAGATCCTCAACAGCATCATCAAAAGCTACACAATCCGATCATCGACAGCATTCCGTCACAATGCTTCAAAATCTGCATCTCTTCTCCTTTGCTAGGATAAGCACATTCAAAAAAAAAAAAAAGATTGCATTGTTTTCCCTATGGTGGGGAAAACGCATGTTGACAGCAAAGTAAAGTCCATATCCCCAGCAGGTCAGCCGCCAATTGGGCAGAAAAGCTAGAAAAATCAGCAGCAAAGAAAAAAGAGAGAGGCAATGAGCAGCATGAGAAATATATGTTGCAGCAGCAAAAGAAGATAAAAATGCAAAAAGGAAATAGCAACGAAAGAGAATTTTCCAGCTGAAGCCGGAAAATGCAGCAGCAAGGAAGAAAATTTCCAGCTAAGGCCGGAAATTGCAGCAGCAAAAGGGGGAAGATTTTCCAGCTAAAGCCGGAAAATGCAACAGCAAGGAAGAAAATTTCCAGCTAAGGCCGGAAATTGCAGCAGCAAAAGGGGGAAGATTTTCCAGCTAAGGCCGAAAATTGCAGCAGCAAAAGGGGGAAGATCTTCCAAAGAAAGGCCGAAATGCAAAGAAATAAAAAATCCCAACAGAAAAAAGCAAAGGCGAAGTCACAAAAGCGAAGCAGCAAAAGTCGCAAAAGCAGTAGTAGGGGGGAGGAGTCGCAAAAGCAGCAGCAGCGTCAAGAGTTGCAAATGCAGCAAAAGCAGCATCGCTTTCCCTATGCTGAGGAAAGCTTGTTTTAAAAGCAGCATCGCTTTCCCTATGTTGGGGAAAGCTTGTTTTAAAAGCAACATCGCCTTCCCTATGCTGGGGAAAGCCCGTTTTTAAAAGCAGCATTGCTTTCCCTATGCTGGGGAAAGCTTGTTTTAAAAGCAGCATCACTTTCCCTATGCTGGGGAAAGCTTGTTTTAAAAGCAGCATCGCTTTCCCTATGCTAGGGAAAGCCTGTTTTTAAAGACAGCATCGCTTTCCCTATGCTGGGGAAAGCCCGTTTTTAAAAGCAGCATCGCTTTCCCTATGCTGGGGAAAGCTTGTTTTAAAAGCAACATCGCTTTCCCTATGCTGGGGAAAGCTTGTTTTAAAAGCAGCATCACTTTCCCTATGCTGGGGAAAGCTTGTTTTAAAAGCAGCATCGCCTTCCCTATGCTGGGGAAAGCTCGCTTTAAAGCAGATCGCTTTCCCTATGCTGGGGAAAGCTTGTTTTAAAAGCAGCATCGCTTTCCCTATGCTGGGGAAAGCTTGTTTTAAAAACAGCATCGCTTTCCCTATGCTGGGGAAAGCTTGTTTTAAAAGCAGCATCACTTCCCTATGCTGGGGAAAGCGCATTTTTTAAAGGTTGCATCTCTTTCCCTATGCTGGGGAAAGCGTGTTTTGAAAAGGGTCCCACCAGTTTTGCCTATGCTGGGTGAAACGCACCATCCGTCGCAGCACGCTTGTTTGTTTGCATTAGTACGAACTACGTTTGGTCTGATTCCTTGTATAAGGATACGTAGGCAGCCTATTTCGGTAGGCGCGACCATCGCAGCACTTGTGGGATAGCCTTGCATCACTTGTTTGATAGCTTTGCATCACTTGTTTGATAGCATTGCAGCACTTGTTTGTTTAGCATTGCAGCACTTGCACCGCAACACTTGTTTATTAGCACCGCAGTACTTGATCCCCAGCAGAGGTGAACTACGTTTCGGTCTTATTCCTTGGATAAGGATACGTAGGTAGCCTATTTCGGTAGGCACGACCATCGCATGCATACTTGTTTAGGTTTTGGCCTGAACTACGTCTTGGTCTGATTTCCTTTATTAAGGGATACGTAGGCAGCCTACATTAGTAGGTCCGACCATTAGAGCATTTTATTGCATATCTGCTTTAAAACTACGATAACCTGCTATAACCGACTAAATATGTCTAGGATATGGAGTTTGGTTAGCATTATAAACTGTTGCATTGTAACTATTACTTGTTGCATTTCTTTCCTATTTTAATTGCACGAAATTGGAGAGTCTATTTCTTATCAACGATGTTCGTCTACTCAGTAAGCCTCGGGTTACCCGTAGACTCCATCGTTGAGGGGCTCTGTAGACACCCCAACTTCGTACCCCGTGATATGTAACTTTGGCATGTGATATCAAGAACTGTGAAAACTTAACAAATGTCAAGTTACATGAGTTAAAAAATGTAAAAGGCAAAGCAAGATGCGCAAAACAGTAAAATGCAAGGGCTAAAAGTGCAAAAATGAAAGTTGGAATAGTGCTCTGGCGTCGCCAACGTGGTCCCTTGGCGCCGGTAAAATGGTCCCTTGGCGCGGCTCCCATATACCCTTATGGTCGCTGATTGATGTCTTATTTTAATTATTTTCCTTGCAAATGGACAAGACTATTGGAGAATAGTTTTGGGAAGCAAGGGTCGAACCACAAATACAAGAAGATCACAGATAGTACGATTTATTGATAGCAAATTATTAATCTAAGGGGGTTTTTGTATTTATTCTATTCTAAACTAACTATTATTATTCAGGTGTTTAACTAATTAGAGCAATTACAGGTTATGAAGATCTTATGGTGGATGGCAATCTAGGATTAGGGTTTCACTTGTATCTCCTCTATGCTTATTTTAATAAATTATCATTCAATCTCTTGGGTTCGTTCACTAAATATAGATATAGCCTGTTGAATTACCGTTCAGTCTCCATCTTCAAATAATTCATCCATTCTATATCCTAGGCACAAGAACATATGATCTAACTGTCATTTAGGTCATATATGGAACCTGACCCTAACTTATCACTCTCGTGCATCGATAGGTCCAATTTCTTGTGATGGTGAGCCAGTGTACGACATATGCACATTGATCATGCAGTTATCCGCACCTCTAGGCCTTTATTATTCACGATTACATTCATTTGTTCAAAGTGAAATAATAGAGGGATTGATAAACACCACAATCAACAAGAATTGAATGAATAAAAATATATGTTAAAGCATAGATTCAATACAAGTTACCTCTCACCTCCTAGATTAATGAAGATTTAGTTCATCCTTGAAGATGAACAGCACATAGAGATGAATGAATTCATGAATCGATCTTCAATACTTGTAATTACAACAACTAATTATGTTATACAACCTAAAATCTATTCTAAAGCTATAGAAAACTACTTTCTAGCCATCTCCAGCCATCCTATGCTCTGGCTACCAACCTCTATTTATACCATGGAGTTGTAGAGCAATTAGATCTCTTGTGAAAACGCAAATCCAGGCATTCTGACTACCTTGCGGTCGCAAGGTATAAGGCACCTTGCGTCTGCAAGGTCCTTGATTTCTCCGGGGTTGAAATTCAGACTTTCTGCCTACCTTGCGGAGGCAAGGTAGATAACACCTTGCGACCGCAAGGTGTCTAGCTTGGTCATCTTCTTTTCTTCTTCAATTTTTCACTCTGACCCCTTCTTGGAATTTTCACCCAAAATCCTTATAATTTGCATACTTTCACCTAAAACCCTGAAACTCACAAAATCACTAGAAAACGCATATCAGTAGCCAAAAGCCTCGTGAAATCGCAAAATTTACGTCATAGAAGTATAGGAAATCGACGTATAAAATACATCGATCAAATACTCCCAAACTTAAACTTTGCTCGTCCACGAGTAAACAGTACTTATAAATACAAAAATAACGAAAATCTTTTTGGAGGGTGACACTATTTACACTCCTCTAGAAACCCACAAACTCAAGGAGACTCTTTCGAGTGACTCGACTATGCAAATAAATATAAAAACTGATAAATACAAAAGCAGATAAAAACTATCTAACAATAAAACAAAAAATATTTTTGGATTCAAACTCCAGTTATAATAGCATGGCATAACAAAGCAATCTCAGTCTGATGCTCTCCACATATGTGCGGACTAAATCACATAAAACCAACTGACTTTTACTTAAAGCTGCTACTATTCTTAATTTCTCCGTGTGTGTGTGATCACCTGTCTTTAAAGAATATCTTAACTAAAACAGTTTTATTAAGCTAAGCACCATATTGATATGAAAATCAAACTTTAATTAAAACCCATGCATTGAGAAGTATGAGATCTACCATCCAAACCTGGTCTATTACAGAAAGAGAGATCACCAAGGATTTCAAAAATTTATACATCCATCCCATGCACTTCTATGTATGACATACAATGCTCTCCTATCCCAATTACTTGTAATAGCTAAGATTATGCTAACACAGTGAGCTTTTGGTGAATAATATGAATATGAAGTGTTTGATCAATTCTATATGACTTACTTAGCAGAGAAAACACGCACAAGCATTGGCAAGAAGATCATTAGTTCTTTATTAGCGTGTAATGTAAGGCCAAGGTGATGGGGGATTTGATGGAAAGGGATTGGAATTCAAAGTGAGAGAGTAAGACTACCCTTTTTCCCTCATACTTCCAAGCAAAAGGAAGTTTTCCCTATTTAGGCTAGGACCTGCAAAGACTACAGGTGGGGGTGTTTTCTTTTTCTTTTACTTTTCAGTTTTCTTCTCCCCCAAACTTGTTTTGGGCAATATATACTCTAAAAACATCTCATCATTTTTCTCAGCAATATTTTTTTAACATATTTTCTTTTGAAAGCTATGCTTTCATTTGAATCTATTTGCACTCTTCTTTTTCCGTTTCATTTTTCGTCGATCTATTTTTATTTTTTTTCGACGGGAAGAAGAAGTCTTCAGAAAACTTGCTTGACTGAAAAATGGTCCCATAAATTTAATTCCCCACCCACATCCTACTCTCTCAAAGGGTAGGCTAAAAGTGTATAGGCTTTTAGGGTTAAGTTAATGTGGGTAATAGAAACGATGTCGAATAGGGGTTTAATGTGTGCTTAGCACACTCCATTCTTTTTAATTAGGCTCAAAAGGGGACACTAGAGATATTTTTAGTAAAGGTCATGGAATATTTAGGCTCTAACGATCCAAAGATGGCCTAAGTCATTTCTTAATGCCAAATGCTCATGCAGTTTTTAAAGCAAGTAAGACACACAAAACATCATATCAACTACGGGAATTGTGGGGTTGAATGTTTAGCATCACTGGATTTCACATAAACATTCGCTAAGACAGATGGTAGGGACAATCGAGACTTACATGTAGACACGGTTCGAAAGTGTGCTTGAGATATATTAGTAAGAAAAATCCAAGGGATCTAACTATCATGCAATTGACCCTAGGTTACAATTTAATGCAACAACCATGTTCGAATGGCTATGCATCATATTCTTGTGCGTATCTTGTTGAAATGAAGTAGGTGTTATAAACTTTATAAAATTATTCTAATCAATCCATAATTATGACTGGTGTGGGTGCATGAAGAATTTGGAGAAAAGTAAAAGTTTCGCAAAATCAAGTAAATTCCAGAAGGATCTACGGACTAGTTATGTGGTTCATTGCATTAACTCCTCATCAACTAGTATTACCACACAAAACTTGAGGATGAAATTTTCAATTAATATATATATATATATATATATATATATATATATATATATATATATATATATATATATATATAGAAAATTGGAGATGTTGATGACACAATTGATGATGGGTCCCCATGGAAGGAATCCACGAGCATCCAAAGTTATAGTATTCTGGTCAAGGTAACATCTCCGAAAACAAGAAAAATTCAAAAGCAAGAAAGGCGAGTGAGGAGGAGACACGATAGAGGGAAAAGAAAATTTTCCCCACCCTAAAAACGTAACCCAACTTCACTCCTCCTTAGGCTAGGACCTGCTAAGACTCTGGGCTTAGAATCCCCCCCCCCAAACTTAATTTCTATTTTATCCTCAAAATGGAGGAACATATGAGAGGCTTGATGGGGAAGGGCAAATATCAAAAGGACATAGCAGGCCCACCTAACGAAAGAGGGTGAAACTTGGGCCTCGACTCAAGGTGAGTCGGGAGGAAATAACGAACGAGGACGAAACTCGGGGATCGTGCGAGGTGGCAACCCATAATAGTTGGAGACATTTTGCCCCACAGTGTTAAACCAACCGAATAAGTCAGTCTGGTCGGCACGCATTTGTGCCAACTACTGACTCACCATATCAGTTTGGAGGACAGCTTCCTCTAACCTGTTGGAGATCCCCACAAGCGGGTCCTCCTCCTCCTCTTCGGGTTCCTCCACGTGAGGAACCCTCTCTCGCGGCTGCTGGTGGTGCTCAAACAAAATTTCCCTAGTGATAGCGGGCACATCTCTTAGCCTCTCCGCGTGTCGAGGCCATCTCACTCCCGCGTCCTTACACAGTCCAGTAATCAAATGCGGGAACGCGAACCCCGCATTTGTGGTACCTCTAATAAGGGTCTTAATTTGGCTGTTGATCAGACGGCCGACATCAACAAACCCACCAATCATGATGGTGTAGATTAGGACGGCCTTAGCCCAAGTCACCGTGTGTTGGTGACTGGAAGGCATAAGGCGGGAGCAGATAAATTTAAACACGGGCCTGGCCATGTTCAAGAGGAAGGATTCCTCCATGGTGCGTAGACCGAATGGTGGGTTGCGGTTTTGGGTCCACACCACACCAGGATGGGAGATGGTCGCATTGACCACCTCGACAGGGACGGGGGGAAGAAAGGTGGTGGCTAAAGTCGTCGGCATCATCCGCAAAGTTGGAGGTGCCGTAATACATGTTAATGCTTTGGGACGAAAAGTTAACACTAATGCCCCTAACATTAATGGTCTCTAAAACCCCATCGTCTATGCCAATGCGGCCATTGGCATAGAATTCATGGACAATAGGCACGATTGCCTTGTCCGGAGACTCAGTCAACATCCCCCACCTACGCGCTATGAATTCATTGTGGAGGCCAAATTCGGCAGCCTTGAATCCCCTCTCGGGAATCAAGGACTTGAAGAGCTTTGCAGCGTATCTCTCCGATGCCTCGAAAGATATAAAGCGGCGGTGGTCATAGTTTTGCTCTTCCTCCTCAACAGGGCGAGAAGAAGAGGCGCCAGTATTTCTACGTTTTGGGGCCATTATTTGAGCACAAATATAAAAATTTAACAATTAAAAATATTATTTTATTTTTAAATTTTAAAATTTTAAAAATTAAAATTTTAACTATTTCCTAAAGCATGCAAAAATATATCTCTACGTAAATTTTCTAACACCCTAACATGTAAATATTATTGTACGTAAGAAAAATAGAAGAGGGGTTAGAGTTACTTGAGGTTTGCAGTCTTAAGGTGGAGAGTCGTCGGAGTTCAAGCTTTTCCGCCGGCAAAAATGGTGTCCTTTCACCTTGCTTCAAACTTTAATGGGGTGTAATGGAGGATGAGTGGAGGTAGAGGAGAAGTTTGAAGGATGAAGGAATTCTTGTAAATCGGGCCGGAATTTGGAGGCTTCTCGCCGGATTTTAGAGGAAGGGGAAGAGCTGCTCAACTGCCTTGAAGAATGGAGATGAAATTTTCGGTGATCTGCTGAATAAGCCCGGTACATCCTTTTATAAAGACACCTTACGGTCGCAAGGTCTCTTTTACCTTGCGTCCGCAAGGTCGGCAGTCAAAGCGGTTCTGATTCCCACGTCTGCATGTTGCCGTTCACGATATCCGTATTTATGGGGACCTTGCGGTCGCAAGGCCTTGGGCACCTTGCGTCCGCAAGGTGGGCAGATTCTACTTCTCTTGTTTCCTTTTCATCTTCTTTCAGCAGTTTAATATTTAGGTCCATCCGTCAAGTTCTGTTACTTCCGTTACTTTCCTGCATTTAAGAATTTCTACAAAAACTCTAAACTAACAATATTAGCAGCATATAAATACAACATTAAGATGCTTTTCTCCCCCAAACTTGGATTTTGGTATTTTTAATTTCAAAATTAAATGTCCAAAATTAAATTTAACGGAGAATAGCATATTTAAATTAACTACAAAAGCAATAAAAAGTCATCATAGTGGGTTGCCTCCCACTTAGCGCCTTTGTTTAACGTCTTTGGCTCGACCCAACTGCAAACCTAGTCATCGGGTGGTGCATTGTCAGCTAACCGAATTAATTCAATTGTTCGTTCGACTGACATTGGTTCAAGATATGGTTTGAGTCGGTGACCATTGACTTTAAACACTTCATTGGTTCTTGGATTTCTTATATCAATAGCTCCATGAGGATAAATTCGGACAATTGTGAAAGGGTCGGACCATTTAGATTTTAATTTTCCAGGGAATAACCTAAGTCTAGAATTAAAAAGTAAAACTTTCAATCCTGGTCGAAACATTTTATTGGGTAATCCCATGTCATGGTATTTCTTGGTCTTTTCTTTATATGTTTTAGCATTTTCGTACGAATTTAGCCTATGTTCTTCTAATTCATTTAATTGAAACAATCTTTCCTCACCAGCCAATGTTAAATATAAATTTAAGTCTTTGATAGCCCAATAAGCTTTATGTTCGATTTCAACTGGTAAATGACATACTTTGCCATATACCATTCGGTATGGACTCATTCCTATCGTGGTTTTATAAGCAGTTCGGTATGCCCATAAAGCATCCTTAAGTTTAGATTCTCAATCTTTACGATTAGGCCTAACAGTCTTTTCTAATACTGCTTTTATTTCTCTATTACTTACCTTTACTTGGCCAGATGTTTGAGGATAATAGGGTGTAGCTAACTTGTGAGTTACACCATGTTTTCTAAGGACATTGTTTAATAATTTATTAGTAAAATGAGTTTCTTGATCACTGATTATGGCCTTAGGTACTCCATAACGGGCAAAAAGATCTTCAACAAATTTAACCACTTTTTTACCATCATTAGTTTTAGTGCCTATGGCTTCTATCCATTTGAATACATAATCAACAGCTACCAAAATATATTCAGAGTTATTAGAGATGGGGAAAGGACCCATAAAATCAATGCCCCAAACATCAAAAATTTCAACAACCATATTAGTGTGCAAGGGCATTTCGTTTCTTTTTCCTATTCCACCAGTTCTCTGACATTTATCACAAGTTCTATAAAATAAGTCACAGTCTCTAAAAACAAGCCAATATAAACCGATTGTAAAATTTTTCTAGCAGTTTTATTTCCGCTAAAATGACCACCACAAGAGTATTCATGACAAAATTCCATAATACTTTGTTGGTCTTTTTCTGGAACACATCGTCTGATTAAAGAGTCTGAACACATTTTATGTAAATGAGGCTCCTCCCAAAAATACTTTTTTGCTTCAGTCAAAAATTTCTTCTTTTGATAGTGGTCAAAAACAGGATTTATAATATCAGACACATAATAATTGACAAAATCAGCATACCAAGGGTCTGAATCTTTGACTGCTAAAAGTTGTTCATCGGGGAAGTCTTTATTTACAGGAATTGTGTTGTCATGAAATTGATGTTCAAGTAAGGGTGGAAATTCTAATCTAGACAAATGGTCGGCCACGACATTTTCGGTTCCCTTTTTATCCTTTATTGTAATGTCAAATTCTTGTAATAATAGCATCCACCTAATTAGTCTAGGCTTAGCATCTTTCTTACTCAATAAATATTTTAATGCAGCATGATCAGAAAATATTATCATTTTCGATCCTAACAGATATGGTCTAAATTTTTTCAAAGCATACACAACTACCAAAAATTCTTTTTCGGTTGTTGTATAATTTAGTTGTGCATCATTTAGTGTTCTACTAGCATAATGGATCACATGCGGCTTTCTATCTACCCTTTGTCCTAACACGGCCCAATTGTAAAATCCGAAGCATCGCACATGATCTCAAAAGGAAGAGACCAATCGGGCCGATAAAATAGGCAAGTGGTTAATCTTTCTTTTAATAAATTAAATGCATTTAAGCATTCTTGATCAAAAACAAACTCTGTATCTTTTGCTAACAAGTTACATAGAGGTTTACAGATTTTTGAAAAATCTTTTATAAATCTTCTATAGAAGCAAGCATGCCCTAGAAAACTCCTAACACCTTTAACAGAAGTTGGGGGAGGTAGTTGTGAAATAACTTCTATTTTCACCTTTATCGACTTCAATGCCTTTATTAGACACAACATGCCCTAAGACAATTCCATGTTTGACCATAATGACTTTTCTCCCAACTTAAAGTTAAATTTGTTTCACAACATCTTTTTAAGACTGATGTAAGATTTTCTAGGCAATGATCAAAAGAGTTTCCAAAAACTAAAAAATCATCCATGAAAACTTCAACACATCTTTCTACTAAATCTGAGAATATAGATATCATGCATCTTTGAAAGGTGGTCGGTGCATTACATAGTCCAAAGGGCATTCTCCTAAAAGCAAAAGTACCAAAAGGACATGTAGTTGTTGTTTTCTGGTTGTAAACCGAAAAACCATCAAGAAAACAATAATATTCATGACCGGCTAGTCTTCAAGGATTTGGTCAATAAATGGCAAGGGAAAGTGATCTTCCTAGTTGCCGCATTTAGTTTTCTCAAATCAATGCACATTCTATAACCGTGATAGTTCTTGTAGGGACTAATTCATCTTTTTCATTTTTAACTACTATAATTCCTGACTTCTTTGGAACTACTTGAACCTGACTAACCCATTTCATCGTCGAAATCGGGTAAATTATACTCGCATTAGAAGCTTAAAGACTTCTTTTCTACGGCTTCTTCCATGTAGGGTTAAGTCTTCGTCTTTCTCTTGAAGGCTT
>CM028378.1:66547165-66748486 GCA_013146195.2 Codonopsis lanceolata
GTGAATTGGGTGAGAGGTTTTATCTACAAAAATATCCGTAAAATCGTTTTCTCAAAATCTTTAACTATATTAAGTGGTTCTACCACGAGTACATCACAACTAATAAAAAAGTAATAAGACACTCTTTGAGAAGTTTAAAGTTTAAACCTTTGGAATTTAACAACTAAAAAAGTTGTTCACTGCCCAATCACAGCAGTTTTCTGATTATTAGTTTTGGACAAGATCACTGAGAACCCAAATTGCACACATCCCGATGCCCAATCACAGCACTAACTTCAAGGAAAATGCTTTAACCACTGGAATTTAGTAATAGGATGATGGTTTACGTCATGCAATGATGTTATACTCCACCCGACCCAGAATTATTACACGAATATCTGCATGTATTCTAGTTACACGTCTGACAATTGGGTGTGTTAAATTTGGTATGAGAAGGGATGAGATGCGTAATGGGTCAAAATGAGTTGGAGCCTATTAAAACTCGAATATCAAATTGGTCGGGTTAAAACGGATCAACCCGAATTTCCCTCTCTCAAAGAAAAATTCATACATTTAGAGTAAAAACCATCGAGTTAAAATGGGTAACAAATTTGACCCGTTTTAATCTGACCCGATCAATTAATATTTTTGGATTGCCTGTTTTGACCAAAAAATATTAACTACAAGGTTGTGACAGGTCGGGTAATTTTCAGCTCGCTATGGTGGGTTAACGAAGTTTCGGGTTATACACCCATTGACGACGGATTGATTGTCAGTTTCCATCAGCATTATTCACTAACACCAATTGACCGCTACCCATCCGACTAGTTTCTCTAGCCACCACTAATGACAGCCACAGTAAACCTAAATTCAAGAGAGTATGTATCTCATAACATAACATAACATCCATGGACTGGCCACATTTGGTTCAGGCCTCTTAGTCGTGGAAAATGCTCTAAGACTAACATGGATGATCGACACCATAAATACTGTTTCACACACTTAACATAGCTTGACGAAGAACTTAAAACTTCACTTTTTCTTGAATACCCACATCCCTTTCATCTTTACTCCTGTTGGCTTTGCTCAAAAGCTTTAACTAGACAACCTGTATTTACTTTGATTTCAAGCTTGGAATAACCTCCTACTAGGGACATCCCTTCCTCATTTATTAACACTTCCCCCACCTCTCAACTTCCCCCTTTTCCACTAGTGGGTTCCAAAAGAAACCCCCTTTAACCTCCATTTCTAAAGTAAATCCCCTCAATAAAGAAAGAGTAGGTTTCTGTAAGATCGTCTTATGGATCTTAATTCGTAAGACGGAGCCCCACTTTCTCTCAACTCAACCCACCAACACACGGTGACTCGGATCAGGATCCGTCTTACCCAAGTTTTTGACATAAAGAAAAATACTCAAATTTTACGACGTACCTAATCATACATTTCCCTTGACTGTAACAAATGCTGCTCCGATAGTAACAATCTCCGTTTACTGCAGCGCTACGCATAAATGGATGATTCGAGATCTTGATGGAATGGATAGAGGGATAGTAGCCATGAGATCATATCATTTGTACTTGAAAATTGTGGGCTAGTGATAGTGAATAAAGGGTTGTTACAAAGTGTTTAGGGTAGTCTATTATCAATCATACTCCTATTTAGTACTTAAAGAAGCTCTTGTGTTGACCATTATCAACAAGTAATTGTCTACCCTAATTTGGACTTCCATTAATATTCATCTGCCAAACTATCCCAAAAACCACATCCCTCAACTCTCAAAAGCAAGGATGTGTTTGGTTGGTTGTGTACCCTTTTGAAGAAAATTGTATTGGTGGTTGGGTCAGATGTGATCTGAGTGGTTAGTTCCAAACAGAGCCTTAGGGGAGTTTTTAGTGTGAAAAACATGATTAGGGGAAGGTAAAGAAATTAGAAAACAGCCATGTCATATGATCTGACTGACTCACCAAAAGAAGTTCTTTTATTGCTTTCCTTCTTCTCACGTATATAAGAGGCCATGGAACATCAATGCATGCCCATATCAATATCAGTAGCAAATCAAACACCTTCCCACCTCCTACTCTTTCCTGCTCTATCGTTTTTCATCGATGAATAGTTGAGGGGAATGCTGTCTGGTTCGAGATCATTCGTTTGAATAATTAAGCCAGCAGATTTTCCATTAGTGTGGTCTCGGACCAGGCTTCATTCCCCCCAACTTGATGATTTTCCTTCCAAACGATTCTTTACTTGCTCTTTTCTAGCCTCATAATTCATTCATTATATTAGCCTCAACACAGAGTATTCTTTGTTTACTTTGAAGTACTGAATTCTTTCTTGTTCATGTTTTCGAATTGAACAGATAAAGTAAAGAAGTTGGGCCGGATGATCGGGAGGAAGCAATCATATACATCAATGTTCAGCAATCTCTGCAGGTAGGTTAATCATAAGTGTGTGTGTGTGTGTGTGTTATGAGTAAGTTTGAAGAAAGTTGATGAAGGACTTCACTGATGAGCATTGTGACCAGAATCTGATTTACTTTAGATAGATAGAGTTCTTTCTCATTATGATGAATTCTTCAGATTATTGAAACAATGTAATATCTAAAATTGGTTTGCATCAAATTATTACTCAATTGAATTACCAAAGATTCTGTGAGAAACCTACTTCTTGTAAGAAGTTACAGTGATTTTTTTTTTTACATATCAGAAACAACAAACGGGTTGACAAATAGGTTAAGTAAAACGTTTACGAATATTTTTTGTAAGCATGATCATCTTTACTGGCCCCACCGTGTGTCGATTTTTATGAGAGTGAAGCTCCATCTTACAAATTAAGATCCGTAAGTAACTTACTCGAGAAAAAAAAAGTACTCTTGATTCCTCTGCTCCATTTTTGTCTGTTTTCAGGCATAGTTTCTTGAAAAATAGTGATTGGACTAATGTGAAAACATGACTAATGACTAACAAAAACTAAAAATGTTAAAATAACCAAAAGCTTTATAATAATTTTATTGAATGAATCTTTGTTATCATGTTGGACTTTGCTTGCAGGCAATTACAAAGAATATAAGGCAAAAGTCTAATGGAGATAGATTGAGCAATTTCACTTTATTTAGTGTTTTTTTGCATGAGAAAAGTAGAAAAGAAAAGGGAGATATTGGTATTCTTGTGAAAATTACCAAAGCAAAGTGAAGCTTTGAATTTCAATCCCCTTTTTCACCTTGTGACTTGTGAGTACCATCATTACTTCTCCATTTGGGCCCTTGTAAATCTTTTTTTGCAACTTGTTGGTCAGGTTTTACCCAATGTGGGCCCATATGTTAAACTACCATACAAAATCTTGCGTGTCTACATGTTTCTAGCCCAAACTCTTATTAGCCATGGTTCTCATTTTACACCATGAGGGTAATATTGTCCATATTCATATCTGACTCTGGCATACTATTAACCTTTTGAGTGCACAAAAAAGACATGGGGTCATATGATATATTAAAGAAGTATGGTGTAAATGAGTCGAGTCGAACTAATATATTTATATTGACAAGGATAAGTTTTACGGATTTTAAGACGGACCTATTCATATTAAATATGTTAATATTTAAAATTTTTAATACAATCCCCTATCTTTTGAAATTATAGCATTATTTCTCACGTTTGAAAATGAAGAGTGTTACTTTTTAACAGAAAATATGTTACTTTTGGTCTTAAAAGTGTTACTTTGTATTTTTAATGAAAATTAACATTTTTTTTCTTTTAAAAAATATCACTTTTTGACCTTAAATGTGTCACTTTTGCTTTAAAATGATCGTTTTGCATTATAAATGAAAACCTTCACTTTTGCCGTTTAATGTGTCCCTTTAGACCCTATAAGTGTCACTTTACATTATAAATAAAAATCGTCACTATTGAGGTTAAATGTGTCAATTTTTAGAGTTATGTTCCTTTTGACCCTATAAGGGTCACTTTGTAAATAAAAATCGTCACTGTTGGTCCTAAAACAGTCATTTTTAACATTAAATGTGTCATTTTTAGCATTAAAAGTGTCAATTTTGGTCCTAAAAATGCCACTTTTATTTTAATAAAAATTGTTACTTTTTTGTACTTAAAAGTGTCACGTTTGTCCTTAAATATGTCACTTTTGATCGCAAAGTGACATTTTGCATTAAAAACGAAGTTAATTAAAGTTTTAAATTGATTTAGAACTAAAATGCAAAATTTGGCCACAAAGGGATTTTGGCAATAAAGTTTGAAAAGGTGGAAGGCACTGGTGCACAATTTGAAAATTTGAAGGCACCAGAGCAATTAATAAAAATATTCATTAATGTGTTGTCACACTTGCATGACCAGCGCCTTTTGAATGTGATTTTTGGTTCAGGTCATTTGATCCTGCCCGGATCATAACTATGCAACCTATTTCTCTCACCCATTTTAACCCGTTTTCTTTATGGGTAAACTGAGGTCTTTTTTGATCGGTTGTCTGCTTAAACCACCTCATATTTATCATTTTTGGGTCTATGTCTTATGGATTTACTATCCGTAAAACCGTTTTACATAAGATTTTTTCCATTTATATTTGTCTTATTTACTAAATAAGTTACAAAATATATTTTAAGCTTAGTTTCTTTACTAAATGAATTATATTATAATATCATAAATAATAAAAAAAAAATTCATTACTTGTCATGTAAAAGAAAGCATCTAAAGTATATAGCTAAATACATCTCATAATTTCTATAAATAAAAAATATACTATATCATTGTATTAATTGTTATTTTATTTCTATTAAATAATAAACTAACCAAGCCAAGTTTCAAGATAGGGTATAAATATTTCATAATTTTGGACCAAAAGAAAAGGTATGGTATTATTTATTATTATTGGGTTGTTGGTATGGCTATGACCAACCTCTAATGATGAGAAGAAGTAGTATCTTGTGTGTTTAGCTTGATTATTTACCACTTTAGTAGTTTTTATTTTGGATTTTCGCTCTGTAATGATTAAAAAGTAAGAGAAAAATGGAAGTACCTCGAAAATGTTTCTTTCGTGGGCAATGACACGACTATGATGGTTGAAAAAAAACACACGGGACAATGCTTTGCTCTTTAATTTGTCCTTCTCATGGATTTTTGCAACCATTATCAAAAGTTAGGTTAGATAAAAAGAAATGAGATCATATATATTGATATAAGAGGTAGTTTGGCATACAAATATTCGGTATATGTGAGTCAATAAAAGAGAAAAAGTGGCATGTTGATTATGTAGGATAAAAAGGAGTTGTTCCATTGCACAATAAAGCCATCACAATATAGGAAAATGAGAGGTTTGCCCAAACACTTTAGTACTTCTTTTTGTGACTTGACTAAACTTTATAAAGCATTCAAAAGCAAAAATTTGGAAAAAAATTAAATTAAATTAAAGAGTGGGGAAAGTCTATGGAACCTTGAAAGAGAAATTTTGTTGGGTAATTCAAATTCACAATCAATAAAGTGATTCCTTATGCAAAAGTTTGTTTTAAGCTAAATCATACCTCCTTTACTTTCATTTATTGACATGGAATTATGGAAAGCATATTAATTATCTAACTCATCCAAAAGGTTAATATATTAGAGAGAACATCAATAATTTATATCATACTTTATATTTTATGTTTTAACACTCTTCCTCACGTGCATATGTGGAGAGAGATGCACTTTTCTATAGGATCAATACGTAACTGTTGGATATTAGATACCCTACGGGTGTAGTTTTCATTCTTTGTCATGTCTTATCTTTAAGGGATATACATTGTTATTACCTTTCTAATATATTTGACAAGTTGTTTGGTTATTGACTTGTTTAAGACTCTAATATGGTAATCTCTAACTTGTATAATTAGAGTTTTATTTCCTTAATAACTATTTTCTAATCCTAATATTACCTTGTTGAGTTGTTTTCTTGGTTGACAAGTTTCCTAGGAGCTCTATAAAAGAAAGGATCAGCCTTGGATGTTATTGACCCAAGCAGAGAATTTTTAGAGAGAGTTTTGCACGAAGAAAAGTTGTCATGAAACCAGTGAATCACCCAATGATACATCATCAGAAGACTTATCAGTTTCGTAGTTCACTATTTTGCCTTACACTCTTCGTAATCTTTTGATTTGCCATTTATTCAAGAATGTTTAGCATAGATTAAATATAACTTCTCACTTAGGAGTTTTCGTAATTATTTCCACTCTCTAAACGGTTTGTTTTTATATTGTAAGTAATTGCAATCTTTTAATCTAGTGGAAGTTTTGCCATGAGGCATCGTCTACAAGTGTTTTACTTGTAGACATAAATTATTGTTTGGTGTCACTCTGTTTGATTTGTTTATTATTTATTCCACTGTTGTTTACATTAGATACATCATTGGTGACTGTTTCAACAAGTATTATTTTTCTATTTACGAATCCTAGGAACACATAACATTTCAGAATTTTCAGTACCCTTTGTAATATTTTTAGGATAAATGCATGTGGAAAGATTTGAACCATTATCGTTGCCAAACCATAAGCTCTGATACCATATTAAGTAATCAACTCATCTAAAAACTTAAATTATTAGAGAAAGTACCAACAATATATATCATGCTTTATATTTTATGCTTTAACAAGAAATATAATGAATTTTATTGTGAACGGTATAACTCGATTACCTAGGTAATAGGCCAAGTCCTCCGATGATAAATTTACTTACATAGCTTAGTATTGGAAGAAAATATTGAGTGGTATAGGATCAGTACTTCATCCACCGAACTATTTGAGAAAACATTGTTTGAAGTCCAATTCTACCTTCGTCACTTGTTAGTTGTTACACACCATTATGGACAAATAAGAATTGTATTAGTCTGGTCGTTAGGATACACAGTTCACTTTGAATGGACAATCTCTTAAACCCAAGAAGGTTACTATCATCAATCACGTCCTCCTAAATCCTAATAATCACGATCTTTCAAATTCACTTCCTTGATCCTCCTCTCGCGATCATCAAAGCAATGGATAGTCTCTTCGCCAAATTTTTTTTTGGGGATCAGCGGCTGGAGCTGTGAAAAAAGACAAATCTAGGCATTTGAAGAAAAAAACTTATGAAATTGTCTTTTCTGGTTACAAAAAATAAGAAAGACTAAAGTGATTGAAAACTCTGAGAAGCATATTAGGCTGTAATTTAGCAAACAAATAAAAGAATTTTAAGCTTACTAGGGGAGGTGTGGAACAAACGTATGTGATTGTTAATGTTAGTAAAAAATTATTATTAGTTTGAAAAGCTTAACCATGGAGGGGAGGAGAGGACAATGCGTGTAAGCAAGTAGCTCCATCATGATATGATATCTTCTTCTATCAAAAATTACAACCCGTTTGGTAAAGGTCATTTTATTGTGGTTTGGTTGTCCAAATTTGTCTTTATCTCTAGTTTTCACTGCATCCATTTTGTCCATATTCCATACTAAGCCCAACAAAGGGGTCTATGTCTACGTCTACGTCTAGAACAAGATGCTTCTTAATTCTTATCAAGAGTGTCTCTCATTTATGATTTCTTGACATTTCTAGTATTTGAAAGCAACCTAAAATACAAACATAAGGGATGTTTATCCAAAGGGAAAGAAAAAAACTTTACTTGTTTTATTAGCATAAGTGTTTTATTAGCATAAGTGTTTTACCGGAAAGGTTGAGTGTTCAAGCCCTATCAGAGGTAACTTGGTACTTAACTACTCTCAATCGAGAGGTCGGGTGTTCAAAGTCTCGCTAAAGACACTATTTATTCGAGTCATATCAAAGGCATCATATATATATATAACTGTAGTCTTTCAAGGCATTAAAATAATAAAAAAAATTAAGGGTTAGGGTACGGTCTATGTCCCCTCTAACCTTTTTATTTTTTTTTTAAAAAAATGCTCTATTCGCTTCACTAAAAAAGTTTATCTTTGAAAAATCTAATATTTAAGAGCTATATCAGAATCTTTGGAATTGATCGTAATTATAAAAATACTTTGTGTATAATCAAGAAGTTTTTTTAAATATGAGGATGGTAAAATTGAAAGATTATTGAGATTATAAACATAATTTTTTAAAGTGAAATGATTTAACATGGGTTACTTGTCTCAACCCATTATATTAATGGGTTAGGTTGCCCTTTTACCAAGTCAGATTAGGTGGGTTATTGGGTAATCAGTAATTTTTGGCAAGTTTAGACTAAAATTAGACCCTCCTACCGAGATAACATCTCTTGGGCTCTGTTTGACTATTAGAAAAGGTAAGCAAGAAATAGACTTAGACTGAACCCCCCTACCAGAGTAATATCTCATGGGCTTTGTTCGAATGTTAGAAAGATTAATTGTAGGTCAGTTCCTTTTTATTAATGGGTAATAATCGGATCGGTCCCCTGTGAAGAAAATATAACCGTAAAAGTTTATTATATTTGTTTTAAACAACTAAAGTATATTTTTGGAGGAAAAATAACGAACATATCCTTAATGAAGAAAAGACGCACGGACAAAGCCACATCCCAAATTTGGGCTCGTAATGAAAAATATTAGGCATCGTTCAAATTTTTGGGCGTCGAAATGTAAAAGCCACTGTCTAAATTTGGGCATCGCTCAAAACATTGGACGTCGTTCATTTTAGGCCTTGTACTGTGATTGCTACATTCCTACAATTTTTATTCATACTATCACATTGAATATTTTAGGAACAATTTTATTAAAATGGGCTTTAGTGGTTAAATAAAAAAATAAGGGAGTACAGCGATTATAATTTCACAAAAGGGGAACGGCCCATAATCATTCCTTTATTAATTTGTAACTGTCGAAGTACCCTGTTTTTTTAACCACAAAAGTCCATTCTTATTTTTTTCTACCTAAAATGTTCCTCCGTCCCTGAATGCGTTCCGTTGCCTAGTGCCTACGTTGCTCTTATTTTTGATTTTATATTCGTGTACAAATTATTCAAACACAGAGGAGTCTTGTTTCCAATCAATCATCTCATATCATTTTAATACGTGATTCTTTTATTTCATATTTTTCCTACTTCCAATGGATAAGCCTATTATACTTTTTCTTAAATTTAGGAGAGAAGTGATTGTTTTAAAAGTTTCAGATAATTTTCGTTTTGATGATTTGGTTCAATCCATGATAGGTTAATATTTCAATGTTGAATCTAGTAATTTAAGTTTTAACTATTTCGTGGGATCTTATTTCAATTGTTGTTTATCAAATGATGAAGATTGCAACATGGTTTTGTTGGCGGGATTGTTATTAGTTAGTAAGTGTTATACCCATCGATGTAATTGATGTTTTTTAATGTTTTAGGGTTCAGAATGAACAGAGGAGCCGTGAAAGTGGATTCTATTTCGATGAATATTCGTGATGAATGTTTTGAATCAGGCTATGCAGAAAAGGTCGCACATAATTTACTACGCGATGCATCCCAGCATAGTTGCGATGCATCAGTATCTAATCATGATTCAAATAATTCCAATCGCGATGCATCCTTTTGTAGTTTCGATGCATCATCGTCTCACCAAAGTAAGGTGGTGAAATTCTGCAAGTTTTGAAAGTGACGATGACAGTGTCTCATGCTATGGCATACGTCCTACGCAATCTCGAAATGATCTGTTATCTTCTGATTGGGCATCTCTTATTACTAGTAATGGGAAAATCTTTAAAGGGGGAATGGATGAATTTCGTAGAAATCTTATAAAGTATACCTTAAGATTGGATTTGATTTTTCTTTTGTGAAGAACACTGATCAAAGAATTATTGTTGAATGTGCTAAGAAATTCAGTGATCATTGGTTTGTCAAGGCACGTGTATTTGTTATTGATAATTATGTTTGCATTTACAAGTCCAACCTTGCACATAGTTGTCATGTTTCTGTGATTGATGTAGCTGCTAACTCAAGAAGGATGGGCTCTGGTGTTATTGTGGATTTGATTATTGAAAATGTTCGTAATTGGCCAGGTTACTCCCCAACTGATGTAATTGATCATATGATGACCCATTACGGAATTGAGATATCATTCAGTAAGGCATGGAGGAGCGTCGACACTGCTCGTACGAATATTTTTTGTGGTTACGAAAAATCTTTTCAGGGGGAATGTTGGCACGCCATATCCACATCACTTATCCATGATTGCATTGAAGATTTTTTTTTTTCTGTAAATAATGTGTAAACCGTAGGTGACACTTAATTTTTTCCACATTCACATCTAAATTGTTGATGCTTTAATAGTTTACTTGTCATTCTTTCTTTATAGGTCAAAGAACCAATAGGCATATTGCTTAGCCGAGAAATGGCTGTTTTAGTTTAACCAAGGTATTGGGTCGAGACCTATGAGAACGCATTTGTGTTAAATAGTTCTTCTATCATCATTTTGTGGTCCTAGCTTGTGGATTAGTTTAGCCTTTTAAGCTTAGGAACACCTTTCGGAAACATTAATCTACATGAGTAACATTTAGTATATAAAAAAAAAAAAAAAACCAACTCGTTGAAAATAAACTTCGGTGTTGCATTCTCGACCGACCTCTTTGTCTTGTGACAATCAAGTTATATTTCATATTGCAACTAACCTTGTTTTCATGAATGAATGAACGAAGCACATCAAGATTGATTGTTATTTTATTCGCACAAATATTCAATCTAATCTTTTTGGTTCCACCATGATATCTTCTCTTAGTTTCAACCCAGTAAATATTTTCACTAAAGCTCTTGGTCGTGAGCGGTTTCATGAGTTGTTGGACAAGTTTGGCACTGTTGGAAATTGATTTGCTAAAACTTGGTACTGATCAATGTTTGACCAATTTTCTAGTATTTTGTTTGATGGAAATGGAAACAAGCTGAAAATGTAGAATCTACCATTCGAGTAGATGAAATTAATGTATTTACTCTCTCAAAACCTATTTCGGGTGAAATAGAAATTAATACCTAAAATATGGAACTTGACATAGAAATTTAACAGTTTGAAGTGTGGGAAACTCATATCGCACATTAGGAAAATAAGGTGAGGTCAAACGCTTTATTAGGAGGTTCACTTTAGGAATGAGCAATCAAGTGAATTCTTCCAAGATGCAATGTGTTAACCTTTGGCTAACCCAAGATGCTACAAGGATGGTCCAAAGCACCATCTGAGCCTGCATTCGCACAAGTCCCATTAGACGCTTTAAAGGTGCACTTTGAACTTCGTATCGTCGTTGAGCCTTAAAATTTTGACAAACAAGACAGTTGGATGGCAATGACGCGATTAGATGTGTTATGACGGAGAAATTCGCCAGATCTGAAAATGTGTCTATTCCCAGAATGACACCACCAACTCTTCACAAAGTATAAATAGACCCCCCGGGATTGCCAATTCCTTACACCAAAATACATTTGATCAATCATGTAATACCATCTAGCTACATATTGTCTAGATTATATTTACGAGTCTTGGAAGTTTTGAAACATGGAATTTGCGCTTTAAAATGACACTAACATAAATTTAAAAATTGTTGCATCTTAGGGAGGATTTGTCGACAACAGTGAGCATCAATATGGGAAATTCATCTTGCAGAGATTGCGTCTAACACAAACCTCGACTTATTCATTTCATCTCTAATTTTGAGTTTTCATTTTTGAGAAAACCACACAAATTTTTTATACATGCATTTCAAGAATTCTTGCTCCAACTTGAGGGTGAGAAAAGAAGGTTTTCAAGTGACCCACTATCGTCTGAGTGCATCCAAGAGCATGTTCTAGAGTTAAGCGTATTATAGCGCAGCTCAGCATGGCTTTGTCTATTTGAAAATACAAAATTGCGCGCTAGAACACACGTTTCCAGTGTCCACATGTGCCTTAGCACTTGCTCGATACACTTTGGTGTTGCGTAAAGTTCAGCGGAGGCTTTCCGATAAGGTTGATTATGATCCGGATTGGTTCCGTTTTTGTTATAAAAATAAAGAATCAGACCAATACTCTTGATTCCTAAAATATTCATAACTAGAGCCAACCCATGATATATGAGAACCAATATTTTAGTCTCGTCCGCCTCTTGTTGGGCGGCGATGGGGTGGACAGAAAGATGGATTCAAGATTCCGGAACCGACCAAAAATGTGTGAGAACCAGACTAATATTTTGGTTCGTAACTGCTAAATACAATAAATATTAAATTTCAATACTCCATACAAAGATTTAAGAAAAACATCCCGTTAAAAATACGATCTAGTTCACAAAAGAAAAAAAATAAAGATAACACTTCACAATTAAAAAAGTTTGAAGTAATAGCATTGCAATGTAGTTCATAAGAGAGAAACAAAAATAAAGAAAAAGTATGTAGATGAACACATGAATACTTTACAGTATGAAAAGAGTTTTTCGATTAAAAAAACATGTAAAACTCCAAATTATTTATTTTTTGTGTATGCATATATATATATATATGTGTGTGTGTGTGTGTGTGTGTGTGTGTAATAGAAAAATGTACTATGTTTTCATTCATAAAAAAATATCTAACAAAAGACCTAACGGTCAATTTTACAAAGGCTGGGAAGAACAATTAACTCAAATAAAATGAACGATTTGAATTTGTAAATATGTATAAATATTGTAGCAATTGTTCCAGTACTGTTTTAGAATCAACTTACAAGTTTCAAAACCAAGACTGAACCAATTGAACAGTTCTACTAAAATTCAGAACCAAGATCAAGCCAGTAAATTGGTTAGATTCATTTTTTACTGGTTCAATCTGATTGTATGGTCTAGTCCGATTTTGAAACAATTTTGCTCACCCTTGTGATATTTTGAACATGTAATATAAATAGGTTAGGTTTTTGGTATTTTGGAAGAATTTTCAATGTCTTATTGCCGATGGAATTTCTTAATAGAGTTTATGGTTGTTCTTGCCCATGGAAATATAAGCATGAACCAATTTTCATAGCGAGTAGTAGCTAATGGCTTTGGGGGTCTTCATAGCTAAGTTCTTTGAGCTCTAACCACAGTAGCACCATTGAAATAAGTCACTAAGAGTTCAAGTACGATTTATATATACACATACGTGTTTGTGTGTGTGTCTATGTGTATATGTGTGTGTGTATATATATGTACACACTAGGCTAGGAATGCACATGATGTTTATCATCCTTGAATTTTAGCATGTTACAGTACTGCTAGATTTTCTGAAACATCTCCTCATTGTCTTCCAGCATACTACTGGCAATACATAATGTGAAGGTCTTATGTTTAGACTTCTTAATCTCCAGAGATAAAAGCTAGTATTTTTTTATCAACTGGATCCAATCATACAAGAATACACAAATCGTCAGGAAAAAAAGGAAAAGATATTTGACCTTTTTAACTGTTAAGACTGGGGAAAGTCAAAGAAGATGTTTATCTTGTATCAGGATGTAAATCAACCAAATTGTGCTCTAAAAGGACCTTCCAAGAGGTTTTCATCAGAAGCCTGAAGGCTGGAAGTGTGTCATTACTGACCAAGAAGCATGAAACTTGGTCTTTGATATTTTTACCTATGAACTGGTAAATATTGGCATCTTAAACAAAATCTCTACCAGAAGTTCAATCATTTACATGGCTGCTTTGGCAAGCTCAAAAAATTCATTTAATGAACTTGAAATGATTAACTTCGCACTTTTCAAAGCTTAATCGAATAAGCCTGCAAATTGGTGATTCATATGTTATTTGTTAATCCCTCATAATATAGCTAATTATCAGAACTTAAAAGGTCGGCCTGACTGACCATAACCTGAGTAATTATTATCCTAAAAACCAAGAATACAACGGTCAATTAGCCTAGTTTCTCTTTCTCATTCACCATACCCATCTAGTTAAAAACATATTTCCTTCTCTCTAACTACATCACAGTGAACAGTGGCCGGAACATAAGATTCCACAAATGACGTTCAGAGCAAGGTAACCTGTGTGCATGGAACAAGTCCTTGTTTTCATTCTTTCTGCTAAAAAGTAAAAAATAATCAGCATGGCAAACAGTGATAGACCATGTGTAATATACTAATCTTTCTTAGTAACAGTATACACACACACACACATATATGTAGACACATAGATATCATGTGTAATATACTAATATTCCTCCAAAAATGTGGTAGAAAGGTGGCAGATCAATAGCTTTCAAACCTCCATTTGATGCGCGATCTAACCGATCTTGCAACCAATCTTTCTTAGCCACGCTAAAAAAGGGGACATGTAACGTTTGGTAGTGTTTCTCTCGCACCCTCCATGATCCTCTTCAATTATACCTAAAACCTTGCTTTTCTACGAGGGTAAACTAACAGTATAAAACCCATATACTCTGCTTCACAGTATATCTCCAACTGCTATCTGATATTTCCCCTAAGGGCTCTAACCCTGTAATTACTATCAGCGAAGTGCCCAAGATATAAATTATACTCTTAACATTGCTTCTGTTTATCGGCCATTGGTATAGATATGCAAGTAGGAAACAGATTTGAAACCTTTTCATACTTCTAAATCGTATATACGCAGCTCTTTCCCATAGGCAAGCCTAGGCACAACAGCGTGGTTGCTCCATTACCACCAAATTTATATTGGCAGGGGTAAATATGAACATCATTTCACCCTTTGTGGAGGGAACCTCATGCACGGGACCCTCCATATATACATGACAGCAATTCTATTTTACTTCTTTACATGGGATTGTTGAAGAGTGAAGACCCGTCGCTTACTCGCTTAAGCCCCTTCCTTGAGTTGGAGTCACTAAGGACGCATGAATAGATGATCCTGGCTTCAAAAACTGTTGCTGCATTTAGTTCTTGATCACCATTCCGCAACATCTATTTTGACAATAATAATAAATCTAAGTACCAATACCACCAAATATGTCAGCAATTTATGTGGGATTTCTGAGAATAGATACAGAAAACTGTTACATAAGGCTTACAGAACATGGTCTAATTCTCTGTTTTGAAATTGCACGACCAAGTTGCTAAATGGTGTAGAGTTAATTTGGTCGGTTTGGTGATCTCAGCAATCAATGGTTAACTGTTCAGGTGCTTCTAATAAAAAAATACAGGCATTGAAAAGAATAACATGGGCAAAGCCCAACACCAAGGCGAACTACATTTCATTACTACTTTGTCAGCCTTAAGCATAAAAGACGCTAATTTCTGAAATCATAGTCATTTGGAGATTACGGAATAACTCGTCATAACCACTAAACAAGATCATGACTGGCCATAGTAAAAATAAAACTGAAGAAAGAATAAAAGAGAGGAAAAAAAAAAGCTATGATGTGTGTATGTGTGTGTGTGAGAGAGAGACCGAAAATTATTCCCCCCATTCCTAAATAATTTTCTTGCGTTCTTTTTTGGTCCATTCCAAAATAATTCCTTTGTAGGATAACACTTTTACAACTTTAATCTTACTTTGTCTTCTTACTTTAATTATGGCAACATGCACAAGGGTTTAAAGAAAACTACATATTATACCAATATTTATATTCGGGTCAGTTACTTTTCTCTTCATATGCGTGTAAAATCAAACGGGAACATTATTTAAGAACAGAGGGAGTACTTGTTACTGGAAACGGAACTGCTAACAAACATACGGGCACCACCATGGGCCTAAAGTCACATCCAAAGTCACAGTGGACTATGATATTCAGGTACAATCTGAATGGTCTCACGAATCAACAGCCCATGGCACATAACTCAGATTTAGTGCATAATTTCCCTTAATCGAGTGGGATAGCAATTTCCTACCACTCTACCAACTTAGTAACTGCTGCAAAACGTTCTGGAAATGTGTATAATGCATCTCTTACTTATAAAAAAAAATGATTGAAGTAACTCTTATAAAAAAAATGATTGAAGTAAGACTCTTATAAAAAAATTGATTGAAGTACGACTCTTACAATGAAACATCCCCAGAGAAAAGTAGAGCTCTTTACGTGGATCAGGGAGTATCATTTTCTAGTTTCAATTACAATTCCGAATTCTGACAACAAATCCAATCAAACCCAAGTGAATAAAGCTAAAAAGAACCCTAAAACTCATCCAAACATCCATTTTTTGCAGTTCATAAAATTCATCCGCCACCAGCATTTCTTCCGCACACATATATTCACATAGCGACATAGAGGGAGGGGGGAGGGAGGAGAGAGAGAGGGGACTAACGTGTTACCACCCTTCTCACTAACGCGGTTGCCGAAATGAATGTGGCGGCCGGCGTAAAGGCCGCGGTGAGCCCTACCCATGACGACCTTGCTGTCTGGCAAGCATTTCTTAATAAACTATTTGGTGCCTGGCATCAAGTTCTTCTGTCCTCCCAGCGACAATCTTCTTCACCATTTGCTGCGATCTGAACGACATTTTCTTTCAGCCCCAAATCCAATTTCGGATGAATTTTTTCAATTAGGTGTTTGGCAGTTGATTTCAGGGTTTTAGAGTACGACGAACCTTCACAGAAAGAGGACGAAGACTGGAGATGGAGGCAATGGACGAAGGAGGGAGGAAGATGGAGCACGAATGGCGAGAGGGAGATGATGTTTTTTTTTTGTCAAGGGCCATAAAAGGAATGTAACCGGTTTTAACTTTTAACGGCTCTACTCGATGATAACCACCAGGGTGTGCATAGTTCTTCGGTTTAGGTCAAAATCGTGAACCGAATCATACCTCCTCGGTTCCAAAAATCTCAAATCGAACCGAATCATCCAATGCTTGGAACCGAACCAAACCAAACCACTCGGTTTGGTTTGGTTTGGTTCGGTTTGGTTTCATGGTTCAACAAAAAAATTAAATTAATCATTTGTAAAAACATTTAAAATTAGACAAATAGATTTTAATCGGTAAATTAAGCTAATTACTAATTAGCATCAAACATTAAAAGACAAAAAATCAATCTTTTCTTACAAATATCATCAAACATAGTAATTGAAAATTTGAATCTAAGGTAATTTAAAAGTGAAAACATTAAGAATGGAACAATAGTAGTAATATATATAATAAATTTATAAACAATTAAACAACCGGATATAAAATAAAATATTATATATAATAATAATAATAATCATCAAATAATATTCACCTCGGTTTGATTCGGTTCGACTCGATTCGGTTCGGAGACAGAAACCACAAACCGAACCGAACCATTCGGTTTTTAGATTTTGGAAACCAAAACCGAACCGCCTTGTACCGAAACCGAACCAAGCTGCATGGTTCGGTTTGGTTCGACTTGGTTCGATGGTTCGATGGTTCGGCTGTACACCCCTAATAACCACCTGTGTTCATATACGAAGAAGGGGCCGATGTTTTTTAGAATCGGATTACACCAATTAAAATTAGATTAGATCAATATTTTGTTTAGGTCATGTATTCAAATTTTTATAAAATTGGATATTTGGGTCGGTCTTGATTCTCGAACCAAAAAAATACGAAACGGGACCGAACCAATCCAATTAATAGTTTATTGGGGAAAATTCTAATTGGTTCCTTTTTTAAAAGTTTCTAACTCAAAAAATCCAATGTTCTTTTTTTCAACCGCAAAAAACTAAATTTTTCGAAATATTGTTTCAAAAATGACATCGTCTTCTTCAACGGCTCCGACAACACACTTTGGATTCGAAAATCACGATTGTGTGTAACGAAACGGGGATCGACATGCCCAGTCAAATCATGGGGGTCGAGGGGGCAGCACCCCTTCGTGGGGGTTCGAAGGCAACGCCCCTGAAAGGTAAACGAGCTTTTTGATTCATGAAATACTAAAATATAATAGATCTGTACTGGGTTGAAAGATTTTTCAGTTGGGACGAATGCAGAGAATGATGAGGAAGAAGAAGGCTTACGACTGAAAAGATTGAAGAAGAACATGTAGGACATAAACTGGTTTTTTATGCTATTGTATCACGGTGCAAAAATTTCATTACATTATTTTTACACCGTGGTTTAAAAGTTTGATTCGTGTAAAATTGTTGCACCGTAATAATTTGGGAATCGCTCAAAATTTTGAGCGTCACTAGAGCTATCAAAACGGGCTTGCGGGGCGGGTTTACCCGTGGGCCTAGAAAGCCCGCTACAAGACAGGTCGAGACAAGTTTTCCGGCAAACATGTCGGCCCTGAAAACCTTGGCCCAGCCCACTCCGCGTAGGACCGTGGACAAAACAGGCATGCCCACAAAAAATAAAATAAAATAAATTTATTTTTTATATTATTAAAATATTTATGATTTACGCAATGTAAAAAAAGTAAATTTTAGAATTGTTAAAGCAAATATATACTTATCTTGCAATTAAAGTATTAAACACTATCACCATCCGATAGAATTAAAAAGAAACTGAAATTTCTATATAATTATAGAATCATATTCATCTTAGTACGGGAAAGAAAGACGAGCCACAGCCTCAAGTAGGTGTGTTCCTCATTGCATCACATGGTAACTTCAGAAGCATTCATAGACTTGAGTTCAAATTTCCAGATCCAAATATAACTCAAATTTCCAGATCCAAGGTAGTTTCAGAATCCAGATTGAGCGAAGGTGGGAGAGGCAAGAGCAGAGTGATACGCCAATACCTGTGAGAGTCGTGAGTCCGTGAGATCGTGTGGTTGTGACAGAGAGCCAGAGACTGTGCTCCTGTGCCAGATCTTGAAGTAGGATGGCTTGATTAAGTTGATTTTGAGAGAGAAAGAGCCGAAGAGTCTTAGAGAGAGCGAGAAAGAAGATGGCAAGCCGTAGTTAGTAGAGACAAAGACAAAAGCGTCGGAAGGTCTGGAAGAAACTAGTAAGTGTGTTGAATCTCGTTCTCGGGTGTCGGATTCGTGAAGTAGAAACATCGGAGGCCCAAAGCAGGGAGAGAGAAAGAGAACGTGAGATGAGAGTTGAATGTTGAGAGTTTGAGACTAACTGCTAAAAAAGTAACGGTGAGACCGCGAGAGCGAGAGAGGTTGGTGCTGGATTAGTAAGATGGAGGCACATAGCCGAAAGCCGAGAGGCGGCGCAACAGCTGGAGGAAGGCATTCGTCGTGCATGAGAGAGAAAGTGAGACTGTGAGAGTATTTCAATTTTGATTTTTGATGAAATAGAGAGGCTGAAAGAGTGAGAGTACTAAGAGCATCTCCAATGCTCATCTTCATATCCATCTTAGGGTCATTTCTGGCATCTGCATTTTTACTTCTTATTCCATTTAAGAATATATCTTCCCAATGCTAATCTTCTTATACATCTTCTTAGTTGGGTCCCACTGCCACATCATTAACTTTACACTTCAATCTTATTTTTATATTTCTCAAACAAATAAATTACATAAATTATAAATAATGACATTAATTAATTTATAAATAATACTATTACTCACAATTTAAATAATTTATAATTTAATTAATAAATTATCAATAAAATACATATTATACATGACTCGTAAAATAACATAAATAGAAAATTACATAAAACGTTAAAATTGAAAAAAAAATACATAATGATAAAGTTACATAAAAGATAAATACTTAAAAATTACATAAAAACAAAAAAAACTTAAAAATAAAATTACAGTTCAATAATTAAAATTACATAAAAACATTAATAATTAAAGTTACATAAAAACATTAATAATTAAAAGTTATATAAAAACATTAATAATTAAAAGTTACATAAAAACATTAAAGTTACATAAAAACATTAATTAAATAAAGTTACAGAAAAACATTAATAATTAAAATTCATATCCTTTCTTCCTCAACTGTGCCTTTACGTGCTCGCATCCATGTCGATGTATGGCAACGTTACGAGTCATGTTTGAGGTATCTTCGGTAAGAAATTTTATGTCTTTTATGAACCTTTCACGCTCATTTCTTTGTTCTCTTGCAGCAGCAACTTCCGCTTGAAGTTTTTTTGCTTCCGCTTCAATTTTTTTAATTTCGGAGTACTTATCTAACGACAACATGTGATCAGCCTTGCGGGTATGCAACTCATCTACATCTGAAGATTTTTCGACTTTTTCTTTACCTTTCGCATTCTTTTTTGCCGCTTTTCTTCCCATCGGACGAGTACGTAAATCAATATCTTCTACATCTTCAGCATCCACACTAGTCTTAGAATAACCGCCATCGGAGTCTGACGTCTTAGACTTTTTATTGGTGTGAAGAATATCTGTTTGACTAAAATATGATACATAAAAATTTCTTAACACTTCCCACACATGATCAAAATGAAAATGCTGACCTTTTTCTTGATGGTATACCGCGTTGCATTTTTCATTAAAATATCATCGCTCCAACCGCTGTGTTTAGCATTGACAAGCCTATTGTAGATTTCGTTGAAGCTTCTCACAGATGGAGCAATTCTAGTTGACCAACCTGGTGTCAACTTCGCGATATCTCTCGAATCGATTCACTTGGGCGTGCTCGTTGTAATAATCAACTACGCTTCAATATTGTGCACTCTTTTGACCATTACCAATAATTGGACATTGGCTAATAGTGCACAACTTACGTAAGAGCAAGATCTTCATCCTTGGTCCATCTTGCACGTGCTTGAGACTTGTGTTGTCGGGTACCGCTTGGTTCGTCATCCAAATCAATTGTTTCTAAATTGATTTGCGTCTCGAAGGCGGCAAAAATTACGAGACAAAGTCCTATCTACACTTGTTGGACGTGACTCATTAGAAGATATGTAAGGTTGAGAAATTGCACGGGGCGTACCTTGCGGAGTGAAAAATGGGTTTACCGTCGGTTGCCAATAATTCGATTGAAAATGAACGTTACCAGATGAATTCTCAATAGTTTGAGGAACTTGAAAATTCTGGAAATTTGGAAAATTTGTAAAATTTGGCGGCATGTAGAAATTTGGATAGTTGGGAACATTTGGATTGTTGGGAAAATTAGGTGGGTATTGGGGGTATTGCGGAGTAGAAGTAAATTGAGAATGTTGAACATTTTCGGGAACACGAGAGTTAGATGTATTTTGATTTTCTTCATTTTCAGAAGAATTCAAAAAATTTTGAAAAAAATGAGTATCTCTTGGATCAATTTGGAAGCTAATTGTGTAGAGAAAGTGAATTTTTAGAAAGGATTATGAAGAAATAGAAGAGAGAATAAAGAAGTTGTGGAGAAAATGATGAGGGTTGAGGTGGTGTATTTATAGGGAAGAAGGGGAAAAAAAGAAAAAAAAATTTTGATTTTTTTTTTTTGCAAACGGCTAGTTTTTAAAAAATAAAAGCCAAATTGATTTTGAAAACCAAAATAGCCGTTCAGCCTTTATTATATTTAAAAAAAACAAAAAAGTCAGAAACCTGCCGCGCTTGCACCGCCGTGGACCCCACCAGAATTCCCTCCCACTCGCCCAAGCCCGCGTGAAGAACACGCGCCACACACGACTCGTGTGTGGCGCCCAGCCGCCTCCGCGTCGGTCTTCCTCTTTCGTGATTGCCTTCCAATTTTGGAAGAAAATCTCTTCTCTCTCCGCCACCTCGGCTCCACCTCACCTTTGGAAGATTTTTGGGAAGGCTTGCCATTGCATTTCACCAACTTCCAAATTGGAAGTCATTGCAAGAATATAGCAATGGTGGTGGCCTAAGGGCCATTTATGTCTTAGGGTTAGTAGATACTAGTTAGTAGTAATGGGCTTGGCAGTTGGGCCCCTTAATTAAATGTGCAATCTTTTAAAACTTTTAAGAATTATAACTTATAAGTCAGAGTCCATAAAGCGTGGTGCCGTCCCTCGCAGCCGGCAGAAAAGTCAAAACTCGCATCAAATGGTCATCTAATACCCAGCCCAACTCGCCCCTAATAGGTGGCGGGGCGGGCATGCCCGTGGGCTTTTGCCCTAGTTGACACCCTAGGCGTCGCAATGCAAAAGCTTACTGTCCAAATTTGGGCATTGTTCAAAATTTTGGGCGCCGTTCAAAATTTTGGTCTTCGTTCAAAATTGGGCGTGGTTCAAAATGTTGGCTATCGATGCAAAAGTCACTGTCCAAAATTTTGAATGACGCCTAAAATTTTGAATGATGCCCAAATTTCGAAAGGTACGATGATAGAAAGAGAGAAAATAAATGAAGAATAAACAAAACACACTTATCTCACAAATCAGATATGTATTGGTCCCACCAATTTATTCAACAACAGTATTAAAACAACATTGGTAATGCAAGCAACCTGTGCAACAAGGATCGAAATTCAAAAACAAGAAAACAGCATAGATTTTGGGAAGGAACGGAGTCTACGACGTCGAAGCTTAGTGTTCTACCTGTAACAATTAAAGATGAGGTGAAGAAGAAGCTAGATGGTGTCAGTCCTCATGAAGGGTCGAGAGAAAGCAATGAGGCTCAGCCGGATGTGAAGAAGACGAGCAATATTGGAAAAAAATTATAAAAGAGGACTTAAGCAGTTTAAAAAAAATATAGTAGTGGAGCAATTACAAATCTGTTTTGCTGTCAAAACTCAAAGTGAGAGAGAGAGAGACCGAGAGATTGTATCAGAAAATGTGAACTGAGGGAAGAGAAAAATGGTAGAAAAGAAAAAAAAAAGTTGAATAGAAGAAGAGGTGAATGTCGATAGTGACGATAGAAGAAGAAAAATGGGGGTGAGGGTGTTGCGTGGGCTGGAGAGAAAAAAAAAAGACAATTCTCTAAAATCTTTGTTATTTTGGTTCAGGTTGTTAGTTTTTTGTCAGTATGTTTATCTTTATTCATCTTTGTGTTTTCTTTAGCTTAATCAAATTGTTTCTTTAGCTTGCTAGGTGCTTAACAAAATATTTTAAAGAATTGAGACTTTGTAAAAATCATAGTATTGGTATAGTTCTGGTTTTCGTACATTTTCAATTGGTTCTGGACCGGATAAATGTAATGGTTCTCATACATATTGGGTTGGTTTTGTGTCTAAATTTTTTGAGAATCTGACTATTGGTCTGATTTCGATTTTTTCTTTTATTTCCAAAAAATTGGACCGAATCGTACCAACCTCACCCCTAATACGAAGTGGTTGATTTACACATGAAATCCAATTAGTTCTTGTAGTTGTGGTTAATTATGTTTTTTATTTTAAAAAAAAATTCTTGGAGTGATGACATATCAAACATCGTATCACAATTATATATCTAAGAGCATCATAAATGCAATCGTGATTTTAATTATGTTGTAGGTTTTGAACCTCTTCAATCATATGTGACATTTCTTCTTCTCTTTATTTACATTTTATTAGAAATAACATGTTCAATACAACTATAAATTAGATCTTACGTGAGATGCTTCTAACCACTAACGGTAAACATTGGCCGGAACGTAATATTCCACAAATGATGTCCAGATCAAGGTAACCAGTGTGCATGGAGCGAGTCCTTGTTTTCATTCTTTCTGCTAAAAAGTAAAAAACAAGAAACATGACAAACAATGATAGACCATGTGTAATATACTAATCTTTCTTTGTAACAGTATACACACGCACACACATATATAGACATATAGATACAGGGTCGGTTCTGACATTTTGAGGGCCCTGCCTCAAATTATAGATTAGGTCCTAAATTGATAAAAAAAAATAAATATAAATTATAAATGCTACCAAATTACTTATTTTCAAAACAATCAAATCAAAACTCCAACATACAATGACAAACTCACATATTCAAATGTCACGTTGTCACCAAAAATATCAAAATCGAAATAAATATTTTTAAATTTTTTAGTGAAAATTGCATCAAAATATTTTTAAAAAATTTTGAATGAATAATTTTTTGGGATGAAGGGAATACAATTGCTAAGTTACCAACAAAATGTCAAAAACTATTTAGAAATTGAAGAGAATCAAAAGAAACCCAATAACTTAGCATAGCAAAATGTAGTAGGCCAAATTTGAAGGGTTACCCGAACAAAGTTTTAGACGGAATATCCATTAAAACAAAACTAATGGATTCAAAGAATTGAGAAAACTAGTCATATATACCCCTATCTAGAGAAATCGATGTACCTATGCAAAGTTTAATCATTTAAATATGTGAATAGATAAATTTTCGAGATTATGGATGTTGATATTCTCGTACGGTAACTATATTTTATTTGTGCAATACTAATTGGACCAAGTTCTAATGAATTTTCAATGTATAATATTTAGATTTAAAAGTATTTTGAGAAAAATAGAAATAAGATGCATAAGGAAGATGGTTAGTCAAAATGTTGTCACGTTTTCAAGAGTTTTTTTTTTTGTAAAAAAAAAAACATCCAAAAAAAGGGAAGAAAAACCCACGACCTCACTTTTGGTGTAACATAAACTCTACCACTAATTCACCCCATAGAATCAATATTATTAAAAACAAGATAATATAAATAAACAATTAAAGTTGAACTATATATAGCAATTTTTTATTATAATTGGGCCCCTAATTTTGGGGGTCCTGTTCGCTCACCTCACACACTCCAATGACCGGCCCCGCACAGATGTCATGTGTAATATACTAGTATTCCTCCAAAAATGTGACCACCTTATTTTTAAAATATTTCAAGCTTTTCATTCAACAATCTAACATTTGGTGTATAAGCACAATCCTTAAGCCTTGAATAACTCAAATAAGATTTACCTTTATATATATCGCTCAAATTACAATACATGTGCACCAAACAGAAATAATGTTTAACTCCTAAAAACATCAGGCATTGCTTCAATTAGCCCAACATTTCGATTGGATACAAACAGAATATCCCTCCCGATCATCGATAGCTTCTTTTATTTTTGAAAGAAATAAAAACCAGTTATCTCGGTTTTTTTGCGCTTACAGCCGCAAATGCAAATGAGAACATGTCTGCATAAAAACAATATGAATATAATAAAACAATATAATCATTCAAGTTACAACATTAAAACTACGATGCAACTAATTATAAATCCTGATGCATCTTATTGTAATGACTGAACAGCTCAATTAAATTTTGATGCAAGAATTGTGATTGCAATGCATCCTATTTTATATATTTACTGATATGCGATGCATGAATTTTAATTATGATGCATGAATACATTTACTAAATGAATACATATACTGAAATGTGATGCCTGGATTTTCATTTCGATGCATCTACACATTATAAAACTTTCAGACAAACAACAAAAGAAAAATAAAAGGTACCTTGATATCTCAATTCCATAATGGGTCATCATATGATCAATTACATCAGTTGGGAAATAACTTGGTCGATTACGAACATTTTCAATAATCAAGTCCGCAATAACACTGGAGCACATCCTTCTTGAGTTAACAACTACATCAATCGTGAAAACATGACAACTATGTGCAAGGTTAGACTTGTAAATGCAAACAAAATTATCAATAACAGAGACACTTGTCTTGACAAACCAATTGCAATGATCACTGAATTTCTTAGCACATTCAACAATAATTCCTTGACCGGTGTTATACATAAAAGAAAAATCAAATCCAATCTTAAAGGAATATTTTATAAGATTTCTATAAAATTCATTTATTCCATCTTTAAATATTATCCCAATACCAGTAATAAGAGATGCCCAACCAAAAAGATAACAAATCATTTCAAGATTGCGCAAGACATATGTCATAGCATGGGACATTGTCATCGTCATTTTTTCTAAACTTGCATAATTCACAACCTTACTTTTGTGAGACGATGATGCATCGGGACTACAAATAGATGCATCGCGATTGGAATTCGTTAAATCATGATTAGAGATTGATGCATCGTAACTATGTTGGGTTGTATCGCATTGTAAATTTTGTCCAAGTTTTTCTGCATAGCCTGAATCAAAACATTCATCACGAATATTCATCGAAATAAAATCAACTTGCAAGGCTCATATGTTCATTCTGAACCCTAAAACATTAGAAATTTCAATTACATCGATGGGTATAACACTTACTAATTAATAACAATCCCACCAACAAAACCATGTTGTTGCAGTCTTCATCATGGTGAGGGACAAGGCTTAGAAAAAGATGCTCGTGATTGTGACCCGTTGAGCATAAATAGGGGACCCATGACTAGAGCCGGAGCTAAGAAGGTTCAAGAGGCCTTAATGACACTTGTGGAAGAGATAAATGGCAAGACAACAAACAAGGATGTTCAAGACCAAGAAATAAGACCCATTTGCTTATTGGAGTGTCAACAAAAGGCCTGAATTCCAAACAATTCGTTGCTTTGGATCAGCTCAAAAATATAAGGAATAAGGTCCAATTGAAGTGCAAAAGCAAGACTCATGGTGATGGTATCCTAGTCCCACAAAAAAAAACACATTTTGAGCCCAAAACAAAACTCAAAATCAACAAAGTAGACATCCAAAATTTCTCTATTATTCTAGAAAATTTCGTTGAAGATAATGTTAGTACATCCATCTTGGTCATTCATGAACTTGGTGAACTCAAGAGCCTTTGATAGCTTATCATGATAACTAGTAAAACTTATATTATAAGTGGTTTACCTTATCGCTTACATCATCGGTGACATCATGAACATTGCATTCTTCACCACATTAGCCTATAAATAGGCATGATCAGAATTGTAATTGGTATTCAAGATATAAAGTATTAAAGTATATTTCATTCTCCATTTTGAGAAATTATTGTGAGTTTGTGAGGTTCTTGAGAGTATAATTCTCTAAACACTTGAACTTATCAAGCTTACAGAGTCGCAAACTTGTGGCGTTTCATAAATGAGGTTCTTAAGTCATTGTGTCTAACGGGTTTCGCTTACACCCCGAGGTTCCTATTCAATCACGAATAGCGGGTTGAGAGAGACTCATCCTATCCTTTCCTTTCCTTAGTTGCTGAATTCATTTTTCATTCAAACTTGTTGGAACTTTTTCGATTCGATCTTGGTTGAGTTTTACATCACATCATTTGATAAGCAACAATTGACCTGAGATCCCACGGAATACTTAAAACTTAAATTATGATATTCAACATTAGAATATTTAGCTATTACGGATTGAACCAAATCATCAAAATGAAAATTATCTGAAACTTAAAAACAACATCTTTCCTAAATTTAAGCCAAAGCATAATAGGTTCATCCATTGGAAGGAGGAAGAATATGATTCAAAAATAAAAAAAATCATGTATTAAAATGATATGAGATGATCGATTGGATGCAAGACTCCTCAGTGTTTGAATAAGTTGTACGCAAATATAAAATCAAAAATAAGAGCTGCGTGAACACATCTAGGGACGGAAGGAAATTTTAGGAAGAAAAAAACAAAAATGAACTTTTTCAGTTAAAAAAAAAAAAAAAGGGTACTTTGGCGGTTACAACTTACAAATTAATAAAGTGAGACCGTCTTGCAATTAATCCGAAAAAGTAAGCAAGAAAGTAGTTGTCAAAAATTTTGTGGTAAAGTGACGTGAATGAAAGGAAAATAACGAGAAAGATAGTTTTGGGTGTGTATTATCAACTAGCCCATTATATTATAGTGTACACTTTACCAAGAATAAAATGAGTATTAAGCATTTGGCAATTATATCATTACAGTAACTTTTATTTCAAATAATATAGTCTCAAATAAATTACTCCATGTACCAAAAAAGAAAATAATAAATAAATTACTGCCTCTGTCTAAAAAAAATATATGTATGATTTTTTAAAGTAAATTAAAGAAGTTGACTTTGAAGCATTTCTGTAAGTGCTTATACGTAAAGACAAATACCTGGATAAAAAGTTCTTACAGATATTTTTTGTAAGACATATTGTTTTTATCCGATCCACCTTGTGTTGATGAGTTGAGCTGTGAGGAAGAGAAGTTTCGTCTTACGAATTAAGATCCATATAACGATTTTACAGGAGATACTTATAGGTAAATACTCTAAGTATCTCTTACATCATTCAAATGGATTTTGGGGCATCATAGTTGACAATTTTTTTGTGAATTTAATAATAATAATAATAACTTTACTAAAAGAGACGCATTTTTAATTTTTTTTAATAAATAAATGTTCAACTACTTTTCAAATGTCCCCTGAATATTAGTAATAAATAGAGAGGATACATTTAGCCCTAATTGGCTGCTAAGGGGCAAGGTCTATAATGATGTACTTCTATATTTTAGTCATTGAAATTTTAGTTTACCGATTGAGTTGACACAAAATATATGGTTAAAGGTACTGGAGTCATTGACACTTGATTGATAATTGAGTTCTTATTGTTACTATTGTTATCGGTACAACCGTACAATTAGCATCTTGAGTCAACTCGATTATACAAATTTTTTATATATAAAAGTTTAGGAAAAATGGTATTCGGATATTTTTTTATGGTGAAATTCGGGTCCGTTTACTTTGGATTATTTTTAATTATTATAATATCTTATATTTTTTTAAATCGGAAAAAGATATTTTTGGAGGTAAAAAGACTATGATACCCTTAATGAACCAAATGCACGATACAGATCATTTGCTCAGTACATCGCGCTGCATCGATTTTTATACAGCGATGCATCAATTTAAATTACTTAAGCCAATTTTGCATCGCGCTACACCAAATTTATGCCCCTCGATGCATCAATTTAAATTACATAATCCAATTTATGCATTACGTTGCACCAAATCAAACACCCAATTGATGCCTCGCGCTGTAAATTTATAATGAACCAGGCATTCATGTCCCTTTTTTTTAGTACACAATCAACCAATGATTCAAATTGATCGATGTTTCCTGCATCTCAAATTCAAATCGATGTATCACGTTTCACATATTTTGCAATGTGATTCGAAATTAATGCATCAAGAATAAAAAATAGTGTCCAACAACGAATAAATTTATTTTCAGGCATTTCATTTAACAATTTACATGCATAACAACATAACATACAAAGTGAATTCATTTTGAATCAAACACACGAACACAATGAAAGAAGAAGAAGAAGACACATGTAAAACTAAAGAGAATGAGAAATTAGGGTGATAGAGTAATCAAATTCAAGATGAAGAAGAACATCATCACCCGACCTCCCCACCCTCTTTGTTCTCCATCCCTGCAACATGTTGCTGTTCTTTCTCTTTTACATGTATTTTATGAACGATTTTACGAAAATGAATTTTAGTGGTTGAAAAAAAAGCAAGGTACTTAAACAATTAAAAGTTTTGAAAAGGGGATCGACTTGTAATTTTTTTTGTAAGATGAATTCTCCTAATCCAATTCATTATGTGTTGATAGACTGAATTATAAGAGAGTGAGATTTTGTCTTACGAATTAAAATTTATAAAACGATAAAATAAGTGATAAGAGACATACTCTACATGTATAGGGTGGCATACTAGAGTTTGTAGTGAGGTGCACCAAAACATTTTTATTAAATTACTACTTAAATGTAAAATGACTACATCAATGATGTGCTTCGGAGAAATTGAAAATCGTCCCTCAAACAAATAAAACAAGTTTTATCTATATGAGTTTTGATAATGATATTTAGATAAGAAATATATCATAAATATTATGAGCCTTTATGTACAATAATTTTTAATCTTTTTGTCACTTGAAAAAAGTTGTGCAAAATAGAAATAACTATCCACCTTTAGAGGTTACCTATTTGGACCCATTCATTCATACATATAAAAGTATAAAACATATCATGGTCTAACTGATGATCCTTGTCGAATTGTGTGAAACACAACTAACGGTTCAGATTGATTCGTAAGTATGTGAGTTACAAATGAACTCTTCAATTATAAATTATGTTTGAATTACCCCTCTACAATGACATATAAAACCTTCAGTTGTGGGTTTTGTTTGAATTACCTCATCAGTTATAAGTTTTGTTTATCCCAACCATTCATTGAACTGATCTCATACCGACACCATGCCTATGACACAAACACGTATACTAATTCATACATATCAAAGATCAAACAAGTGTTAAAGCTATCTTTTAGAGGTTGCTTCTAAACAGTTTGATATGATTAAATAATTGATTTAGAGGTTAGATGTTTCATTTGTTAATTTTTTTTTATCTTAAGTAAGAATTTACTGCAGCGATATTTGTAACTTTTATCAAGGAAAATCATTTTGGATAAATGATTAAAAAACCAACTCTCAGTTATCATTGGAATAATTGGTAATGTATCTAAATTAGTAAATTACGACCATATTTATCTCAAGAGATAAAGGAGATAATAACATCAAGCGGACAATAAGCTACGCTAATAGTGGATGAACTAGCGGCCTCAATCGAAATGAATGTCTATTACACATTTACACAAAATTTAAAGAAATAAAATATTTCAAGATATTATGATATTTTAGTTGTAGAAAAAAAAAACTTATTTTTAGGATGATTAAATGAAAAAAAAATATCTCTGCTTCAAAATAAGTGTCTCATGTTGACTTTACATGTATTTCTAAATGGGTTTGACTATATACTACTGTAATTTTCTTTAATTTTTTAATATATTAATTAATGGTGTCAAATTAATAGGTCATTGTTTTTGGGGGAAAACACCAAAAATTCGCACTAAAAATTTCGCATATCCATAAAAAAAAAATCAAGTATATTAACTATAGCATCAAACTTTTTGCTATTATTATTCATATTTCTTATTCATAATATTACTATAAATAATAATAAAAATTATTATTATTTCAAATTAATTATGATTTTAATTATTATATTATGTTATTGCTATTATTATTATCACTACTACTACTAATATTACTACCAAAGTTTCATAAGTGGGTTAATTATTTGAATTTTTAGTATGAAAAAATTAACTTTAGAATTTATGAATTGAATACTTGTTTTGGTCATTTGGAAATAAAATTTTAAATAGACTTTTGGTATTAATATTAATAATGTTGATGAAGATAATAATAATAATAATATTACTGTTATAATAATAATAAATATTAATAATAATAATATTATTAACATTATTAAATGTAAATTTATCATCATTGTTATAAATGACAGAAAATAAGTTTCCATTTAAATGAAATCTTTTAACATAACGACGTTCGTAGACACACTATGTTTTGGACTTTGTGGTATTAAAATTTAATTTTAGGACTTTTTAGATACAATAATTATTTTTGAGATTTGAGATTTTCTTAATGAGACTTTTTGGTATTTTTCCTTCATTTTTTTAATCTTCTAATTAATATAGGTATTATACTCCTACCACTCTAAGCGAAGAGTTTACGTTTATTAGTTTTATTAATATCATTAAAGTTCATCTTAATTAAATAAAAGTTCATTAAATTTATTATTAATTAGTATTTTTTTGGCCAATCATTGAATAAAATCAGCTTAAATAAAAGTGGTCACGCGATTTTGGTGGTGATCTTGTCTTGTTGTCCACGTATGAAACATGAATGGTCAGATCTTGGTACGTTCGTCCTTGTCACGGCTTCCAGCTGCCTGCACAAGATAAACAGTAAACACCGTTAAGGAGTCGGGGTAGTCCGACTGGAACTCTCCAACGTGTGAATTAGATTTCTGGTGGTAGTGAGTGATAAATACGCCGTAATAATAAATGATCCGATAAGGAGTTGTGATAAGAGAGTTTAGATATCTCAAAATTGACCTACCTTTACAATTAATGAATGTCTTCTATTTATACCTGATCTTCCCGATGACGTGGCGGCCGCTTATTGGGGAACATGTTGCGGCGGATATTAAATGCACGGATGGCCTCTGTCAGAAATAAGTGGGCTGAGCGCTTGTCAGGGGGTTGGTGGTTGCGTGTAGCGGTTTTACCGGGCCTGGGGAAGCTTCTTTGTCAGGCCTGGTGATCATTGATCTAGTGCCGAGGCCGAGCGGTAAAAGGTAGTGGCTATTGCCACCGAGGCCGAGGGTACTGGAAGCCACTCAAGCTGCCGAGGCCGAGGATGTGTGGAAGCCACGGGTTTTGCTCGTCACTTGTCTCCAGTGAGCTCGCGTCATCTCGGGGGCGTATGCTCGGCATTATCTCGGTGGCGTATGCACGGCGGTTTTTGCTGAATCTGCTAATAGTTTTCTTAGTGGGGCCAGCAGCTGTGCCGAGGATGATTCCTTCGGTATCGTCCTTTTAGTGACCCCCTACTTTTTGGCCGTTCGTTGCCGTAAGGCCAAGAAGTACTCTCTTGAGTTTTCGGTGGTGAGAGCTTGGTGCCGAGGTTAATTTTAGGATTTAGGCCAAAGGCTAAGGAAGTTCAGGGGGCATTTTTGGGTGTCTGTCCGACCATGACGGTTTGTCTTTTCGGGCTGTCAGGGCATTAAATGCGGGGTTTGGCGGTTTTTCGAAATTTGTGTTGAGGCGGCTTTTCGAATTTCAAAATGTCTTTAATGCCGCCCTTTTTTCCCAAATCCAGAGGAATCCAGTACACATGATGTCGTTTCGGGTTTTGCTCAGAAAAAACATGCGGGTAGACCCGGTAGGCATAGGAGCCCCGCCTTAATGCGACGTCGTTGCAGGGGGTATAAGAGCTTTTTTCTCCTTTTTTCACTTTTCATCGTTTTCACTTTTCACTTTCATTGTTTCTGCTTACTGTATTCTGGGCGATTTCCGGCGATTTCTCCGGCTATACCTTCCGTTGAATCCTGTTTTACCTGGAGCCCGTAAGTTTGCTTTTCCTTTCCCTTTTCCACTTTTTGCTTTTTTCGGGTGGCTTTTATTGTCACCGATTTGTATTTTCCAGGCTTGCTACTCTGTCCGGTGTACCGTTTTTCTTCTGTTTTACTTATTTTTCCGGCTTCTTTATGCTTTTTCAGGCGTGTTTCTGCTTCCTTTGTTGATTTCTCCGGCGTTCTTTCCAACTTCATCTTTTGGTACGGTTTTTCCTTCCTTTTTCTTATTTTTAGAGTATGTCTCGTAGAATCCCGTTTCCCATTTTTTTCTTCTTCTTCTAGCAGCTCTTCCATGGAGCTGATAAATTACTGGAATATGGTAATTCGTATACCCGTGTCAGTTAGGAGTCCCCTTCTTCCCCTTCCTAGTAACGTGGCCGAGGCTTCGACTTCGGCTTCGGCCGAGGATATTCCGGGTGTGTCTCCTTGGGCCGAGGATCTTTCTCGTGCCCTAGTACCTTATCAAGGTGTTACCCGCCCTCTTGCCGAGATTCCTTCCGAGGTTTCGGCCAATCCTGATGCCGAGGACGCTAATTTAGCCGAGTCTAGGGGCGATGAGTTTAGTGATGACGAGGCTGAGTCTGCCCCTTACGGCCCCGTTTGGAGGGGCATCGAGGTGAGAGTTTGTTCGGCCGAGGAGAGAGTGGTAGACACCACTGTTCATGTGGAGACGACCGTAGGCCCTCTGAGCTCGAGACTTCTTCGTCGTGCTCGATTTCCTCAGTAGATTCGGATGACGAGGGCCCGTTCCTTGAGTCGGCTGAAGTATTTACGTGGGGTCCCATGTATGTGAAATGCGGTGGTGGGTATGCTTACTCCTCAAGCGAGGTTTCTCCTTGCGAGCTTTGGAGTGAAGGTTAGCTCGCACTGGAAGTTCGGTGACGAAGTGCTTTTTGCTCCAGACTATCCATCTAACACCCCTATGAGGGTGTTTTTCAGCCAAGACCGTATTGCGTTAAGTCTGATTGCTCAATTTTTCACCAGGGAGAGAGTCCTGCATTTCCGGCAGATCGAAAGAGGCCTGCGACGTCGGCAACTTGATAGAATGGTGAGTGGAGCTGAGGCTTCTGTTTCTGGGCGGGCTGGAAATGATGGTGAGAAGGTGCCTTGCTACTTGAGGCCTTTTGAGAATAAGATAGGCCCGTCGGATGTAGAAGCATGGTCTCGAGCATACGGCTCCAATTTTTTTCGAGGTTTGGTTCATGATCCGAGGTTGGGTATCTCTGAGCTGCAGAGTCTTCGTAGCTATGTGGGCTTCTACTCCAGTCTTTTCGAGTCATCGGGGCTGCGTTTGCCTCTTGACCCCTTCATTTGCGAGTTCCTGACCCAGACAAGCTCTGTTCCATTGGACCTCTCGCCCAACCTTACCCGAGCGTTGGTGAGCTTCATCATCTGTACCCGGTCGAAGGGTTTCGAGCCGACATTATCGCTCTTCTGCTGCTACTACAAAGTCAGCATCTCCATGAATCAGCTGACTATTTTAAGGCATCCTCAGGGATTCCCCCTTTTGGCCAGCTTCGGAAATAAAGATCATCAGTGGTCTGAGAAGGTCCTCCTGGTGGAGTCTAGCCGAGGGTGGAATTTTGAGGTTCCTGAAGGAAAACCCCATGGCTTTCTGAGGACAAAGAATTTGGGTGCCGCCGATGAAGCCGCGAAGATTGCCATTGAGGCCCCTTTGCTCGATGATGAAGGGGTGCAGGTTCGGTCTTACAATTGGAAGGCCATAGTCGAGGATGAGGGCCTTCTGTCAAAGTTCCGGGTCTCGGCGGCCAGCGTTGAGGGGGTGGAGAGGGCTTACTTGAACTTTGAGTATGCGAGCCGAGAGGGCTGGGCCCTGCATCAGGGCTGGGTGTTTGGCTTGGAGTGTCCGAGGTGTAAGGGTATAGATGAGTCTGAGTGCTTGACACCAGGTTAATAATGTTCACTTCTGCCTTGTTTATTTTTCAGTCACTTTTGTTGTACTTGTCTCTTGATTTCTGATGCGAGCCTTCTGTCTTGCAGACATGGTTTTGACTCGGGATGCCGCTCGGCCGAAAGAGGAGAAAGGAGGCCAAGCTGAAGGCTTCCTCTTTGAAAGAGGCTGCTGAGGGGGGTGTTGGGTCGCTGCCCATGGTCGGTGTTCTGGAAGATCCTACTAAGGTGACCCCTCTTCTATTGCCCTGGCTCTCAAGGCAAAGGGCAAACAACCGATCTCTAACGCCCCGAGGCCCAATCCCCTAATCCGGCGAGCAAGGAGGCGGCCGATAATGACTATGTTATCGGCCATACTTGTAAGACAATCAACAACTTCCCCGCCTCCTTTACTGGCTATGGGCAAAGATTGATGGGCCAAAGCGTACCGGCCGAGTCCGTGGCGGCGTTGCTCCCAGCTAGGGAGTTTCAACTGAACGACATGTGCGCGCTAGCCATGGGCGAGGTAGGTGGATCTTGCCTTTTTATTTTTTACTTATTGATTTGGTTTGTTTGCTCATTCTGTTTTTGCTCCTGCAGCTCGGAGGGAGACCTATAGCTAAAGACTGACGAGCTCTCCTAACTTGGTGCCGAAAAGACCGCCTGGCTGGCGAGGGAGTAGGTGATGGAGGATAAGGTCAGCGAGAAGGACCGTATGGTGGCCGAGCTTGAGGCCAAGCTGAAGGGGCTGACTGGTGACAACGACCGTCTGAGGGCCGAGCTGGCCGCGAAGCCTAGTGAGGAGGAGGTCTTGGAGAACTATCGGGGCTCGCTGGCCTATGAGGAGGAGGCCCTGAATTACATGGAGACTAGCCGGGTTCAAACCTTCCGGACGGCGGTAGCGGTTGGTGTGCCGATGCCGGAGGTGGTGAAGATGGCGGGTCTTGCCTCCCACGGTCCGGAGTGCCGAGGAGTCTCCTCGCTGGTGCCCTTCGATGAGACCGAGCTGGGCCAGATCAAGGACGCAGATATTGCTGCTCAAGCTCCCGAGTGGCTCCCTCCCCCTGCCGAGGCGAGCAATCTCTTTGCCCTGATGGCTCATGAAAAAGTTTGGGTGAAAGATAGCTACCGCCATTATGCGGTGCCGAGGCATGTTTCTCCTCCCCAGGTCGAGTATGTCGGCGATCAGTTGATGGCGGAGCTCGAGGGCCAGAAAACCAGCCGGGAAGAGTTGTCCAAGGATCAATATGACTCTGAGCAGGTGGCGTCCCGCGAAGAAGAAGCCCACGAGAGGAAAAGAGAGTAGAGTAGGCTTATGAACAATGAGACAATGTTACTATATTTCTTGTAATATTATTTTTGTGATATGATTTTGCAACACAAGTATTTTCTGTGTTTCTTGTTCCTATTTGTATTTCCTGTTTTTATTACCCTTTAAGTCATTAGAGCCTGGCCTCTCCTCGACTAGGCGAGGAGGTTTTGAAGGCATTAGAGTCTGGCCTCTCCTTGACTAGGCGAGGAGGTTTTTTTTTGAAGGAAAGACTGAGCGATCTTAAATGCATGGTTTAAAGAGGCAAGTTTTTGTCGAGATTTTTCTTTATAACAAAAATAACAGATCACTGATAATACATTTTCAAGTGGTCTGAATGCCAGGGGTTCTTTAGTGGGGTTCCATCTGGTTTTGCGAGCTTGTAGGTTCCAGCTCGAATGGTGTTTGTGATTTTGAACGATCCTTCCCAATTGGGAGAAAGCTTGTTTCTTCCTGGTTTGTTTCCAGTCACCTCGATTTTTCTTAGTACTAGGTCGCCGACCGAGAACGTGCGAGGATTCAATCTTTTGTCGTGGTGGACCTTGGCTAGTTTTTTTGTAATTGATGGCCTTTAACCTGTCTTCGAGCCTTCTTTCCTCCAGGTAATCGAGGTCTAGCGCCCTTGACTCAATGTTCGCCTCTTCGTTGAAATGGATGACTCTTCCAGTGGGGAGAGCCATTTCTACTGGGGCCATGGCCTCAGTTCCGTAAGTCAAAGAGAAAGGTGTTTATTCAGTTGAACCTTGGCGAGATGTTCTGATAGCCCATAAGACGGCAGGAAGCTCCTCGAGCCAAGCGCATTTCTTCTCGTCCAGCCTTCTTTTTAAGGCATGAAGAATTTGTTTGTTTCCCGCCTCTGCTTGGCCGTTTCCTTGAGGGTGTGCTATCGAAGATTTCCAATGGCGTATTCCTCTTTCCTCGCAGCTTGTTGTAAATCTGTTTGAGAACTGTGTGTCGTGATCCGACACAATGGCCCTCGGCAATCCACATCTGCAGAAGACGCTGTCTCGAACGAAGTCGATTGCCCTTTGTTCGGTGATGCTCGCTAGGGGACTGGCCTCGATCCATTTTGTGAAGTAGTCCACTGCAACTATCACAAATTTGTTCTTGCCTTTGGCGAGAGGGAATGGCCCGATCAGATCTAGTCCCCACATTTCGAATGGCCATGCTGCTATTACAGGGGTTTGTGGTGCCAAAGGTAGTCTTGGGATGTTTGCGAATTTTTGACATTTATCGCATTTTCGGGCAAACACCTCGGCATCTTTCCTCAATGTGGGCCAGTAGTATCCGTGGAAAATGATCCTGTCGGCTAGGGTTCGGGCCCCCGGGTGGCTGCCACATACCCCCCAGTGTACCTCGGCCAGTAGTCCTTGGGTGAACTCTGGTCGAACACACCTTAGAAGAGGTTTGATGAAGGATCGTTTGTACAGTATGTTCCCGATTACTGTGTATCTGGCCGACCTTCTTGCCATTGCCCATCCTTGCTCCTTGTCGCTGGGTAGTACCCCCTGGTCGATGTATTTCTTGATGTCGTCGATCCAGTACTACGTGGCCTGCTCTAGCATCATTATCCTCTCTTTGTCAATGCGGGGGGTGTCGAGGATCTCGATCCATGTTTCTGGGGGGAACTCGTCGAGCTCGTTGGTGGCCATTTTGAAGAGGAGGTAAGCTTTTGTGTTTTCGGCCCTTCCTATTTGCTCCAGCTCCCAATATTCGAATCGGGTGAGGAGGCCCAGGGCGAGCTCTTTGTACGTGTCTAGTGTTGGATGGTTGACCCCATACTCCCCCGAAATCTGTTTCACGACGAGCTGTGAGTCGCTGAAAATCAAGATTTGAGCTGCTCCCATTTCGACTGCTAGTTCGGCCCCAGCTATGAGTGCTTCGTACTCGAACATTATTGGTTGCCGGGAAGCTTAGTTTAAGAGCTTTGCAGATCTCTGTTCCTTCCGGTGTCACGAGCGGGATGCCTGCTCCGTTCCCATTTTTACTGGATGACCCGTCTACGAACAATGTCCAGGGCCGAGCTGGTCGTTTTTTACCAGCCGACTCTTGCCTGGGCACCTGCTTGCTGGTGGAAGTTTCCAGGTCCGACGCATCGCTTCTTCCTTCGGCCGAGTTGAAGGAGGTTTCGGCAATGAAGTCGGCCAGGACTTGAGCTCTAATAGTCTTTCTCGGAAGGTAGACGATTGCATATTCTGTCAGTTCGACAGCCCATCTCATCATCCTTCCAGCGACGTCAGGTCTATGAAGAATCCTTCGCAGGGGCAAGTCGGTATACACCCCGATCTCATGGGCTTTGAAGTATGGCTTCAATTTTCTCGCTGTTATCATCAACGCGAGTATTACTTTCTCTATCTGCATGTACCTCGTTTCTACCTCGGTCAGTGCATGGGACATGTAGTAGATAGGTCTCTGGAGTCCCCTTTCTTCTCGTAATAGGACCGACGCTATGGTTGTGTCCGTAACCGAGAGATAGACGTAGAGTCTCTTTTTGGGTATGGGGCAGCTGAGCAAGGGTAAACTGCCGAGGTACTCTTTGAGTTCGGCGAAAGCAAGGTCGCACTCTTTGTCCCATGTGAACTTTTTTGCACCTTTCAAGATTTTGAAGAAGGGGAGACTTTTTTCGACTGACTTCGAGATGAATTTTCCCAGGGCCACTATTCTCCCGTTCAGCTGTTGCACTTGTTTGATACATATGGGGACTTTCATCTCGGCCAAGGCTTTGATTTTTTCGGGATTCGCCTCTATTCCACGTTCGTTCACCATGTACCCCAGAAATTTTCCTGCCGTTACACCGAAGGCACATTTGGCGGGATTGAGCTTCACCCTGTTCTTTCGGAGGTTTGCAAACGTTTCTCTGAGGTCGTCGATGTGGCTCGTCTCCTTGGTTTTAATCACCATGTCGTATATGTATGCCTCGACATTCCTCCCTAATTGGTCCCCAAAAACCTTGTTCACCATTCACTGGTAGGTGGCACCTGCATTCTTCAAGTCGAACGGCATCATGTTGTAGTAGTAAAGTGCATCTGCTGCTCGGAAAGCCGTGTTTCCTTGATCTTCCTTCCACATTCTGATCTGGTGGTATCCTGAGTATACGTCTATGAAGCTCAAAATCTAGTAGCCCGAGATAGAGTTGACCAGTTGATCTATCCTCGGTAGTGGGTACCAGTCTTTTGGGCATGCTTCGTTCAGGTTGGTAAAATCGACGCACATCCTCCACTTTCCATTGTTCTTCTTCACCATCACAACATTCGCGATCCACGTGGGGTAGTGGATCTTTCTTATGATTTTGACCCGTAGCAGTTTGGCTATCTCCTCTTTGATTGCTTCTTGTTTCTCAGGAGATAAATACCTCGGCTTTTGCTGGATGGGTAAAAACGTCGGGTCGATGCTTAACCGGTGAACCGCTACTTCTTCGGCAATGCCCTCCATATCCTCGACCTTCCATGCGAAGACGTCCGTGTTGCTTCTCAAGAACTTGATGATAACTTTTCTTTCTTCGCTCGCTATTTCCATTCCCACCTTGATTTTTTGGTCACGGTAGTTGAAGTCGATGATGACTTCTTCTACGTCCTCCATGGGCTGTAAGACTGGGTGGTCTCGTACATCGAGGCTGTCGATCTCGGTTTTTTCAGCCTCGTCATTCCACGCTCCTCCATCCTGATGCGGGCTGGCTCCTTCGGCCCGTCTTGATTGCTATGGGACGGAGCTTTCTCCATCGAGCTTTCTCCGTTGTCGTCCAGCGGTTAGGATATCTGGCTTTCACCCAGGAGACCCGGGTTCGATTCTCGGCAATGGAACCAAACTGATCACGCGATTTTGGTGGTGATCTTGTCTTGTTGTCCACGTATGAAACAGGAATGGTCAGATCTTGGTACGTTCGTCCTTGTCACGGCTTCTAGCTGCCTGCACAAGATAAACAGTGAACACCGTTAAGGAGTCGGGGTAGTCCGACTGGAACCCTCCGGCGTGTGAATCAGATTTCTGGTGGTAGTGAGTGATAAATACGCCGTAATAATAAATGGTCCGATAAGGGGTTGTGATAAGAGAGTTTAGATATCTCAAAATTGACCTACCTTTACAATTAATGAATGTCTTCTATTTATACCTGATCTTCCTGATGATGTGGCGGCCGCTTATTGGGGAACATGTTGCGGCAGATATTAAATGCACGGATGGCCTCTGTCAGAAATAAGTGGGTTGAGCGTTTGTCAGGGGGTTGGTGGTTGCGTGTTTTTACGGGCACTGGGAAGCTTCCGCCGGGCGGTGATCATTGATCTAGTGCCGAGGCCGAGCGGTAAAAGGTAGTGGGCTATTGCCGCCGAGGCCGAGGGTACTGGAAGCCACTCAAGCTGTCGAGGCCGAGGATGTGTGGAAGCCACGGGTTTTGCTCGTCACTTGTCTCCAGTGAGCTCGCGTCATCTCGGGGGCGTATGCTTGGCGTTATCTCGGTGGCGTATGCATGACAGTTTTTGCTGAATCTGCTAATAGTTTTCTTAATGGGGCTTGCAGCTGTGCCGAGGATGATTCCCTCGGTATCGTCCTTTAAAAAAGGAAAGCATTCTATAGAGCATTCCCTTCTAGCTTTAATTCCATGTGTGAGCATATACCACAATAATTATTCATCAAATTATGACTCTTCATACTCCGTTTAAAAAAAAAAAAGAGACCTTTTATGACCCGACGTATAGTTTAAAAGTATAATTTGCTTTATTATAAATAATAAGATAATATTCCCTCCATTGTAAGGAAAAAGTTTACTGTTCATTTTTTAGATGTTTTATGTAAAGAGTTTATTTTTTAAAAATAAGACATAAAAATATCATTTTATTACTAATAACCTAATAAAAGTATTATTATTATTTTTTAAATTTGACTTTCAAACGGAGACTCTTTGTCCGAAATGAAGAAATTATGTATTTCAAGGGATATACCATGCAAATTTTACACTAATCATAATTACAAAAATAATAGAGTATAACCAAGGTATATCAAACGGAGACTCTTTGTCCGAAATGAAGAAATTATGTATTTCAAGAGATATACCATGCAAATTTTACACTAATCATAATTACAAAAATAATAGAGTATAACCAAGGTACTTATGACATATATGAAAAGTAAAACTAATTATAAACATAAAATATACAAGTAAAGTTTTTAAGTAATACTCTGTCGCAAAGAGTCTATCATATTATTTTGAGATGTTTTATCTTAAAAATTCACATTTTAAATTTATGTCTACAATTTCTAACAATATTTTAATTTTACCCTCTTTATTTACCATTAATATATTAATTATGCTAAAATACTATTGTAATTATGAGAGACTCTCGTGGTAATTATAGATCATTATTAGAATTTTCAATTCATTGAATATTTTCATTAGTAACTTTGAAACAACCACATTTCAAAACTCCAATTTATGTTTCTTTGTGGAGCCGACCCCGATTATTAGCCTAGGCCCTAGGGTAGACGCGGCGGGTGTTAGATTTGTTAGAATTTAGTTTTTTTTTTTAATTAAAAAAATAAAGAAAAAAAAACCCACCACATGTCAGAATCCCATTAGTGGCAGTGACTTAACGCTCGAAGTTGTTCAAACCACCTACCTGATCCAAGAGAATATAGCGTCTTCACTCAGGCAAAACAAAAGGGGTATCTTAATTTATCCAACGGCTCGTATTAAACCCCCAACAGTTTATCCACCAACAGATTTTTACGTCAGGGGCTTATCCACTGTCATTAATTAACACCAACCTCAACGATACCCACTCTCCCACCCACGCGTGGATCCCACTCTCTTTCTGACACCAACGACCGAGATTAGATTACCTCTAACGCTCGTCAATCACACGTGAATCACATTTCAGACATTTCAACGGTTTCCATTTCGCCACGTCAAATCTCCTAACAACCAATTCACCCCCCCTCCTTCCATGCCCTCTAATTACTCTCTCTCCTCAGAATGTCATTTCTCTCTCTCTCTCTTCTCTTTCTCCATTCTCCGGCACCGATCTATGTGAAAACTCCGGTGCCTTGAAACGCTAACGATCACATTTGCTGTATATGTAAATAGATTATGAATAGAAGTGTGATCGGGAAATGGATGGTTACGTGATGGATTTCATTGATTTTGTGAACAAACCTGCCGTGATTGAAACATTTGTCGACATTTTGTTATGTGCAGTTCCGATTTGGGTTGCCGTCATGATCGGCCTCATGATTGGCTGGTCATGGAGGCCTCGTTGGACTGGTTTGATTTTTCTTGGTCTGAGGTCTAAGCTTCGGTTTGCCTGGACCGCGCCGCCTGGTTTTGGGGCTCGCCGACTCTGGCTGGCCTTCACCGCACTCTCCGCATTCTCCGTTTGTCGCAAGCTCTGGTTTGATTTTCGAGGTAGGAAACTTAAGGATTCGGTTGTTGCTGCTGCGGATGCTCCGGCCACCTCCACTGCGGATTCCGGGTCGGTACGTGGTTTGGGTCAAGTTGCAGATGTTGGTGCTGGCGAGATCAAGTGAGTCTCTTTTATTCAATTTCTATCTCTTTCCTGTCTCCTGATATAATTTAGCTCGTAATTTGTATCCGTATTTTTTTATTGGTCTGGTAAATGTGAGTATGCTTGTTTTTAGGGTTTAATTATTGACTTATTTCACGGTGTGCGTGCGATTGAATGTTTCACGTTGGATGTTGAGATTTTAATATTTAATTTGGTTGATATGTTGAATTACCATTTGAAAAAATTGATTAACGAATTACATTTTTTGGATAGTTCTTGTGTAGAATGGATAATGCTTTTTAACCGTCTATATAATGATGTTGAGGTAGTTAGAGATACGAATGCACACGGTTGAATTGAGGTTATACCGTAAGAGTTTGAGAGGTATAGGAACATCTTGTCTTCTTTCGTAAGATTAGTCATTTCAGTTGATTAGCTATTATTCGCTTTGTAGCATTGCATGTGCCATCACTCTTTACTTGTCTTTAGGCATTTCAGAAGTAAAATGGTAAGAACCTAATGGTTACGTGGCATGAAATGCGCGGTGTGAGGATCCCTCTTATCATTCCTATGCTATAAACAGGACTAGGAAGTGATTTCGTTATTCTCACACTTGATTTGGATTTATGTTACCTGAATCATTCACTTTCCCCACAATACCCATGTAGACCAAACAGGACAGGGATGTGAGTGAGGCAGTTTTATACTACATTTAGTGCAAAATCTTAATGTTTTGCGGATTCACGAGTGGATCTACACCTTTATACCATCCTCGTACCTGACCCCAGGTGACATAGGTGTGGATTACGTATACTCATCAAGCAAAAACCTTCCATTTCTTTCAAGTTTCTTAGTAGTTCTTTACTAAACTCAATCGAGAGGAGCTTATCTTCAAACTTCAGTATGCTCTATAGTCCATTTTTCATTATGCCATCTTCTTGCGTAGGGTGTATCTATACTATCATAGAAGGCATCAGTGGCTTGGTATTACCAAATCTCTCTCTCTTTGTGTGCGTTTGTTCTCGAAGAATTTCTCATTGTTGAAACACTACTTTCATATTAAAAGCAAGTCAAATTAGAAAAACTTGTGGGGCCCAAATTAGCACTGTGATAAACACATCTTATTGCCACGTTTAACTGCATCGAAACCCACTTTTTTTCTCCGCCTTTCTGTAAATTTTCCATCAACATGCAAAACTTTCTTTAAACTTCGCTCGTGCTATGAACTTCCATCTTCTTGGTTTCTACTACATTAGTTCTACAATTGTACATCAGTGATCCTATGTTTCTTCAGGAAGGTTCTTGACCTTTTTTTCTATGTTTCTCCGCCTTTTTTTTTCTTAATATGATTTAATTCATTGAATTATGTATTGATGAGAGTTATCGTATCTTACTAGATTGTATGTCTTCAATTGTGTTTGCTACTCATAAAAGTATATACCTTTTAGTGCAAAACTAGATTTCATACACTTTTTCTCCTTTCCTTATTCTTCCTGGATTTTCTTTTACGAGGAAATACCTACTTACATTTGGGTGGTTCATGCTACACTAGTATCAACTTGCCTTGCATTACCTGCATGATTTGCACAAATAAGGCTTAGAAGTCTCCTTACATGTCACTTAGATATGCAAAGAGAGTTATCTTTTCCAAGTGTACTTTCTCTCCAAATCTATGAGAATAATTTGCACATCAACTTTTTGAGATTTTAAAAGTTAAAAATCATTTTGTCCAAAAAATAAAAAGTTAAAAATCATGCATTAGGCGTTGTTAACTTGTTATATTGTTTTATACATGTTTATCAATGGGCCCTCAAATAAATTTTAGATGAGATGGTTGCTTCAATGGTATATGAGGTTCAGCACCACTAAGTCTTGGCTTCAAGTCTTCTAGCTAGTGTTCAGACCCTCGATCCTGTTAGACTGTTAATGCAATTGCACTTTGTTCTTGTTCACAAGTGTTCCGTTCTCTCTCTTTCTCCCCCCCTCTCTTTTTCTGATTGAGGTTTGTATTTGTTAGTTTTACAGAATGAAATTCCTTGTCAGCAGCCTGCTTCCCGTTAAGCTGAAGACTGTGACTTAACGTACAAGAGAGGAATAATTAGATGATATTTAATTCCCTTCTTTTTCTATCCTTTGCTGCTGCATATATGAGTAAAAGAATACTTAAAATAAGGCTTCAGACCTTTCCCATATGATATAATGGATGAAATGATTCATATCGGTCCAAGTTTATTAGGTTTCTTACTTGGTAATGCCAAGGTGGGACGAATGGCAGCGGAAGTCATGACTGACATTACTTATTTTTTAACCCAGCTTTTCCCTCTTGTTCATTTTTGATGTGCCGTGACCATCCTTAATCCCTAATAAAAGGGGGTTCTGTATAATGGATGAAATGATTCATATTGGTTCAAGTCTAATAAGTTCTCTTTCTTGGTAATGTAGAGTGAGGTGAAATACGGGAGGAAGTCTTGTTACCGATTTCCTCTTTTTCACCCCACATTTTTGTCTTCTTCATTTTGCTGTGTGGTGGTCATCCTTATTCCTCATTACGAGGGGTTTCATACATTCTAGCTGAGTTTTCTGATGATTCTAGACCTCGTTGGATGTTTATGATGCATCACAATATGTTTTGTTTTTCTGCTGGTTAGTATTATTTTACTTTGTATGGAAAGTGTTGGATAAATGTTGCTCCATTGGTGAGCCAGAACCATGGGAAACAGTATTACTTGGCAGGAATAAGGCTCTGTGCAAAATACCTTTTTAACAGACTCTGCAGTGGCTGGATCCCTCATGCTTAGGCTGTCTCTTTCCTTTGATTGTAAAATTTTTATTATTAAGAATCCTTTATCTGTTCATTTGATTTCCCTGGTTTGAGATAAGTAGTCAACTTTTATATAAACATGAATAGCGATTGAGATATTCATCTAGTTATTTCCTCTTTTACTAGTATCTATCGTCTATGACTTTTCTTTCTCTGGTTCTTCTGAAAAAAGTGGTCTCTCTAAAGGGAAATATATGCATATCTTTTATTGAGGCAGCTCTTGCTGTTTTAGTTTGGTCGTTTGTCCCTTGAATCTTCTAGGAGGGGCTACGTGCTTTCTACCTCCTGGATTATATACGATTTCTCTACTGTTCACACCTTCCTTTGCAGAAAGTTGTTTGTGCAGGTTCCTCATTACTGTCTCTAATGAGTTGTTGTGGGTTATGCATGCTTTGATTTTTGCTTGAGGCGTAAATGTACTAAGCTTAGTTGTGAATTCTGCCTCATGTAATTTATTGATATAGCTTCCATTAAAGGAAATATAGGTTCAATCTATGTAACGAGGAGTATCCATTTAACTCACCACACCACACCTGTGTTAGACATGATCTGTGCGGACATGGGTGTGGGATCTTGATTCTTCTTGGAAATAGACACTCCAGCTTATAACTTCAGTCAAGTTGTCTTAGAATTTGAAATAATCAGCTGTCAAACCCTTAACTATTCATAAATACACTACCAAAACGTTACTGTATTTCACCAATTCCCTTATTATAGTCAATTTTTATAATTTATTATCAAAACATAACAGATTGACTATAAACTAAATAGCCATTACCTGGGTCCAAGTATCTGCACCCTATTTTTGGATCCTTTTTAAGCCTATTCCACGTATCCTAAAATTCAGGCTTTTCCCGAATCTGACTTCTGGACAAGTACCTGCACCTGGCACCCCCACCTGAGTCCTCGTAACATTGGGTCCAATGTTCCATATGTAAGATGACTTGTCAAATCAGACTCATTTTATTTTATTTTTTTAAAAAAATTGGGACAGAGGGAGTATGATCCTGTTGGAGATTTTTGTCCTTTCTTCCTCATCAGGTTCATTTTGATGGACCTGTTCTGTAGTGTTTTAGATTCTTGATTATGCAACTAGATTGTTCAGACACCAAAATTTTATTTTGGAACTCTTTAAACTTCTAATTTCCATTCAAGCAATCTAATTAACTCTGCTTTCTTGCAATTGCAGCTCTGTGACCTCAGGAGCAGGCCTTGATATTGTCACGGAGAATGATCTAAAACACCTATTGCATCTACTAGATCGGAAGGATGGTGATGGAGCCTGGCAAAGTATGATGAAACGATCCACCTCAAACTTGGCTTGCCAAGCCTGGCGCTATGAGCCGGAGGTAAAACTCGACCTTGAATTTACTAAAGGATTCATGTAGCCAAACCCACGTAATTGGAACAATGGGTGAGTTGTGTTGATGCTATGAAAAGATATATATATATATATATATACACACACACACACCCTTTATTTCCTTCTTTTATATTGGGGGGTGGGGTTGAAATGGAAATATTTGTAATTTTGGCCATGCTTGAGATATCGTGCTTCATTTGTTGGGAATGGTAACAAGGGACAGTTCCTTCTTTTAACTAGAAAACGCGTAGGTAATTACTATCCCCTATTGAACTTTCTGGGAAGCATATAGAAATAAGAATATTTCCAAACATAAATATAAATCTTTCATGTATTGAAGGTTGTATATATAATTTATTTTCTCTATTATAAAAGGAAGGTTGAATTAATAACGACCTCAATATTGAAAGAATTTATGTTTTTTTTTTCTTTTTTAAGTCTTATGTATTATCTTACTATGTCATTCAGGCACAACTCTATGAGACTAAGGCAAGCTCCTTTTGGCTACAAATTTCCCTCTGTGTGTCCCTCCCAACTAGGCAACTAGTCAATGTATTGTAATGCTCTAATGCTTGTCTGCTTATAATATGTAAACGTGGGACCCAGGTTTACTTGAGCTCTAGATACCGGTTATAATATATTGCTGCTAACATGGCTTAGCTTAGATGTTGATGGACTTGCTTATGGGTCCAAATGGAGGCTTTGTTCTTGAACTTCGACTTCTCCCTATCAATCATTTAGTATATGAACTGTAAACTTCACCTAACTTCTTATGTACTTGTAACTTTAGTAATTTCTGAAAGTAAAGTATTTTGGTCCTTGTTGAAGGAAAAGGAAGAAGAATTGTATAAATGCAAGAGAGATGTAATGTTACGGGGTATAGACTTGGTTTGCTAATGGGATCATGTTTCCATTCACAAATTTATCTTTCGTCATCTTGTCCTGATTGCTAGTCCTAGTTTTTTCTCTAATAAGTTGTGATAAGGATCAATATATTGTGTCCAAATTTCTCATCTCAATCTAGGTGGCAAACATCGTGCTTGGTTAGAAATGACATCACTTAACAAATGATGTCACTTTTTAACCCATTACATGCTTACCACCTATATTGGGATGAGAAATTTGGATCAAAAAATTTGAAGTCATGTCATTTTCCTTTCTCTATTTATAGCAACACTATGTTAAGCATGTTTTGAAACTTTCCACCATTGTACGAATCAGGTTTCTATTTTTGTGTCATAATTTGATGATTGAGAGCATTAATACCTGGTTATGCATCTTGTTTGTCAGACGGGCCCTACAGTGTACTGCACGAGAACTGTCTTTGAGGATGCAACTCCAGAGCTGGTTAGAGATTTCTTCTGGGATGACGAGTTTCGTCCGAAATGGGATCCCATGCTAACTTACATTAAAATATTGGAGGAGTGCCCTCGTACTGGAGCTATGATAATCCACTGGATCAAAAAGGTTTGTTAAAACATATGCTTGCACTCTGTATAAGTGAGTGTTATTATTCATACCAGTTATTTTACTCAAAAATTAATACCTTAACATTGCCTATGTATGCAGTTCCCATTTTTCTGCAGTGATCGAGAATACATCATTGGTCGAAGAATATGGGAAGCTGGGAAGACTTGTTATTGCGTGACAAAGGTATGGGTTCTTACTGAGCTCATTACGTCATGCTTTATCTTTTTGTCCGTCCAGAAGATTGCTTCTACAGTGGCATGAATAGTGGCAAATAGGGATTTACATCCCTTGTTTTTCAACATGTAGAGACTATTCCACACGAGGCTCTGGGTGGTAATAATATAGAGATTTCAGTGATTAAATCATTGGACAGATCTGTGGTATCATTTTCCTTCAAAGACAATCTAAAATCGATGATGTGGAGGGGTGGGGGTGTTGTTGGCAAGATTTTACCCAATAGCCGTAGATACTCATCCAGGCATCTGGGTGCTCAACTTATTGCTATTGGCCCTCACAGAAATGATTTCCCAATGACTGGCCTATGCGGCAGCCACCCAGTTGCCAATTTCCCAGGGAGCCCACTACATTCAGACACCCTAGGTCTTGAGCACTGCACTGGTCACTGGAGTGGTGTCTCTGTGATGCCCATGACATCAATGATGTGAACATTTAAACCACTTTTGAGAGATTAAGATGTCATCTGTACCTACTAATCCAGGCGTGTGGTTGCCCAGCTGATTTTCTTATTGAATCCTCACAAGTATGATTTCCAATGACCGGCCTATGCAACTTGGCAGTCTCCTAATTACCTATTTAGTAAAGTCCCACTACTCTGTCGCTCTATACCTTGAGAACTGCGCAGGTGTCTCAAACGCCGGTAGTAACGATGATATGAACTTAAACCAGCTTTAAAAAAAATTAAGATGGCATCATAAAAGACTGCCTTGTAATGCGATTACAAGATTTATTTTGATGAAACACTTTGGACTTGGAATCATTCTAGTCTTGTGCACATTGTCTGTAGCTCTTCCTTTAGTACCTTTGTAACTGTTATGTACACAAATCTTCCAGTAAGTGAATTACTGAATAGAAAGATTCAGAAGTTCAAATTGATCACAAGTGGAGAACTGCTGAAACAGCTATGTGCCATTTGAGATATAATTAGAATCATTTCTATATATATTGAATTTGGCAAGAACCAAAACCTTAAACAGCACATATATATAATTAGACAATCCCAGGAAGTCAACTGCCTTGTTATGCGCAGCAGTTTAGTGGATTCTCTGTTTAATTGAAGTGCCAAATAATTATAGTAGTATTCAAAAGGCTGATGTGCATAACACATGTATAAAGAGTATAGGACTGATTGTTGATTAAGTTATTCTAGACGATATTTCTGATATAATCTGTTGTCCATGTCTACGACACAATCTTTGTATAAAAGAGGGGTAGGTCTTCATTTATGATGCTGAATTACTGCAGGGAGTGCCTTATCCAGCTTTGCAGAGGCGTGACAAACCTAGGCGTGTTGATGATTACTTTTCCAGCTGGGTTATAAGGCCTGGTAAGTATTACTGGATAACCATGTGATATGTACTCTAATGCCATATTATATCCAGTTACTCCCAAAAAATAAAGAGTCGCATTTAAACGTTCAAAGTCAACTTGACTACTTTTTCAAATGAAAATTTGATGTGGATTTACTTGTTTTTCCAAATTTTATAAAACTTGACGTTCATAGTACTTCTATTGTAATTTCCGTGGTTATAGTTTTATTCTCTACAACCAAGTAAACGTATGTTAATAATCGATTCAAAAAGTGGTCAAATTCTTATAAAAAAAAAGTGGTCAAATTGACTTTAAAAAGTCAAAAGTGCAGCTCTTCTTTTGGGACGGAGGGAGTGCTAGCTTGAACCTTTTGGGCAACTGAGTACTTTCCTATTGGGCAATGATGAAACTAGAAAAGAAATACTCTCTTCGCCCCGAAAAGGGAGTCCTACTTTCCATGTTAGTTTGTCCCGAAGAAAAAGAGTCTCCGAAACTTAAGCTATAAATTTCCATTATCTTTAAATCTTTCTCTTTCCTTCCAAAGATATGCTCGATCTCATGAAGATGATACTGTATAGTATTAGTGCAACTTAAGGAAATATATATAAGTTTTACTTTTCAAATGGTCTCTCTCTCTCTCCCACTCTGAATTGGAGTGAACAAATTGTGAAAATAACGTGGCACTGAAAGTACCGAAAAATTATGTGCTGACTGGTGTCTTTTATTGGTTGCAGTGTTGTCCCGGAGAGAAGATGGACAATTATCTGCATGTGAAGTGATTCTCATACATTATGAAGACATGGGGATCCCTAAAGACGTGGCTAAAGTAGGTGTTCGACACGGGATGTGGGGAACGGTGAAGAAGTTACATGCAGGCCTCAGGGCATATCAGCATGCGAGGAAGGCGGAGGCCTCCCTTTCCAGATGTGCTCTGATGGCACGCATCTCTACAAAGATTTCACTCGATGGAAACGATGACTCTTCTGAGGCAGTATCGGGAGAAGAAGTGACAGTGGCTGCTGTTGATGTTGAGAGAGGCAGAGGTGATGGTGGAATAGACTGGAAGTGGATAGTTCTTGGTGGGACTGTTGCTATGGTTTTCGGACTTCATACTGGTGTGGTAGGAAAAGCTGTGTTATTTGGAGCAGGGCAAAGACTTGCTCGAAGGAGATAGACAGACGAGACAATATGTTTTTGTGAATTTGTGAAATCGTATTCAAGATAATATAGATCTATTTTCATCGATATTATTTATTGCACCTTTCAAATTTTTACACGTCATTCTCTCTGTAAAATTGTTTGATACAGTATTATTTTTGGTGTGAGCATTGAGCAACATGGAGGAATTTGTTTTGTTACAAATTACGAGGTTTATAGAGAAAGAAAGCTTTAGCAAAACTTAAGGAGGAGAAAGTTTCACAAACTTGAACGCAGCTTTACTCTTCGGTTGGAACGGATGGAGTATTATATACTACCCCTTAAATTGAATTTATACTACCCATGGGTTTTCGAGAGACAATGATTTTCCCCGACACCTTATCCACATAGGTTTAAAGATGGAGTATCTTGTTATAAAAGATGAACTCAACATTTAGAAGAAAAAAGAAAAAGAAAGGTATGACAGCTAGAAAGGGTACATCCCAATTAAAAAATTACAAAAATGTCATTATATTAAATGCACAAAGATGTGAATATATTTTCTTACACCCCAAATATTCTAAGGGCAATACTTAATGCAATAATTTTTATTGTAAAAATACTATATTATCCTTGACAAAATTAAAAATAAAATAAAAAATTGAATACCGCACCGGACCAACACCGACTGCCCATCGAATCAACCCCACCGCCCTCCCACACAACCTGGGCCAAGCCCAATCCCTCCCCGCCCACGACGCCTCAATCCCTCCCCCAGCCCTCCCACTCCGCCTGGGCCAAGCCCAATCCCTCCCCCAGCCTCAGCCCACCCGTCTACCCATCTGCTCCTGACCCAATCCTTCCCACACCCCTCTCACATGGACTGGGCCTCCCCCAGTCCCTCCCTCACCCAGCCCACACTCCAACCCAACCGCCAGTCCCTCCCCCAGCCCGCCCAACCTCCACCACCTCTCGCTCAACCTCCGCCACCTACTCTGCCAAAAAAAAATAGTATTATTTTTTCATTTAATTAAAAACCAACTCCCGTCCACCTTCACCACCAATTTTTTTTCCATTTAATTATAATTTTTAATTTAATTTTGAAATTGAACAAAGGGCAAATTGGTAAACATTTAAAAAAAAAATGTTGTATTAAGTATTTTATAGGTGTTGTATTAAGCACTTATGTATTCTTACACCCCTACCAAATTTGATGCACGTTGAAACTTTTCCCTCCATTCTCACTTTTCTTTACTTCATCTCCTTTACCAAATTTCTTACAAAAAATTTCTCACAAACTCAAACGCTAAACATCACATTGTTGAAAAATATTATACATGGAACCTAAAAAAGTTATGTAGTCAAATAATATAAGTATTTCTTTCACTTACCTCCATTAAAATTTCATTTTTTATGATTTTTTTTTTGAAATTTTTGGACTGTTGTTTGTCCGTTTTGTGCTGCTCTAGTGTGTTCCACATTCCTCTTGTTGTGCACCACATGTCTGCCACAAAGTCCTCCTGTTGTGCACCACATGGATGCCGCACAATCCTTATGCTGTGCACCAAGCCATGGCCGCACACACCTCCTTCTGTTCACTAAACCATGACCGCACATACCTCCTTTTGTGCACCACACCAGGGCCGCACAACCCAATTTGAGAGACATATTTAACTTGAGCTAGTACTTGCTTTGACAAGTTGGAACCTTGAAAGAAAGTTGTAGCATCATCTCCGCTAATCCTTCCATCGTGATCTAAATCTGCTCTCCTAAAGTACGCATCAAACTGGTCCATATTTGGGTTCTGCCCAGCCATCATATCAATTTTATTAGTATTATATCTTCAAAATCAAATCAATGAGGTGCCCAGAAGCGATTTTAACATCACCATGTGGAGTGCCCCGGAAAGATCCCTCCGGATCGCGTGCTTCCTTTTTTAGGGTAACACGCGGCTCGGGGAGGACATCACTCTTTTCATTCCGTCCTCCCTTGTTTAGGGGAAAACGAAATTAAAAGTGCAAAAAGAGTGTTGTCAAAAGCGCATTGAATACGCCTCGGTCACTGAGTGTGTTTTAGTCCACTATGAGTGCTTTGGATTTTTCCGTATCTCATCCTCCCTTGTTTAAGGAAAAACATGATACATAAAACGCACCACCCTTTTCATTCTCATCTTCCCTTATTTAGGGGAAAGCGAAAAAGTGCAAAAAAAAGGATGTTGCGAAGGCGCGTGGGAACACGCCCCGCCTCACTATGGACTTAGGTTAATTTTGGATCACTATGAGTGCTTTGGATTTCTCCATCTCATCTTCCCTTGTTTAAGGGAAAGCAACATATAAAAAATGCATCACCTTTTTCATTCCCATATTCCCTTATTTAGGGGAAAACGAAAAAAATGTAAAAAAAGGATGTTGCGAAGGCGCGTGGGAATACACCAAAATGTTGTAATAGAGTCGTCATCTTTATTTTAAGGAGAAATAAAGAAAAACAAAAAACAACCAGAGTTTGTAAAAGGGGTTCGGAGGCTAAGTTACGAGGTGGGAAGTTGTTAGTCACCCAACTCGCCATTTCGGTCTCAAAAATAGTTTTTGGCTAAAATATGCTTTTATTATATTTATTTAGCAAATGAAATAAAGCATTTAAACAGATATATCTTTATCACATTATTACAAACTTGCAGCAGCCTCCTTCTAGGAATTACAAATATATTTATAAATATTTGGCCATAATAATGGCTCTTTTTAGTGCTATTTTCTATAGAAATTCGGGCAGCATAACTGCTTATATTTTTACATTGGGTCGGCTGAAAATAACATTTTTTTATAAAACCTCTTAAAGGCTTACCTTTAAGAGCGTGGAGTGTGCTCGCTTTGTCCTTCTAGGAGAGGGAGTTTTTTTGTTGTTGTGGAGATTCAGGCAAAATAACTGCTTCCGAAAGTTGCTTTTAGGCCTCGGGAAATGGGCGAAGCAACTGCTTGCTTTTTGCTGTTGTTTGCTTGCTGCTGGCGGAAATCGGACAGATCAGCTGCTTGCTTCTGGCGGATTTGGCCTCTGGATTTGGGTAGAGCAACTGTTTTTTTTGTTGTTGGGATTTTTGGACAAATAGGGTGGAATCCTAGCTAGGAGGCTAAGGTTCACTTTGACCGGTTGGATTTGAGTTTGGAGGAGATTTGACGGAGCTTTGAGGCTTTTTAGGAGGGATATCTCTCAAGACGATCACTCTGCGTAAACTCTCAGCGGTGTTTTTAACTGTGTACGATGAAGTGTGAAGACTGTGTGCGAAGTCTGGAGTGAGTAGAGTGGTTTCTCACTGTTGAACACCTCTATTTATAGGCTGAGGAAGGGACTCCTTCGTTATTAAATTTCCTCCTTTGTGCTTCACTAGCTTGTACCACGCGCTTGAGAGATTGTACAAAATGTCAAACCGGAGAGTGCATAAACACTATTGGGCACCACCCCCATAGGAAGTGGGCGCCACACCTGGATCTGCTATGGGTGGCGCTTGGGGTCTTTTTTAGGCCTCTTTTTAACACTTTGACCCCTGCATTTCACTGTTTTACGCATCCTGCTTTTCCTTTTGCATTTTTAAACCCTGTAACTTGACATTTGTTAAGTTTTAACAGGTCTTGATATTGCATGTCATGTTACATACCAGGGGTACGAAATTGAGGTGTCTACAAAGCCCCTCAACGATGGAGTTTACGGGTAACCCGCAGCTTACCGAGTAAACGAACATCGTTGATAAGAAATAGACTCCCAAATTTCGTGGAAATTATAATGGGGAGTAATGCAACAGGTAGCAGTTATAATGCAGCAGTTTATAATGCATTTCAAATCTCACATATCCTAGACATATTTAGTCGGTTGTAGCATGTTATCGTAGTTTTTAAGCAGATATGCAAATTAAATGCTCTGATGGTCGGACCTATCGAAATAGGCTGCCTACATATCCCTTAACAAAAGGAATCAGACCAAACGTAGTTTGGCCCGATGCAAACAAATAACAGTCATACTGGTGGGATATCATCATAAAACATTGCACCCTTAGGGATAGACACCCTTCGTCGAATGTAATGGTGGGACCAATCTTTTCCCTAAGTGACCCGGGGTATGCATCCCTTGCGAAAAAGATCCAACAACCAGGTGGAACACATTCATAAAACATTGTATCCTCAGGGATAGACACCCTTCTTCGAACACAATGGTGTGACCAATCTTTTCCCTAAGTGACCCGGGGTATGCACCCCTTGCGGAAAAGATCCAACAACCAGGTGGAACACATACATAAAACATTGCATCCTCAGGGATAGGCACCCTTCGTCGAATGCAATCGTGGAACCAATCTTTTCGCTAAGTGACCGGTATGCACGAAAAGATCCAACAACCGTGGAACACATACATAAACATTGCATCCTCGGATAGGCACCCTTCGTCGAATGCAATCGTGGAACCAATCTTTTCGCTAAGTGACCCGGGGTATGCAGTGCACCCCTTGCGGAAAAGATCTAACAACCAGGTGGAACATATTCATAAAACATTGCATCCTCAGGGATAGGCACCCTTCGTCGAATGCAATGGTGGAACCAATCTTTTCCCTAAGTGACCCGGGGTATGCACCCCTTGCGGAAAAGATCCAACAACCAGCAGATGAGATGCATGCAGGTAAAATATTAATACTTTATTTTTCCTTACCTTTCTTGCTTTTGTTCTGTTCTTCTTTCGCTTTGCTGCTTTTCTTTTTTTCTTCTCGCATTTTTTCTTTCTTTCTTTTTTGCATTTTTTCTTTCTTTTCTCTTGTCATTTTTCTTTTTTTCTCTTGTCGCATTTTTCTTTCTTTGCATCTTTTTTCTTTCTTTCTTGCATTTTTTTTTTCTTGCATTTCTTCTTTCTTGAATTTCTTTCTTTTGCATTTTTTCTTTCTTTCTTGCGGATTTGCCTATCGATATGAGCTTTCTTTTGATTTATGATGGATGGCCGTCACTTTTTGTTAACAAAGCTGACTTTGTTAACTTTCTGTTAAGCTTTCAAGGTTTTTCAATTTGAGCAACCTTGAGAGTTTGGATGCTGCACTTGAACTTTGGAGGGGGGAAAGTGAAACTTTCCTCCCCTTTTCTTCATGACTTACGGGGAGAAGCAGAAGTAGCAGCTTCTTCATCTTCTTTTTCTTTCTTCGACATTTTCCTTCCATTGTTGCTGCCGACGAGCTTTCTTTGTCATTTCTCCGTCTTTTCTCGATTTTATTTTGCCAAATTGATTGTTTTGCTTGATAGATGGCTTCTTCCTCAAGATCTCGGAAGGGAAAGGCGCCGATGTACCCAGATTCGGGCGAGGAAAGACGGGAACTTCTTCCCTTGACCCGAAATCATGTCAAGTATCTCTTTTCGAAGGATGACTAGGGAAATATCCTTCGTGATCGGCGTACGCATGTGTCTAATTTTCCGATTCCCGCTGTAAGTTTCTTTTTCACAAACCCATTTGGTCGATTTTTAGATTTGCTGAATTTCTTTGCTGTTTTGGACTTTTGGAGTATACCTGCTCTTGATTTTGATGCTTATGCATGTAATTTATATGCTAAAATGATGCAATTTGGCAATTATTCATAGCAAAAATATGAAATTCGTGCTATTTAATTTTGCGATGCATATTTGAGCAATTGACACTATTTGATTCTGCGATGCATATTTCATGTAAGTGATATACTTTGACTATATGATGCATGCTTGAGCTTCAAAATATATTTTATGATGCATGCTCATGCAGCAGACTTTTCGGATACATGATGCATTTTTTTTTGAACATGCTTCTTTTTTTCGGATACATGCACATACTGCAGAGATATATTTTCATTTCAATGCTTGCAACATTTTTTTATTCAAGTGAATGCCAAAATGCAACTATCTGAAAATAAATGTATATGATAAATGGCTATGGCATGGATATATTATTTACCACATTTTATCATTATTATGCATGGAAATATTTAAATACCTGCTAAAATGTTACATGAATATTTTGTCTTGAACGCGTGCAAAAATAAAATAAAATAATACAACATGTATTTTCTTTTAAATGCAGAAATGCAATACACACTTTCCTTTTTTTATTTTTATTTTTGAATTACGAATGCAAGAATGCAACATTTTATTTTATATGCGATATATATATATATATATATATATATATATATATATATATATATATATATATATTTGAATGCAAGAATGCGATATGACATAATTTAATGGCATGCATAAGGGGCTTAATAAAAGATATGAATTTTACCTCCTCCCTCTTTTCGATCTTTGAGAGATGTCGCTTTTTTTGTTCTTATTTTTTTTCTTTCCTTAGGCGCAGGGCTTTGGCCAGGATTCGGGCAAGCTGTGATAAAGTTTTGACCATCTATAATTTAATTCCTCGATCTGTTGGCACATATTTTGGTGGAGTCTTCCGATTTCAGCGAGTTCTTGCGGGCATTCCGTCCCTTTCGCAGTTATATACCCATTTTTGAGGTTTTGCAGGAGTACTAGTCGGACACCAACCATACCTTCCACTTTAGTTGGGGGGAGGCCACTTTGACCCTGTGTGATTTTGTCGCAATCACGGGTATTTCCACTAGCATTGACAGGGCTTTAGAGCTAGATTATACCCTTCGACATCATCACGATGTGGTGGAGGACCTTTTGGGTTTTGAACCCGAGTATAAGACTGCAGATGAGATCCATTTTGGTAGTGTCAAGATTGGCTTTTAGCACACGTCGGGCAAGTTGATGAGAATAATAGTGAGGCCATAGCTCACGTTGCCAGGGCGTTTTTGTTCTTCTTTCTAGGGATGTCAATTTTTGCCAACTCATCCACCACTTTGAGGGTTTCCCTCCTGGGATGTCTGCGGGATCTGGACCGCGTTATCGAGTATGACTAGGGGCAGGCAGGCCTGACCGAGCTTTATGCTTCCATGGATCGGGCTAGCCGCAATGATTCGCCGACCCTTAACGGTTTTGCTCCGGCTTGGGAGGTATCTTTTCTTTTTCCCTGCTTTTGATTTTTTTGTCAGTATTTTCTCTTTCTTTTTTTTTTTTGGCTAATTCTTTTTTTTTCTTGCAGGTCTGGGCCTATTCGGTCTTTCATTTTTTTTGGTTAAGTTTGTGAATGCCAACCGAGTAGAGCAGGATCGGGATGGCCATTGCTTGGATGCGATCATGATGCGAGACATGATAGCAAGCTCGAGTTCGGGCACTGTGCATTTATTTCCCTGGAGAGGTCTGGTGGGGCCATATATGATCTCTTTGGAGATGAGCCGTTGCTGAATTTTGATGGTGTCAATTATGGTAGACTCATTGTATATGGGCGAACGGGTCAATCGCTAGCATTCTATGCTTTCGGTGTCTCTAGTGACACCACCTGCACCTCTTCCCTAGGTGATTGTCTCAGACTTCTTGCCAAACATGTATCTGTACCTGTCGAGATACCTCATGCCTCCGAGTGATTATCTTGTTATGGCATATGAAGGAGTTCCTTGAGACGTTGCTCCATTCCCCCTCACAAGCTAGGCGTGCATCCGACGCCTCGATAGGTCCGAGGCCTTCTTGTCATGCTCTCGACGTGCGCTTAGACTTGTATTTGTGCTGTGAGGATTTCTCCACCTTCCAGTATCGCCATGATGGAAGACTTGTGGAGGAGGTTTTGTCCGATGTTGACATCCCCGAAGCGCCGCATCCCGTGCGGCCCGCATGGTATACTTTTTTTCTTGCCTCACACTCATTTTTTTCTTTTTTGTTTTCCTCTTTTTTTTTCTTCTTTTTTTCGAAGACCGACACACATATTTTTTTATTTTTACACCTTTTCCTGTGTTGATGCATCTTCGGTACAAGAAGCTCTTGAGGGCTTTTTCGTAATCAACAAACCCAGATCACCGCTCGGATGAGTTCACTTGTCGGGGAAATGATGCTACGAGGCAGACTAGGCGTCGGGGCGAGGACGATGATGATGATGCCAGTGGACTGAGTCATGCTTAGGCTAGGGGACGAGAGTACAGATTGACGGGACCGCCCCTCGAGTCATGGGTGGCAACTTTGGCAGAGCAAATCTTCTCGCGGTCATTAGCTCAAATGCATTTATTAGCAAATCTTCTCGCACCTCGCATTTATTAGCTCTTTTTTTTTCCCTATACTGCACTCATACACATTCCTAAATGCAATGTATATATATATTCTATGATGCATGACTCAAATGCGAAGACTCAATTATTCTAAGAATAAAAGAAATCTAAACAATTATCTAGGGGTAACGGCACACTGCAATTTATGGATGGAGATTTAGAGGGACACAACTTCTGATTTAAAACTGGCTTTTCTGGCACTTTATGGGGAAAAAAAAGGCAGCCGCCTCTTCCTGTGTTTGATATTTTCAATTTGGCAGGCGAGGCTACGGCCTAGCTTCCACATTTTCTTCCATTTTTCATGAACAAACAGAGTCAGCAATGGAGCGGTCCTGAGTCCGAAACCGGATACCGTGTTTAGGAACCGAGTGGGGCTTCTAGGTGCCACCCATAGTGACTATGGGCGCCGCTAGGTGTGGCTATGGGTGGAGCCCATGGATTCTACTTGTGTGCTCCTGTTTCAGCCACTGCTCATGCACCGTGCTCGAACTCGCCTGCTTTCTTCGATTTTCAAGATAAAGGTAGCAAAGCGGCCCATTTTCATCATTCACTGCTTTCTTCGCTCGAGTCGCTTTGAGTTCTCTTTTCTCGATCTCCCTCTTCTTTAATCGATATAATTTTTTGTCCATTTCCAGAGATGGTCGCACCAGGTCTCACGGCTTTGGAGATAGAGATTTATGAGAATGCTCTCGACTTTTGGGTACTTTCTTTGCTGGCAGAGGAGAGAGAGTGGTTTGAGCACATCTGTGGGGATGCCTGCCTGAACGGGATGTGTCCCACCTTTGAGGAGTTTTGCAGTATGGTCGGGATGCCTGCCACTAGACCCATTGTTGTGCCTTCTGTGCGGAGGCCACCTTTTATGGCAATACGGGAGTTGTTCTGGCCGACCCGGTGAAGCTACTCCTGTTTTTACAACGGGGTCAACTTTAATTTGACTGTGTTTCCCGCTGGTTATACTGAGTACAGGGAAGATGACCCAGTCTATTTGCGGCGTCGGCTGGTTGCTCTCTTTCTTTGCCTTATGGGACGGTACCTTCCGTGGGCCGACCAGTTATAGATGTGCGGTCGTGGACACAGTGTGCGAGCTCGGGACCGCCGGTAAATATTGTCCCTCCTTTGGTGAAACCTTGTTTGGACTAGATGCTTTTGCGTCTGGTGATGAAATGTTTCCCTCCGGTAGCCCTCTTTTGATTCATATGTGGCTGGAGGAGCACCTTAACTGGGTGATGGTCCCAGTGCTGATGGGAGGTTTGTATGATCCCGGGCTCTATGGCTCTCGCGGCCATTATCACTGCACCAACTTTTTGGAGCATGACCGATTGAGTACTTTTGTGCATTGGCTCTATGGAGATTATCTAGATAGTCAGCCATTGGCAGATCCACAGCTTCTTTTTATTTACCAGGGTCTATGCCCAGGTTATCTTGCTAGGTCTTGAGCAGACCACCTTTATCGGGGTCCTGTGTCCCGCTTGGCGAAGCGAGTTATACCAGATGTGAGCCGTCCTCTGACTAAGGAGCTGCAGATGAATAGGAACGTGGGAGATCTTATCTGGAACATGTGGCAACTAGACTTTTCTCTGCGGGAGGCAGGTTACACCTTTTCTGAGTATATGTTCTTATTCCATGAATATCTATCATGGGTCCTGGTGGCTGCTGAGGGACACTCCCGTGTCATCAGACATGTACTGAGGCGGATCTTTGGGCGGCGAGTGGCGATTATAGATGCTCGCCTAATGGAAATCGGCGAGGACCTGGAAAACTCGGGGCTAGTAGTTCCTCAGGCTCTGCCGGAGGACTTTCGGCGAGTACATGGCCTTGGTGCCCGAATGGCTCCTGATCAAAATGAGGTGGGTCCCAGTAATGCGCCTCCCCGATTGAGCAATGCAAGTCGTCGGAGCAATCCCCGGCACGCAGATAAGGTCGATCCTCCTCAGGCTGGCAGACAAAGTACTGCCCATAGAGGTGATGGCACTGGCCCAAGTCATCCTAGTATCCAAGACAATGGCGATGCTGATGACGAGGAAGATGAGGACACCTCTGGAGGTTCTCACGTTGGAGCCTCTTCTGTACCTTGTAGAAGTATATGGTCATGGCTGGGACGTCGCAGACGCTGATGGATCATTCCGAGGCTAAGCTGCATAAAAAGGATGGTTGGGGGGAATAGGGGATATAGGTAGCAGGTAGCATGTATATAGGCAAATATACATAAATAAATGCTAATCTTTATGTCTTAGACACTTATTCCTAGGTTGCACCTTTTGTACTGTGTTATATTATATTTTGGTGTTTTTTATGAGCTCTGTCGTGGTTTTTCTCTTTGGTCAGTCAAGACCATCTTTTCTAAATATGCTAAAGACTTTGGTAGGCCGGAGATCAGATGTTGAGGATTTTCAAACTGCATTCCCTCTCCTTTTCTCCTGATTTTTTTTATGCTTTAACTTTGTCCTAGGCTGCCCTTTCGGGTTTTCAACCTAGCGAGCAGGAGAGAAGCAATTGCAAGATATTTTTTTCTCGATTTACGCATCATACCTCTTGAGCTTGTCGAGGTTGAAGGGTTGAACAAGATCTTCCCCATCTTGATTGGTGAGGAGCACCGCACCTCCTGACCGAATCTGTTTGACAATGTACGGTCTCATCCAGGGAGATTTCCATTTTCCCCTAGTATCGACATAACTAGGGGGTTTCTCACGAAGCACCAGGTCTCCGACTTGGATATCGCGGCCTTTGACTTTCTTGTTGAATGCTCGAGCTATTCGTCTCTGATATGCCCGAGTATGTTCTAGGGCTAGCAGTCGTCGTTCGTCTACCAAGGCTAACTCTTCATAGCGCTGTTTGACCCAGTCGATTTCAGCTACGTCTGATTCCATCATCACCCTCAATGATGGGATTTCTTTCTCAATGGGCAGCACAGCCTCCATGCTATAGGCTAGAGAATAGGGGTAGCCCCAGTGGGTGTATGGACCGAAGTGCGATAGCCCCAAAGGGCTAGCGGCAATTTTTCTGGCCACTCTCTTCTCGTGTCAGTCATTTTTCTGATGATATTTTCTAACGTTTTGTTGGCTGCTTAGACGACACCATTTACTTGTGGTCGATATGGGGAGGACTTATGCCTTTGGATTTTGAATTCGTCGAGCAGACGATTCACGTACCCTTCGAAGTGTGTGCCGTTGTCGGAGATGATTTCGAAAGGTACCCTGTATCGGTATATGATGTTGGTCCTGATGAATTCGGACACCTTTCGGGCATTCAGTACTTTGTAGGAAGAGGCTTCCACCCACTTTGTAAAATAGTCGATAGCTACCAAGACGCACGCATGGCCGTTAGATCCTTTTGGGTGGATTTGACCTATGACGTCAATTCTCCATGTTGAGAAGGGCCAAGGGCTATGGAGTTATATAGTATATGTGGGGGCATGTGCTGTAGATTTGCAAAACGCTGACATTTGTCGCAGTGACGTACCCACCGGATACAATCAGTTTCTAGTATACTCCAATAGTACCCTTGTCGAATGACTTTCTTTGATAGCATATGCCCATTCATGTGTGGCCCACAAGTACCACCATGAAGCTGGTCCATGACTTGCTCAGCTTTGGCCTTTTGCGATGCACCCTGGTAGTGCCTTTTGTATAGGCTACCTCCACTGATTACAAATTGTGATGCCTATCTCCGTAGGGAGATTTTTCCCTTTTTGTCTAGGCTAAGAGGATAGACTCCTTTCTGAAGCAGGTTAATGATGTCTGAGTACCAGGGCTCGTTGTCCTTTCCAGGAGCAGCATCGATTTTGAAGCAATAGGCAGGAGTGACTTTTTTCCCAACTATAAATGGTTGGACATTGATTTTTGTGGGAATTTGAACCAATGATGCTAAAGTGGCCAAAGCATCGGCGAATTGATTTATATCTCGTGGCAAGTAATGGATCGAGATATTATCAAATTCGCTTCTTAATGTTGTCAGTTTGGCATGATAGAGCTGCAGCCAGAGATCCTGGGTTTTCCACTTCCCTTCGACTTGGTTTATGATTAGAGCGGAGTCACCATAGACTTCCAAGTCTTTGGCTCCTTTTTGGAGAGCCTCTTCTAGACCAACAATACAAGCTTCGTATTCAGCATTGTTGTTTGAGCATTCAAACTCCAATCTTATGGCCAGCGGAGTGTGGGAATCTACTAGATCAATTAGCAGGATTTCTATGCCAAAGCCCCTTTTGTTGGCGGCTCTGTCGAAGAACATTTGCCATTTGGTGTCATGATCGACAATTTCCAGGTCACCTTCATCTGGGAAACCGGGCTTAGATGCATCTTCTGCTTTCTAGAGACATATCATCTAAATGGTCTGAGATCACACTGCCGTTAATGTATTTGAGCGTGACATAAGTGATTTCAAACTCGTTGAGGAGGAATGACCATTTGGCTAATCGGCTGGAAAGTGATGGCTTGCCGAAGATGTATTTTATAAGATCCATCCTGGAGATGAACCTGATGGATCGAGCTTGCAGATAAGATTTGGGCCTTTGCGTTGCCGAGACTAGACCAGTGCAGCTTTTCTCCAAGGCTAAGTAATTAAGCTCGTTTCCTTGCAACTTCTTACTTATGAAGTAAATGGCATTTTCGATGTAGGATTTTTTTTTCTTGGGCGAGCATAGCCCCTACTGTTGTATCTGTGACAGTTAAATATAGGAGAAGAGGTTTATGTATATGGTGAGGAGCTAGCACCGGTGGATTGGCAAGGTAGGCTTTATTTTTTCGAAGGCTAGCTGGCATTTTTCGTCCCAGATTTGGTCAGTATTTTTCTTTAGGAGTTTGAATAGGGGCTCATATATGGAGGTCAACTGTCTGATGAAGTGGCTGATATATTGCAATCGGCCCACGAAGCCCTTGACTTCTGTTGGAGTTTTTGGCTGTGATATATTTATGATGGCTTTGATTTTGGCTGGCTCGATCTCGATGCCTTGCTCGGTCACCATGAATCACAGGACCTTGCCCTTGGTAACCCCGAATGTGCATCTGGTGGGGTTAAGCTTCATTTGATGCTTTCTTAACCTTTTGAAGAATTTTTGAAGATCTTTGATATGGGCACCGTCGGCGTCGCTGGAGTGCACGATCATGTCGTCCACGTACACTTCGACCTCTTTATGGATCATATCATGGAAGAGGGCGGTGGCAGCTCTTTGATATGTAGCCCCAGTATTTTTTAGCCCAAATGGCATGGCAGTGTAGCAGTAAGTTCCCCAGGGGGTGGTGAAGGATGTTTTTTCCTGGTCCTCTGCTGCCATTTTGATTTGGTTGTAACCGAGCATGCCGTCTACGAAGGATCTTATTTTGTAAGATGTCACGGCGTCTACCATAATATCAATGTTGGGTAGAGGGAAGTCGTCTTTGGGCGACGCTTTGTTGAGATCACGGAAATCCACGCATATCCGAACCTTTCAGTTAGGCTTTGGAACGGTCACTATGTTTGACAGCCAGATCGGGTATTCAACTACCCAGATAAACTTGACGCGTAGCTGCTTCATGATTTCTTCTTTTACTTGCAGTGACCATTCTGGTTTGATTCGGTGGAGTTTCTGCTTGATTGGCCGTGCATCAGGATAAGTGGGGATCCGATGCTCTACAATGGCTGGATAGTGATCCAGCCTGGGCATATCTCCGTAGGACCATGCAAAGATGTCCACAAATTCTTTGAAGAGGTTGATCAGTGTTGCCCTTTCAGAACCTTGTAAGTAGTTGTCGATTTTGACTTTTTTGACTTCATTGTTCAGCCCCAGATTGATGGCGGACAAGTCTTCGTCTGCTGCTGCTGATTGATGCTCTTCCTGGTGCTTGACTGACTTGGCGAGCTCAAGCAAGTAACTTTTATCTTTTGAATCCGTTTCATTAAATGACTCATTATTAAAGCTAATTAATGTGTCTTTTAATGAAGGTGCAACTAAGGAATACGCGAAGACATCTAGATTATCATTATTAGCAAACTGTACATGGTTAGTTACATTATTGAGGATCTGGGGTTTGAGATTCTCAATTTCAAAGAGCGGATCGGTAGATGACCAATCCGTAAGGCTAAAAGAAGGATGTGGAATAGTATATTCGAAACGATCCACCAGATCTGCGGGCGTCAAGAGCTGGCCGGTCGTAGTATACCAATTCTGCAGAGGCTTATTAGCAATAGACTCAAACTCAGCAGGGAGCTTTTCATAGCTAGTGCCTCCATTTATCATCCCCAGAAAGCTGTCTCCTAGACACTCATAAGAAACTCCTCTCTCTTTTTCTTATTGAAGGGAGTATTTACAGCACCCTTATTCTGGCTAAATAGATTTCTTCGACCTTTAAACCTTCTTTGCTTGGCTGGTTTCCAAAATTCTTGTGTCTGCCACTATGATTATTTCATTGTTGATGAGGTCCTGGATGGCATTTTTTAGCACATAACACTTATCGGTGAGGTGACCATTACAACGATGGTATTCACAAAACTGGGCGTGATTCCACGTACTAGGTAGTGGGTTGGGAGGTTGATAATTTGCAATGGGTTTAAGCATCCCATGAGCCCATAGTGTTTGGAAGATTTCAGATCTCGAGGCAGGTAGATCATCATAATGCCTTGGGATTGGTTCTTTCCTTCCTTTTGGTTTGGGTAGAATATCTGGCTGGGGTTTGGTTGAGTAAATAGGTTGGGTCTTTTCTTTCGGGGAATATTGTGCTAGGAATCGATTGCATGTGCTCCTGTTTAAGGGAGGTTCTTCTTCATGTGCACAAATCATCCCCGTTAGGGTTCCATGAGCCATTTGCTGGGAATAGGTATTTGAAGGATCAAGGGGAAAGTAGTTTTTCTAGTTATGGTAGCAAGCATTTAGGTGAAGGAGCTCAGGGTTGGTTTCTGGGAGAGGTGGTGGATTGAGGTTATAAGTATTCGGAATAATACAACCTTGGGGAATAGTCTTGGGTTTCGGCTGAAAGCTGGTGTTTGGTTGGGTTTTGGGAGCTTGGAATAGGATGTTTTCTATCGTATCAGGACAGTTTATGCCAAAAAGGAAAGAGGCATCAGGAGAAATCTTTAGACTTTTGATTTTTTGAGAGATCGTGGCAAGAGTTTCTGCAAAACTTGCCAAAAGATTGCCAACCACTTGGTTTGTTACCTTTTCCACATGGGCATCCAATTCTCTTTTTAGCCAGATTTCGAATTCAGAAAGAGGACCATACTTAGGAGTTTCTTTTTCTGGTTCCAGACCGTTCTGCTCATTGCTGGTCCCAATCATAGTTTGTTTATTTTTGGCGGCCATTATGCTCAAATTTGTACCCTCTGTACTGATTTTGCCCTTTTCTGATCTGACCCTGATACTTTCTGATCTGACATCTGTGTATGTATCCCTTATCAATCGGCCAGTACTATCTCTGTCTTTCCAAACTCGGGCCAGGTTTCTGAGGAAAAGGGGGTTTAAAGGCATTAGAAAGTGTTGGCTGAAGGCTTTTTGGGTTTGGAGTACAGCGTGTCTTTATTAATATTTTTTATTATTATTCATTTTCCCTACAATTGATCGGACAAGCACCCGCTTTGTTTTGACTGTCTCAGGACTATTTCTGGAATAGTGAATTCGTTCTCCAGAGTATAGGATCCTCGTATTCCACCTACCTTTCGACTCCTCAAGATCTGACTGATCTCAGGCGAAGGGCCTATACTCTTTCCGGGATCCACCATTCAAAATGGTCTAGGTCGAACATCAAAAAATTATTGGTCAGCCCCTATACATATTTTTATTCATATCTCCTTTTTTTTTTTTTTTTTTGCTTCTTTTTCTTTTTTTGCTTTGCTTCCTTTTTCTTTCATTTTTTTTGCACAAGGACTGGTCAATAATTCAAAGATATAAAAACCGATCGGTCTATGAAGTGTCCTGACAAACTATATGCAATTTAACGTTGGTTGATGCAGGGCATAAGCTGGTCATGGTGTAGGGTAGCAGTTCAGAATATTTCTATATGCGTGCACGAGTGTGCGGTATCTAGAAAGCAGTAAGATGTTTTTTTTCAGATATAAAGCAATAAATAAAGCATATATAGCATGTCTTGTTGTTCTTTGTGGATTTTCTCGGCTTATTTAGTTTGAGCGTGAACAAGCAACCATTCAGATCAAGAAATAGAAAGAAAAATAGAGAATTTATCTATTCCTATTAATTACATATTGGTCCTAATCCCCAAAATAAAATGACAGAATGAAATAATATTTACATATTTTGTGCGATAAAAATAAAGCAAGCAAAATAATAATATAAAGCAGAAATAAAGCCTCAGCCCTTTTGTTACACTGCCCAAAAATCTATTTTATTGTTTTTTTTTTTTTGCCTTTTTTTTAATACCTGTAACGGTACCTGGAACGAAACTGCTGCAAGTGAATAGTTAAATGCACAAATATATATACAGATTTATAAAAATGTGATATTTAAAATGCCAAAGAAATATAATAAGCATATTTTAGCCAGAAACTAAAGAAAACTGATTTTTTTCTTTTTTTTTTTTATGAAAATGAGTCTAGCCCTCCATTTTTATTTAAAATAAAAATGATGTCCCCAGTAGAGTCGCCACTGTGAGTGCCCCGGAGAGAATCCTCGGATTGCGTGCTCCTTTTTTTAGGGGAACACGCGGCTCGAGGAGGACATCACTCTTTTCATTTCATCCTCCCTTGTTTAGGGGAAAACGAAATTAAAAGTGCAAAAAGAGTGTTGTCAAAAAGCGCGTTGAATACGTCTCGGTCACTGAGTGTGCTTTAGTCCACTATGAGTGTATTTGGATTTTTCAGTATCTCATCGTCTCTTGTTTAGGGAAAAATAAGATACAGAAAACGCATTATCATTTTCATTCACATCTTCCCTTTTTTAGGGGAAAACAGAAAAGTGGGGAAAAAAAAGGATGTTGCGAGGGCGCTTGGAACACGCCCTACCTCACTGTGGACTTGGGTTCATTTTGGGTCACTATGCGTGCTTTGGATTTTTCCATATCTCATTCTCCCTTGTTTAGGGGTAAACAAGATACAGAAAATGCATCACCCTTTTCATTCTCATCTTCCCTTGTTTAGGGGAAAATGGAAAAGTGCAAAAAAAAAAGGATGTTGCGGGCCTCACTGCGATCCAAAATGTTGTAACAGAGTCGTCATCTTTATTTTAAGGAGAAATAAAGAAAAACCAAAAACAACCAGAGTTTGTAAAAAGGGGTTCAGAGGCTAAGTTACGAGGTGGAAAGGTATTAGACACCCAACTTGCCCTTTCGGTCTCAAAAATAGTTTTTGGCTAAAATATGTTTTTATTGTATTTATTTAGCAAATGAAATAAAGCATTTAAACATATATATCTGTATCTACATTATAACAAATTTGCAGCCCCTTCCTTCCTGAAATTACAAATATATTTATAAATATTAGGCCATAATAATGGCTCTTTTTAGTGCTATTTTCTATAGAAATCCGGGCAGCATAACTGCTTATATTTTTACATCGAGCCGGCCGGAAATAGCACTTTTTTAGTATAACCTCTTAAAGGCTTACCTTTAAGAGCATGGGGTGTGCTCGCTCTGTCCTTCCGGGAAAGGGAGTCTTTTTTGTTGTGGAGTTTCGGGCAGAGTAACTGCTTCCGAAAGTTTCTTTCTGGCACCGCGAAACGGGCAGAGCAACTGCTTGCTTTTTGCTGTTGTTTGCTTGCTTCTGACGGAAATCGAGCAGAGCAACTGCTTGCTTCTTGCGGATTTGGCCTCTAGATTCGGGCAGAGCAACTGCTCTTTTTTGGATTTTTGGACCAGGGAAATAAGGTGGAATCCTAGCTGGGAGGCTAAGGTTCACTTTGACCGGTTGGATTTAAGTTTGGAGGAGATTTGACGGAACTTCAAGGCCTTTTAGGAGGGATATCTCTCAGGACGATCACTCTGCGTAAACTCTCATCGGTGTTTTTTAACTGTGTGCGATGAAGTGTAAAGACTGTGTGTGAATTCTCTAGTGAGAGGAGTGAATTCTCACTGCGAATGCCTTTATTTATATGCTGAGGAAGGGACTCCTTCGTCATTAAATTTTCTTCTTTGTGCTTCATCAGCTTGTACCGCACGCTTGAGAGATTGTACAAAATATCAAACCGGAGAGTGCCCAAACACTATTAGGCACCACCCACAAGGGCTCTAGGCTCCGCGCCAGCTGTGGGTGTGGGTGGCACCTGGGCTTCTTTTTAGGCTGCTTTTTGACACTTTGGCCCCTTGCATTTCACTGTTTACGCATCCTGCTTTTCCTTTTGCATTTTTAAACCCTGTAACTTGACATTTGTTAAGTTTTAACAGGTCTTAATATTTCATGTCATGTTACATACCAGGGGTACAAAATTAGGGTGTCTACAGCCGTCATATGGGATGTTGCACCAGTGTCCATGTACATGTTATCATCAGGAACGTTGAGAGACATGGTGTGCATAGCCATTTCAATATCAATTGGAGCATAGCTTGTTGGAGGAGCGACATGGGCACTGTATGCTTGCTGTGGTCGTGGGCCGAGGATGCTAGGTGTGTGAGAAGTGGGCCGAAGGGTAGTAGGAGCAGTCGGGTAAGGGCATGGTGGAGGAGCCCAAGCTTGCTGTCCCCATGCTGCCCATGGAGGGTATTGAGCCCATCAGGGAGGATTGGGCTAGGAGTGTTGCTGAGGTTGACCATTGTTTTGTCCAGCCTGACCACTGCGACCTCTGCCAGTATGTCGACCTTTGTTGTTGCCACGGTGCTGACCACGACGCGGCCCGTTGTTGCCATTGTTCTGTCGAAAAGAGGAATTACCCGAACTTGGATTGGTGACCTGTGTGTCATTGTTCTGATGACCAGTTGTGAGAAGGGCGGTGTCAGCAGCAATCGCGTTTGTGGAAGCGCGCTTGGCCTTACGGGTTTCTTCCAAAATGAGCTTGGAGCGTGCCTCATAGAAGGGAGGCAGGGGATTGTTCTGTTGAAGGATCGTAGCAACACCATCATAATTTTCATTTAAACCTGTAATTAATTGAAGGAATAACCTTTGATTGGAAACCGGTGCATCAATGTTGGATAGTTGATCGTTGAGCATTTTGAGTTCTTGACAATAGGCTGAGATAGGTGGAAAATTATCCAACTGGACATGAGTGAATTGGTTCTCCAGATACAATGCTCGAGAGTTCTTGTTGTCCTGGAAAATACCCTCAAGCTGCTCCCATGCTTATTGCGCAGTGGCATCTGTTTCAATGATGGTGTGTGGAAGATCACTTGAGATTGTGCCATAGATCCACTGAAGGACGACAGTGTCCAGTCTTGACCAAAGGGCTTTATCAGCAGCCTCGATTTTCTCCTTTCCCTTTTAAGTGAGCTTGAAGGGATGATGTGAGAAATAACTTGGTACACACGACAGTGGATCTTGAACAACTCTACCCATGACAAGTACTGAACCTTTTCCATCTCGAGAGTAATGGGGATACAGTTCTTGATGTTCGTGACAGCAAGAGCAGGATGGAACTTTGGCTGTTCAGTAGACAGAGGTTGTTCGGCCATTGGAAAAAAGAGGAGAAGAAAATGAAAGGAGGAGTGCTTAGGGTTTAGGAGAAGAGAAATTTTTTAGGTTTGGTATAGCCGTAGCTCTGATACCATGAAAGTTATGAATCCGTGACCTTTTCTTATTGATCTCCAACATATATATATATATATATATATATATATATATATATATATATATATATATATATATATATATATATATATATATATATATAACTAGATAGCTATATCGTACTAGAATATTGGTAACTACTACAATTATGGACATCCTAAATAAGACTAGATATACATGAATAATAACAAATAATATTTACATAATCTAATACTTTGATAATATCTCTCGTACACTAAGCTTAATCAATTGTTTTATATGAAATTATGCTAACCTAGTTTTGCAACATCAAAACCTAACATACTTAAGATCCTAGCATTATTTATACCCAAATACATCCCGATAAATGAATTATACTTATTATTTAGTTTTGTTAAAAAAAATTTCACTACGTGTAGTCTACACATTGGCTCACTAAGCACACAGCAACTTGGTAATCAGGTCCGTCACAAGTCGACCCAAAAGTTCATAAATAATGTTGGTGCTCAGTAGTAGTGTATGATCACCTTATAAATTACACATTATTCCAACATCTACCCGACGTAAGATAGAGATATTACAATCATGATAGAGATTATATACGCTATGCAATCTAGTGTTCTTTTCTATTTAAATCATGCGGATCATGTATTTAATTTTTACAACATGAGGGTGGTGCTAAGGGTAGATTGACGAGGTAATGGTAATGGAGTGGGGAACGGTCGGAAAAGAGATAAACTATGCCACTACATTCTGTGATCCTAGGATTTAATTTGGGTCGTGGGGGTTGCGGCTTTGGTGAAAGGATATAGACATCATAACAGAATGTGGTGATAGTGATGAAAGTGGTGGTGATTAGACATTAATCTACATTGTGAATTTCATTATAGAGAAAGAAAAATGAAATGAGTTTTAAATGAGAGAGAGAGAGAGATTTTAGTAATTAATTTGTGTTATTGGACTTTAGAATTGATGAATATAGGTGGTAATTTTGTTCGTTAGGTATGTGAATGATGGAGCAGCAAATATGGTGAGCACAATGATTTTTTTATCAACACGTCATCATTTAATTGTAAATTGTTAATTATTATAGCTCTCCGTTTCATCTAAAAAGTTTATATTTGAAAATTTTAATAATTAAGAGTTTTATAACTAGTATTCAAGTTACTCATAAGTACAATAATATTTAGGCATAATCAATATGTTTAAATTAAATGTAAAGGGTAAAGTTGAAATTTATGTAAATTGTAAATTTAACTTTTAAAAGAAACGTCTCAAAATAGTAAGATGAACTCTTCGTTTGGAATGGAAGGTAGTGACAGATCCAAAAATAAGGTTAAGGGGTGTCCAAAATTTTAACTATTACATAAAAAAATTAGAACTTATAATTGTCCTTTACGCATTTTCATATTTTGAAAACACATAATTACATTATCATTACTAACATTCATTAACAAGTTTTTTTCAATATAAGATACTAGAAAATCATTTAAAAATTGATCGGACATTCGATTTCATAAAGCCGTCTTAACACAAGTCACAAGTAAATTCTCTAAGGTAAATTACCTAAATCAATAAATCACAAGTAAATTAGATGAGTAATAAAAGGAAATTACACATTAAACAAATATAAATAAGCAAATCAATTATTTTTTCTTAATCCGTACGTTGGGTCAACTAGGATGATATTTTAGGGACGGAGGGAGTATTAGTTTGAAGTATAGTTTACTTTAAAGCTCGTGTGTATGTGACTCATAATTAAACTAATATGAAAAAGTAAGGGTAAAGTTGTAAAAGTGTTGTCCTATAAAAGAAATTTTCAAAAAAAAACAATTATGAGATGGATTAAAAAAAAACAGAACAATAATTTAGGAACGGAGGAAGTATGTTTTTTTTTTTTTTGTTGATTGGTGTCCATGGACACCTCAATGGATGCCTTCCAGACTGGATTCATTTTGTGTTGTTAAATTGAGTTGAGAAAGATTGTGAATCTGTCTTACGGACTAGAATGTTTAAGACGGAGCTTACAAAAAACTTAGGTTCCGTTTGTTTCACGAAAAATGACTTCTAGAAAACGTTTTCCTTATTTTTCGGTGTTTGGTAACCTTAGAAAAATGCAGTCAACGTAAAAGGTTTTCCGAGTCAACGGAAAATGAAGGCTTCTTTTTCGAAAAATGACTTACGGATTCATTTTCCGTAAGTCATTTTCCAAATGTTCGGGCACCCTCCGCCCCCTTTCATAATTGCGCATATTTACTTACACACACAATATTTCACTCAACAAATAAATTGTTTAGAAATATAAATAAAGTTTGTGCATACTATTTATAAATTATAATTTTAATAAATGCTTACTACATTCTAAAATTAGCGTCACATATATTATTTAGGGACATCCTAACTATTGTCAATTTTCTATTTTAAAACGTTTTTTTCATATCAATTATCAAAAAAAATTATTTGTAATTGTGAGATTAAAAAAAGTTAGACATTGATTTGACACCACTAATGATAAATTGAGGGTTACTAAAGAAAAATTATTTAAAATTCAACACTATTTTATATTCAATATGTGCATTAATATTAGAATATATTTTTTTGTATTTATTCATATATAGTTTTCCGTAACATTTTCTAGGAACATCCTAAACATTGTCTATTTTCTATTTTAAAATGTTTTTTTTCATATCAATTATCAAACAAATTATTTGTAATTGTGAGATTAAAAAAAGATGGGACCTTATTTAAAAAAAAAAAAAAGATGATCCTTATTGATTTTCTAGGGACATCCTAAACATTGTTTATTTTCTATTTTTATTTTTGTATTTATTCATATATTGTTTTCCGTAATATTTTCCGTGTGTTTGCCAAACACCCGTAAATGTTTTCTGACATATTTTCAAAAGATTTACCAAACACCTGAAAATGAAATCTTTTGATTTTCTGGAAATCATTTTTCAGAAATCATTTTCTGGAAATAATTTTCCGTGAAACAAACGAAGTCTTACTCAAAGAAAAATGTAATTACAATAAGAAAAGCTATAATTATTAATCTCTTCGTTACAGACAAATAATTAATTATTTTATTTTGAGATATTTTACTTAAAAATATATTTTGAAAAGTTAAAGTATAAAAAAGCTACTAAAAGTATCACTTTTTATAAAAGTTTTGACTTTTAACCCCGGAATTTTGTACCCGAAACGAAGGGAATAATTTTTTAGGGGAATTGAAATTAAAAAAACAGATTAATATAGATTAACTCGTATTCAAAACCGAAGACCGGTGATTTCAACTAATGACTAATTGTGTCCTTCCCAAGATATTCGGTTGATGTACTTCAACAGATAAAAGAGATAATGCCACCGGCGATTTTCAATTCAATTCATTCTAGTAAACTTAGTTATTAGTCCTAGGCAAGGTTCTAAAAATCGCTAGGCGGCACACTGCTTAGCGTCTAGATGACTAGTCGGAGCGTAATCGGGGCCTAGGCGGGGCCTAGAATTAAGGCATAATTACCATTTTTTTTGATAATTTACATCAAAGATCAAACACATTGAATACAAATTTAATTTTTTTTATATTTGTCATTTTATCAAACACTTGTCTATATTTGTAAAATGAACAAAAATATATAAACTTATCATTAATCTCAATTCTCAACAATGTCAAAATAATAAACAAGCCAAGTTTATAACTAAAAACAAAAAAAGATATTACTCTAGTTCACCCCCCATTACCTCCTTCTCCGCCTCACCATTACCACTCCCCCTTCCTTCTCCAGTTCGCCCCCTCTTCCTTATCCGGTCACTGCATACCACAAAATCAAAACTACAAAAATAAATTAAGGTCGGCGAGTGGTCGATTAGGCGGCGACTAAGAAAGTCGCGGCGGTAGAAAGGGGCCTAGGGTCTAGGCGGAGCTAGGCGGTGAGTTTTAGAACACTGGTCATAGGTTTCGTCAGTTTTATTTTTCGGAAAATCTTTTTCTCATTTTCTGTTGTTTTATAATCTTATGAAAATATAGTTAACATAAAAAAATTCGATTCAACGGAAAATGAAGCTTTCTATTTTAAAAAATAGCTTACGAATTTATTTTCCGTAACTCATTTTCTGAATATTTGAGCATTCCACTGTGTCCTTCCAAAATTACACATATTTACATATATGCACAATATTTCACTTAACAAATAAATTGTTTAGAAATGTAAATATAGTTTGTGCACGTTATTTATAAATTATAATTTTAAGATACTCACTATGTCTTAAAATTAGTATCTACTATATTATATTATTTTTTAAGAACGTCCAAAATATTATTTATTTAATTTTTAAAAACAATTCTTCATATCAATTATTAAAAAAAAATTGTGAACTTGAGAAAAAATGAATCTTATTGATTTGACACAATTAATGATAAATTGAGGGGTTATTAAAATAAAATTACTTAAACTTTAACACTATTTTATATTCAATATGTGTATTAATATTATAATATACTTTTTATATTTATTCACATATTGTTTTCCGTAACATTTTCCGTGTATATGTCAATCATCCGAAAATGTTTTCCGACATATTTTCAAAATATTTATCAAACACCTAAAAATAAAATCTTTTCAATTTTCGAAAATCATTTTTCGAGAATCATTTTCTAGAAATCGTTTTCCGTGAAACAAACGAAGCATTAAGTTCTTTATTTCAACGCTCAGTACTTCCTCGTTAGGTTATTGGGGTAATGAGTTCATTGTTTTATTTTGAGATTTTTTTATTTAAAAAGATTAATTTTAAAAATTAAAGGTTAAAAATGATATTTTATTATTAATTAGCTACTAAAAGTATTATTTTTAAAAAAAAACTTGACTTTCAAACGAGAATTCTTTGTATATAACGGAGGGATTAACTCATAATAGCATCCCCTATGTTATATATTATTACACAACTTCTTAACTGGGTCCCACGAGTCCGGATCCTCTATTCTAAAATTGTATTTCATCTCCTATTCCACCGTTGAATTTTTGTCAGGTGTCAATCAGAATTTTTCACAAAAGAAAACATTGAGCTAGATTTTACGGAATCATATTATTATAGAAACACAATCAACTTAGTAATTGATTTTGCTTATTTACGATTAACACGTGACAAGAATCTGACGATGGAATAGAAGATGAAATACAATTATGGAATAGAGGATCCGGACTCCTGCCACCTACACATTTTTATCTTCTTACTCACTTAAGAATATATCTTCCAATTTTATAATCTTCTTACACAAAAAAAATATTAAATTTAACACCATCTAAATAAAAACAAAACCCTCCCCCATACACACTCCACAAAAAGGACGGTTGTCCCTCTCTCTCTCTCTCTTCCCCAATTTCTTATTTAGGAAGTCAATTATCTTCTCTTTCTTATGTGGCATTTAAGAAGCCAATAATGGTGAACAAGTTTTTGATTTCTTAATTAGAAGGTGATCAAAAAATAAGAACGGTGATGCTATGAGGAATGAAATAGAAATGTTAAATACTCCCTCCGTCCCTAAATAATCGTTTGGGTTGACCCGGCGCACAGTTTAAGAAAAAGTTTGATTATTTATATTGGTTTAATGTGTAGTTTCCTTTAATGTCTATGTATATGTGGCCCATAATTAAAGTAGAGTGAAAAAGTAAGGATAAAATGATAAAAGTGATGTTCTAAAAAGGTAAGTTTTAAAGTGGATAATTATTTTTGAACGGACGAAAAAGGAAAAGAAGACAATAATTTAAGAACGAAGGGAGTACATGTTTGCGTAAAGCTTAAAGTAAGAATTCACAGCAATCCCGATGTCCCCTTCTGCCACTTGCAGTCTCTTTGACTCAATTGTTGGCCTCGTCACATCTGTTTATAAGAGCATGGAGAATGCTAAAATCAAACACTAAATTAACCACAGTCTAGTTAAAAATTAATAAAATAATTTATTTGATACAAGTTTAATTTAAAATCAAAAGATTCAAAAAACAGTGACACATAATCTAATATTTTTTCATACCTAACTATCTTTATCTCTAATAATTTTACATATCACACCATCTTTATCTACATTAATTTAATTTTTTTTTCAATTTATATTAACAATTAATAATAAACAAGTTGTCGATCAGTGTAAACCACTTGATCGACAACTGGTTTATCAGATTGACCAGTGGTCGACCAATTAATTTATGATCAAAGATCATATATATTCATCAACCAGATCAAATGACCATATTTGACTAATGCCATCTTAAAATTTGAAAACTCACCCAACTCAACCCAACTGATTTACATGTGTGTAAAATCAGATAACCTGTCTTTACGCAATAAACTAATGGGTTAAGAGCCATAAACTTTGTTGAACCCGATAAACCTTTTAAGTCGTAATAATAACCCGTTTTCTGCGCTTGATCGAAGACACCTTTTCCAAGCGCTAGCTCCTTATCGTTCCCTCTCTCCTTCTCCCTCTTCCTCTTCTTTGAAACCCACGACGAATCAATCGCTCGTTAAAATCTATCAAAATTCCTGTGAAGCTGTCTCATGGTCTGTTAAAATCCATCAAAACCCACGACGGTTAATCGAATACCTCTCCCTCTCTCATGGTCTGTAAAGCTGTCTCCGAACTGAGGTTGAAGCCCTTAACACTTAACATTGCTGAAGATGTTACCCAACCCAGGTAATATTCTGTTCTTTCGCTTTAATTTGAAAGTGTAATTTTATTTTTGGGTTATTTTAATTTTTTGGTGTTAAAGTCAATTCAGGTGAAGGTGGGAAACACGATTCGAGAAACAGGGTTAATGTAATAGATTTTGATCGATAATTTTTAATTTTTAGGGGTTGAAGGAGACCAATTCCAGCGAGAGCTAGCTATTTTTATTAAATTTGCTTGCTTTTCAGCTGAAGATGATTGGCTATTTTGGTTGATGAATTATTTTGAATTATTTTGGACATTATTTAATTAATTAAATGAAAATGTCAAGTGGGCTTCTTGAATAGCTACCATTAATCAATGTTGAATAAATTTGGATTGCAACCTTGGCCCAACATTAGAACATTTTTCATCACTATTGTTTGTGACCGACGACACCAATATCTACCTTTAGTTTCGGTCAATCTATCTGAAAGATTGGTCCTTACTAACATTTCAAAGGCCCGGAACAAAATAAAGAATAGGGATCCCAACGAATCGATAATACATAATTATGTAGTTGTGAATACCAATAACAAATAAAATTTTCAATTTCCAAATAAACATCTTAATGCATTAAATTCTCAACAGATGGTTTAACATTATCATCATCCAAATCCAATACATCATCAGAAGAGCATACTTTTTTAAAAACAAATTTATCGATAACTTCTCTTTGTGATTCTATTAATTTTTTTTTTCTTTGTGATTCTATTAATTGTTCTACTTGTTTTTTTTTTTTCTTTTTTCACTTCCACATATGTTTTTTAGGCAACATATTATGATATTAAAAAAGAATCGAGAGCACATGGAATATGAAAAACAAACAATTATACAGCAATTTTCAGTAGTTCTGAACGCCTCAGCCTCAGCCACTTGAAAAATGGAAACCACTAGTGACGGTTCACGATTGACACCGAAATACCGTATGTCCAGACATCAACAATATTAGAGATTCAGATATCAAATCAAGCTAGATTGCTTGCTGCACCAACATATAAGAAAGAAAAAATATTGTAAATTTGTAATTTACTTACACAATTTTTAGACTATGAGATTTTGAAAAGAAATTGTGAATCAGCAAAATAGTAATTTACGAGCCCGAAAACCTTAAACCAAAATATATGTGTTTGATGGTTTAGGGTCTGAAGCAGAGAAGAGCCGAAGGTTCGAAGAGGGGTAAAAAATTTAAAAATTGAAATTGAAATAAAGAAAATAAATAAATTGGACGAGTACGGAGTACCGAGTGTGTACTGTGAGAGAGTTTTTCTTGCTTTGAAATTAAACTACGGGAAAAGGAACAAACATCAAACTGAAGGTGGAGTGGAAAATCTGACAACCATAGTATGAGGAAGACTGAAGAGATTGAGAATTTTGAGGTCGATGGTTTGCTGTTTGCTGCCCTTTCGTCTAATCGTCTGCTGGCTGTCATATCTTGTCGACTTCACAACTAAGTCGTTTCTAATTGGTAATTTTTCATCTCTTTTAATATTTATTAATATTATATATTATATATATATACTATACATATAAATAAATTTTGAGCCCCTAATGTTTTTGGACCCTAGGTGGTCACCCCTTTTGACTATGCCCAGGAACGACTCTGATTATATCTAGAATTATAAAGATTAACTAAATATTGTAATTAAAAACATAAAAACAAGACATAAAGTAAAAAACGTTCTAAAGAAAAACTGACAATAAACTCTTCCATGAAGAGTTCATTAATGTTTGAATGTAGCGGAAAGAAAAATAGAACGAATGAAGTAAAGAGAAAATAAACACGAGAGATTACCTTTGATCAATAAGTAATTAACTTATTGATCGTGCCTCATGACAAAAAATATTCCACTAGTAAAATATATGTTTAAGTTCATTACAATCGAAAGATTAAAAAAGTGAAATTTATAAAAAGCTCTATATGTAATAGATATGGTTTTGAATAATCACACACCCAAATTACCTAGACTCATATATGCTAAAAAGTGTTTAACAAAACAGTAACAGATGAAAACAAAAAACCCTAAAACATAACAAAGATAAGTAGGTTAGTGCAATAAATGAAGACACTAACTATAAGTAATATTAACTTACCATATAACAAAGATTCTATACTTAAAATAAATAGGTCAGTCATGTCTTAGAAGTACAAGCAACACAAAACAAACCCTAAAACATAATATACATTATATACAACCTTTACATAAACCTTAAACCTAATATAATCAAAGACTCCAAAATAACCTTTCTATAAAAGGTGAAATAAATAAATAATTAATCAAGTTAAATACTCCATTCGTCTCAAAATTATCGTCTTAGTTAATTTGACGCATGGTTTAAGAAAACATATTTGACTGGATTATTAATATTAGTTTGATGTGTTGTTTACTTTAAAGCTCATGTGTATGTGATTCATAATTAAAGTAAGATAAAAAAAGTCAGAGTAAAGTGGTAAAAGTGTTGTCTTAATAAAGAAAATTTCAAATAAGACAATTATTTTAGGATGGACAAAAAATAAAAGCAAGACAATAATTTTGGAACAGTGGGAGTATCAAGAAAAAAGGTAAAACAATTAAATAATATATTATAATTATATAAACGATTAAAACAAAAGTCAATTTATATAACTCTAAGTCTCTAACAATGTAAACTCTAAAGATACAAAAACCCTAATAAATAATTTCTTCCAAGAATAGTCTTTCTATAAAAGGTTTAATTAATAATAATTAATTAGTAAAAATCAAGAAAAACAAAACTAATAATAGATTAATTTAAATAGTATAAATAATTAAACAATATCAATAAATTAATCTCTAACACTATCATTTGTCTTAGATGCGTGCTCGTGCTCGCATTTTGAGTTTCTAATTATATGAGTTTCTTTATGTAAAATCATAAACATTTTAGCAGGTAAGAAAAATGGTACACCAGTAGTACACACAAGTGGCACAGAAGATCTGAACTCCACAGAGAATGGGAAATCTCAAAGTAGTTCTTCGTGACATTGTTGTTAATCATAGTTTTCTTTAGGTGATGCAAGCATAGTTAGTTCAGTTGTATTTATTTACTTTGTTTTTCAATTTTTTTCATGTTGGCATTTTGATAAGCAGAATGAGCTGCTGAATTTGAAGGTGATCAATGACTCATGAATTGCATAAACTATGACAAATTTTATGTTCATGACTCATGAAATGAGTTTCTGTAATGTCAGGTTTTCCAGCCTATATATATATATATATATATATATATATATATATATATCCTGTTATTGTTAGTATTAATTTTCTGATGTTATGAATATTGGTTGAAAACATATAATCATATATTGTGTTTGCTTAGGAGAATTTGAGAGTGTGATAGTAACAGAATGTTACACTAGACTTCAAATCATTCAATTACCAAAGTTGCCAGGGGAGTTTAACTATGAGGATAATTTTTTTATTTTTTGTTTAAAAAAATGCAAAGTTTTTTTTTTTAATTTTTTAATTTTTAAAAAGGACCTAGGGCTAACCCGACCCGCTTGTCATTTGGGCATTAACGGGTTTTAACCCGTTACCTATACTTACCCAATCCACCCAATTACCAAGCCTAATCTCAAGTCAAACAAGACATTTTTTTAAGAACGAATATATTATAAATCTTCACCTAGCAAACCGTTCGGCAAATATATGAATTCTTTTGGGTGATGGACTAATAGCTTGTGCCCTTAGAGTCCATCTAATAATCTCTTTTTTTTTCTTTTTTTTGGAGCAAATCTAATTAGGCATGTTAATGGATCGGATTCGAATCAGATAAGTCAAATCAATTATCCGATTTGTTAAAAAAATTATCGGACTTGGATTAGATCGGATTATCTTTTGAAAATTATATTCAAAAGCTCGATCCATATCCTAATTTTTGAATTCGGATTTTATTTGCTCTTAATTAAAGTATTGAACAAAATTAATATTGAAGTATTTTTGCTTAATCAAAGGTTAAATAAAATTAAAAATTCACATTTTTAGCCTACACAAACTTGAATAATAATGTTAGTAGGATCTTAAAGTTCCTCGAAAAATTCATATTTAGTAGAATTAGTAATGATTAATGTCTAAAAATTCATCATTAGTAACTTTTAATATATTTTTTATATCAGGTCAAATCGGATTGTTAAGTTTTCGGATTTTCGGATTCGGATAAAAATCAGGTAATCAGATTTTAAAAACTAAATTTATATTCTTAAAATAACATCGGATTCGGATCAAAATCCGATTCATTTAGAGTAAGGCCAATGGAGGTTTTCCTCCAAATCTTCAAAGATTTTTGCCAAACAATGGAGGTTTTTAAAAAATCAAAACCAAATCAGTTGATGATTTAAAACCAAGAGGTTCGGCAGATGAACCCCCAGAATTCACGGCATCTCCACAACAGCCCAAGAGGTTCGGCAGATGAGCCCCCAGAATTCACGACATCTCCACAACAGCCCCTGCAGAAACTATGCTTTTTGGGCCACAGCCTAAGCCTGTCAATGGATCGGATTTTGATCCGAATCCGATCCGAATCCGATGTTATTTTTAGGATATGGATTTAGTTTTTAAATCCGATAACCCGATTTTGATCCAAATCCGAAAATCTGAAAGCTTAACAAATCGGATATGGATTAAGGTGTTCCGATCCGTTAACAACCCGATCCGATCCGATATAAAAAATATATTAATATTATACATATAAAAGTTAGTAATAATGTGTTTTTAGTCATTAATCATTACTAATTTTACTAAATATAAATTTTTCGACGAACTCTAAAATCTTACTAACATTATTATTCATGTTTGTGTAAGTTAAAATTATGAATTTTTAATTTTATTCAACATTTGATTAAGAAAAAATACATCAATATTAATTTTATTCAGTACTTTAATTAGGGGTGAATAAAATCCAAATAAAATCCGAATCCGATCCGAATCCGAAAATTTAGGATATGGATCGAGCTTTTGAATATCCGAAAGATAATCCGATCCGATCCAAGTCCGATAATTTCTTAACAAATCGGATAATGGATATGACTGATCCGATCCGAATCCAATCCATTGACAGGTCTACCACAGCCCATCAAAACGACGTCGTTTTGACGGGCCAAATTTGAATAAAAATTTAAAAAAACAGTCGACAAGCCCTTGCACCAGTTTTCCACGTGTCATTAAAGTGACGGTTGGGGAGTTTTTTTGTTTATATGTTGTTTAAGGGCAGTTTGGGCATTCAAAAAAGCTTTTTTTAAAAACAGTACACATTTTTATCTATAAATAGAGACTTGGTTTGTCTCATTTGGATACCAAATGAATTTTTGGCAAAATTTGAAAGAATATATTAAATTAATAGAGATAAAGATTGTGGGGTAGGTAAAGCTGTTGGAGATAAAGATGGTTGGGTATGTAAATGTATTGGATTTTGTGTCACCATTGGGAGAGTTTTTTTGTTTTAAATCAAATGGGTATCTAATGGATTAGTTTATTGGTTTTTAATGAGTTGAGTTTGATTTTTCTTAGAATTAAATAATAATTTGGTCTCTGGACATGTCGAAAATCAACGTTTTGGTCCCCAGACAAAAAAACAATAGAAGTTGGTCCATGGACATGTTTTTTTGGACCAATTTGTCCCCTCCCATCGTTAGCATTACATTTCCCGTCAAATATTATATAAAATGTCAAAAATACCTTTAAAAGTTAATCTTCAACCCATCCATTCTCATATATTGGTCTCCAATGAGATGTCCGCCTCTGTTCACCATCTCCTCCGTTACATCCGACTGCTCCGTCACTCCCTCTCGATAAAGCTTCACCCAAACGTCTATTTGGCAACAACAAAGGCCCTATGACATCTCTAGTGCGTTGAGTGAAATTCCGGCGACTTCAGATACGGCGATTGCAGCGGCGGCAGCCTCTTGACGGCGACGGAGCTTCTTGGTCTTGGCGGCTTCTTTCTTCGAAGGTTGTTTGCTATGTTATTCTGGTGGTTGTTGCGAACAACAATTAGGTGCCCCGCTAGATCCAGATCTAAGCGAGCAAAGCGATTCAATTCTTCATCACTGAACTTGCTCAATCTGTCATAGATACAAAAAGGGCTTTTCTATTCCAATCCAAGAGCTAAACTTCCAACAAAAAAGCAATTGAATTCCGAGGATTACAAATACGCTTTCATTGAGCTCACTTGTTGTAGATTAAAAATTTCTCACTCATTCCATTTCCTTGTTTGCGTCAGAGCCTTCAAGAGCGAAGGATGGCGCGATTGTTCGACAAACAAGTCGAGTTGTACAGGGATGCAAGGCCCAATTATCCCAGCGAATGGTATTCCATGCTGGCCGGTCAAACCCCTCTTCACTCCCTTGCTTGGGGTGTCGGTACCGGCAACAGCCAAGTTGCTCTCGGTGTTAGTCCTTTTCATCTTCTTCTTTTCAAAATTATCCTCCCTACCCGATTCGAATTCCTGTTCCATTTATCGTAGGCTCTTACCTATCAATGCTCTTGATAAATGGTTCGGTTCATCGAAATTCTGTATGTGCATCTATGTATCATTTTTCCAATTCATCCATTTTCTCCCGAGTCCTTACTGATATACACGTGACCTATGTATTTGATCTTCATCTTCATTTCATATGTTGTTATATTATAATTGCACAATTTTTACTCTTTAGGATTTCCTCTTTGACCTTTTTTCTTCTTTGGGTTAATTTGACTACTTTTATCAACTCTTGAATATAACCATATATCTCCAACTGAGAGTAAGCATGTGCTTCCCATGTGCTTGTTTAGACCAAGGGCATTCTCGTCAATTAAAAACAAAACAAACGGAAAAACTAACGCTAACGGTGGGAGGGGCAAATTGGTCCAAAAATACATGTCCAGGGACCAAAATTCTATTATTTTTTTGTCCGGGGACCAAAACATTGATTTTCGACATGTCCAGGGACCAAACATTATATTAATCCTTTTTCTTAACCATTGTACCTGCCCTTACAGGATTAAATCTAATGATCATTTATTCACATGTGTGTGAGATAACTTTTGCTAAAAAACTTTATCTGAAAACATTTTTTTTTATTTTTTTCTTCATTTGTTAAAAATTAACTTCCTGATAAATCTGAAACACTTGATGATAAATGTTGAAATGTAATCCTAGATCTTAAAAGGAATATGATTTGTAGTTAGTTAGTCATATGAAAAAGAGTTGAGATTTTTCCTATATATCTCTCTCTCGATTGTAATACAAGGAAGAATCATTCAATATTAATTACAATATTCAATTCTCTCTCTCTTAATGTTCTTGAGCACACAACACAACCTTTCGAATTTCACTCTCTGGCCACCACGTTAATGGTGGTGTTCTGGCATATATCACATATACAAAATTATCATGGATTCGATCTCTGTGTTGTTCTTCAAAAATCACTTCCGCATATCCCAAATCTTTGTATGCTTCCGCTAATTTGTTCGTGATGTCACGATTGAAATCCTCAATTGTGATAAAATCATAAGACCTAAATTTGTTCACTTCCGTAGACCAATATTGCATTCCTTCTCTTGTACTATCGTTCCGAACACTCTATCTGATTTCTACCCTCTATTTTGTCTTTGCACCACTCATCAAGGGATTTTTGCTAGAAAACCACCAAAATTATTGCTATTATCAAATTCCCATTATTTTCTTGCCTTAACCGTTGCTTGACAAATCTGTCAAGTTTCGTATCATACACAATCATAATATATCATACTACTGTCAATTCTATACATCAAATATCAAATTATCATAGTATCATAGCTCTATTTGTCAAGTTTCGTATCATACACATTACCAATTATTGTCTCATATTACCAATTATCTAGAATTACGGTCTACACATTCCCAATTATTCACAATTTATTGTTTACTACCTCGTATTATTAATTACTACTCCACATTACCAGTGGTGGTCGGAGGGTGAAAGTCGAACTGATTTATTACTGCTCCACGTTACTGCTCCACGATTTATTACAATTGTTCATAACAAATGAAGATTTTTTTAAAAAAAAGTGTGTACTTTAGCGGTTCAAATTTTAATTTCCTAATCTATTATTGCACCGAGATTCATAAATTTTATTGTATTAATTTTTGCACCGCGGTTCAAAGTTTAATTTGCTAGTCACTTTTTTGTATTGCGATTCATAAAGTTTAATTGTACCGCGGTGCAAAAATAATGATTTTCATAATGCGCATACAGTTCATTAAGGGTATCATAGTCATTTTGCTACTAAAAGTGAATTTTTCCGGTTGAAAATAAAAAAAGGTGTACTGTAGCGATTACATACTTTAAAAAGTGGACTAGCACGCAAGTTTTCCAATATTATAACCACTCTAGTTCCATGTTTTTTTTTTGTTCAACAGAAAAATGACACTTTTGAGGACAAAATGACTGCGACAACCCTTAATGAGCCTGAGGTGCGTTACGTTTTTGTATCGCGGTTCAAAATATCGGGTTAAATTTATAAGCCGTGATGCAATTAGACTATGAAGTTAAATTATTGAACAGTAGTGCGAAAATTAATGTAATGAAATTTATGAACCGCGATTCAAAAATAGATTAGGTAATTAAACTTTGAACTGCGATTCAAAAATAGACTAGAAAATTAAACTTTGAACCATGATGTAAAAATTAATACAATGAAATTTATGAACCGTGATTCAAAAATAGACTAGGAAATTAAACTTTGAACCGCAGTGCAAAAAATAATGCAATGAAATTTATGAACCACAATTCAAAAATAGATTAGGAAATTAAACTTTGAACCGCAGTGCAAAAATTAATGTAATGAAATTTATGAACTGCGATTCAAAAATAGATAGGAAATTAAACTTTAAAATGCGGTGCAAAATTTAATACAATGAAATTTATGAACTGTCATTCAAAAATAGATTAGGAAATTAAACTTTGAATCGTATTTCAACAATTAATGCAATGAAATTTATGAACCGCAATTCAAAAATAGACTAGGAAATTAAACTTTGAACCGATGTGCAAAAAATAATGCAATGACATTTATGAACCGCAATTCAAAAATAGACTAGGAAATTAAACTTTGAACCGCGATGTAAAAATTAATACAATGAAATTTATGAACCGCAATTCAAAAATAGAATAGGAAATTAAACTTTGAACCACAGTGCAAAAATTAATACAATGAAATTTATAAATTACGATTCAAAAATAGACTAAAAAATTAAACTTTGAACCATGGTGCAAAAATATTATATAATTCATTTTTGCACCGCGATACAAAATCATAAATAACCAGTTTACGTCCTCCACCTTTTCTTCCATCTTCTCCGTCGTAAGCCTTCTTCTTCCTCATCCTTCTTCGCTTTCGTCCTAACTAAAAAATCCTTCAACCCGGACAGGTCAATCATCATTTTGTTTCGCACAATCGTGATTTTTCGAATTCAAAGTGTATTATCGGAGTTGTTGAAGAAGACGATAACATTTTTGAAACAATATTTCGAAAATTTGTCTTTTGCGGTTGAAAAAAAGAATGCAGACTTTTAAGGTTAGAAACTTTGGAAAAAGGATCGGCCATAATTTTACCCTACATTTTTTGCTTTCTGGGGCCTTGAGCAAAAAAAGAAGGTTTTTGGGTGAAATTCGGGTCGGAACACTTTTTGTAGTTTATAGGGTGAAATTTGGGATGGTCGTTTTTTAAAAAGTTTATAACCGCTAAAGTACACATTTTTTTTAATCGGAAAAAGTCACTTTTGATGCGAAAAATACTATGATACCCCTAATGAGCAAGAGGCGCATTACGAATAACTACAGAATGCACCGCGAATCATAGATTTATATAACGTGGTGCAAACTATCAATTTTATTTATTTATGGTAATTTTTTTGAAAAAGATATATCGTGGTGCACATATTTTGCACCGCGATACACACATTTATATATCGCGATTCACATATATTCCTTTTCTTATCGTGATTCATAATTTTTATATATCGTGGTACAAATTAAATTTGAAGTATATGTTTTGCACATCGATACAAAACTATATTCACCGTGATTCAAAATTTATCATAAGCGTAATAAAAAAATTCATAGAAAATAGTTGCACCGCGATATAGAAACAATTTAACTGTGATTCAAATTTTATAATAAGCGTAATAAATATTCATATAAAGTAGTTACAACGCGATATATAAATGTTTGAACTGCAATACAAAAAGAATAGCTACGACATTTTCTTTATTTTTTCGTAAATTGCGATAGAAAAATTATGTGGTTAAAGTTTGTGAAACTATTGAACACATCTGGAATACATTGATGCACTGCGATTCACGAGACTAGTCATCTGTTACGCGTTAATTAAGGGTAACGCAGTCATTTCGCTTTCAAAAATGACCTTTTGCAGTTGAAAATAAAAATACGGGACTGGAGCGATTAAATTCTTGGAAACTGTTGATTCTTATGTTAGATTTATATCTGTTCAAATCATTACATTAGTTTTATACTTCAGTGGTTAATCGGGCTGCGTATCGATTAGCGTGGCAACTGTGTATAGAACTTTGCCTTGTATAGTTTTTATAGGACTTCACAGGTTCAGCGGAAGACCTCTTCACAGCTTCACCGGAAGACCTGCTTGAAGCTTAAGGACGGCAGACCTTGTGTCCACCTGGTCTCTTATGACGTGTCCAATCCAGCAACGACTCATTGTATTAATTCATTCTTATTCTATATCTTTATTTGAATTAAATCCAGGACATTCCCTGACATGTCAAGCCGCCGAAAGCAACCTTTCCGAAAAGCAGGAAGGCTTTTCGTCCCGAATGCGATGAAAGCGAGGCCCCCTAGTTTCTGCAACTACTCTCAGATCTGACACCTAAATCGCCCACTTTTTTGAGATCTCAGAAATCATTCCTTGCTCTAGATGTCTGAGAAGACGAAATTACTTGACTGACAGCCCCATGCATTTAATGCATTAATGAAAAGAGCTGTTGAAGTATTCATCCTCTCCAACGGATCTTTTGAAGTGCACCTGCTATAAATACTGTCATTGAAGACTGGATCATAGGACACTGTACAGAATCAATCGAACACTTAAGGATTGCTCTGAAACTTCATAAACTCCAAGTCTTCAGCTCAGTGCAATCAAGAGATCCTCAACAGATCTAGAAGTCCTCGTCAACAACAAGAAGCAGCTCATCAACACTTATTGTTTTATCTTCTTGTTGTTTACTTCCATTAACTATACTTCTGCACGAATTAAATATCCTGTATTTTACAGATATTTAATTCCCTAGACTCCAAACACAAGTCAATATTTTGTACACGATCCATTAGGGATATTCTTTGTAATTGATCTAGTGGAAAACATAGTGCACAATTTAAATCCAAGGTTGACTGCCTTGGTGGTGGACGTAGCACTCATTATAGTGTGAACCATCCCAAAATACTTGTGTTATTCATTACTGTTTGTCTGATATTTGAACTGCAAAACTACTTTGATTATCTTTATCCATTTACAGCCAGTGTTCTAAAACTCCCCGCCTAGCTCCGCCTAGGCCCCGCCTAGGCGCTAGGCTCCTCTCTACCGCCGCGACTTTCTTAGTCGCCGCCTAATCGATCAAGTCGGCACCTACGTTGCAGGTCTGCCAGATAGATAGAAGAAAGAAGAAGAAAAAAAGATGAAAAAGAAGGGGGCTGTCTCGAGACTTATAATTTAGAATGAGAAGGGATTAGGGAGGATATATTAGACTGTGGGTTGTAGGGACAGTAGGTAGATGGAATAATATTTTTTTTTGTTTTTAGTTCTAAACTTGACTGGTTTTTTGCTTTGGGGTTCTTGAGAATTTGGATTAAAGGTATGTTTGTATATTTTTGTTCATTTTACAAATATAGACAAGTGTTTGATAAACTGCCAAACATAAAAAAAATTAAATTTGTAGTCAATGTGTTTGATCTTTGATGTAAATTATCAAAAGAATGGTAATTATGTCTTAATTCTAGGCCCCGCCTAGGCCCCGATTACGCCCCGACTAGTCCTCTAGGCGCTAGGCGCTAGCGTGCCGCCTAGCGGCCGCCTAACGATTTTTAGAACCTTGTTTACAGCAGAACTTAAGTAACTTGTAAAGGTCTACCGGTAGTCCTTATCGGCAGACCTGGAACAACTACTTTGAAGGTCTTCCGCTACTTGAATCTTTTTGATAGATTGCAAGTATCTTTCAAAGTATTTACCAAAAAGTTTTAAGTGTTTAATAAGCTATTCAACCCCCCCCCCTTCTAGCTTATTATTGTGCCCGTTGGGACCCACAGAAACCTGTACCAGCCCGCAATTTTTCCAAGTTTATAACTCCTCCAGTTCAATTTTTTTTTTTCAATCGGAAAAATTCACTTTTGGGGTATAAATGACTACGATACCCTTAATGAATTGAAAGAACGCTCGGATGTTACTTACAAGTAAACCACGATACATCAATATTTTTGCATAGCAGTTCAATAGTAATATTGTCTAGTCTAATTGCACTGCGATTCATCAATTTTATTGCATTAATTTTTACACTACTGTTCAATAGTTTAATTTCTTAATCTAATTGCATCGCGATTCATCAATTTTATTGTATTAATTTTTGCACCTCGGTTCAACAATTTAATTTCCTAGTCTAATTGCACCGCGGTTCGTCAATTTTATTGCATTAATTTTTACACTGTGGTTCAATAGTTTAATTTCCTAGGCTAATTGCACCGCGGTTCATCAATTTAATATGATATTTTTGTACCACTGTACGAAAACGTAATGAACCAGACCATATCCTCTACTTTCTTCTTCCATCTCCCCCATGGTAAGCCGTCTTCTTCCTCCTCCGCCTTCGTCCCTACTGAAAAATCTTTTAATCCAGCACAGATCCATTACAGTTTCGTATTTCATTAATCAAAAAAATCATTGCGCACAATCGTGATTTTCGAACGCACTGGAGCTGTGGAAAAAGATGATCTGAAAATTTTAGGAATAATTTTTCAAAAAGAAACTTTAGTGGTTGATGAAAAAAAGGGTTGAATGTAGGGGTTATAAACTTCAAAAGGGGACCGACCCACTATTTCTTATAATATTTAATTGAAATAATTGTGTGCCGATATCTTTTGGAGATATTATAACATTTCCAGTTAACTTTTTTTTATTCAACCGGTAAAGTGTTTTTTTAATAAAAAAATTTCAAAATTGTTCGTAACCTCCATGTATTTCGTTCTCTTCATTATGTCATATATTCTTTCTTTCTTCTTCTTCCTCCTACTACTTCTTTCTTTTCTCTCTGTCACACTCTCTTTCTCCTCTTCCTCCAGCTTCGTCTCCATCTTTCTTTTTCTATTATCGACCTCTTTTCTTATTCTTCGACCATTTTCTCCATAAGTTTTGATCCTCGGAGGAACTACAGAACCCACCACATATAAAAATAGAAGCTCGCGACGAGATCTACAAAACTCATTGGGTAAATTCGGTGATGTCTTCGTTTTAAGGCCAAAAAACGATGTTTAAACACTGTTTTAGGCTTCAGAAATTTTCTGATGTCCAATTTTTACACAGATTTAAGGGCAATGTTCAATTTATTCATTCCGACGTCACTGTTATTAATTTCGATGCCCTCCTTTGTTAATATTTGGTGGTAGTTTTAATTTATTCATTATGACACAAATTTTGTTCATTTTGATGACCATCTATGTTGATATTTGGTGGCAGTGTTCAGTTTTGTTCATTTCAATGTCCAACTTTGTTGATATTTGGTGGTAGTGTTTAATTTATTTATCACGACGCCATTTTTGTCCATTATCAGGCCCACCTATGTTGATATTTGGTGTTAATGTTCGATTTGTATATTTCGATACCCAATCTTGTTGATATTTGATGGTAGTGTTTAATTTATTCATTTTGACACCAATTTCATCACCAAAGGTATATTTTAACGATTAAAATCAAATATAAGAGATTTTATCAATTATAATATCATTATATGGGACAATAATCACCCTGTTTAATTTTACTGAGGAAAATCTATTGGTAGGATATTGCGTTGGAAAACTGCAAATAGCTTCCATAAATGAGCAACCATTTTGACTTTTGTTGAGTTTCAGACAAAAGTTTGACTTCGCTTGATCCTAGTTCCTGACGACCCTGGCCACTGGCCAGGACCCATGTTATCCGCCGCCCTTGTAAACTCGTTGGAGCAAGACTTGGTCATGTCCCCCATGACACTTGTAACTCTCCCTCTCATTTGTCAATAAACCAACGAAGAAATTATGAGAAAGCCATTTTTCTCTTCTTTACAGGCTGGGTTATTCCTCGACTCCCTAGAAAGTAAGAGTTTCCTCCCCCAAATAGGAAGCTTCCTCGTATTTAAAATTGAAATGGGTCAACATATTGGTCATTAAATGGGGTTTTAAGCTGGCATGGTCCTGAAACCTCATGATTCCCCATGTTCTTTTTTTAGTAGCTATGAATGTAGAAAAAGGAAATAACCAAAAGAACACCAAACAGCTTTCACCATTACTTTTTTCTTTTTCCTTTTTTCTCTTTGCAATTCAACCTGTTAATGTACTCATATTCGATTCTCGTGACCAGTATTTTAGAATTAATTTTTGAGTGTTAATCGGGTCGGTACCATGCGGTGAAATTATAACTACAAAAATCCATTATTATTTTTTAAAACAGTCATAGTGTACTTTTTGGGAGAAAACAACGAAAATACCCTAAATGAAGGAAAGACGCGCACACAAAGTCACTATCCCAATTTGTGCGTCGATCAATTTTTTTGGACGTCCCTTAAAAGCCACTGTTTAAATTTGGGCGTGCATGCAAAAATTGGGATTCACAATTAAAAAATTAGGCAGCGATAATTAATTTTTTGCATCAATCAATACAAAAAGTGATATTTCTGTTTGATCCGTAAGTAGATGAAAAAGTCAGGCAGGATTAAAAAAATAAATTGAAGTCTATCACCATATTAAAAAAACGACACCTAATTAATAACACCGAGACATAATTAGAAAAAATGATGTCTAATTTATAACACCAAGGCATGTTTGGGTGCCGTTCATTTTTGTGGGGCTCAAAACATTGGGCGTCGTTGCTTCTAATTTGGATGTCGTTGCCTCCAATTTGTGCATCGTTACCTCCAATTTGGACGTCATTGCCTTTAATTTGAGCGTTGTTGTCTCTAATTTAGACGTCGTTGTTATGACCAACACACCCATTTCATAACACCCACTTCATATGCAATATAGGCAAAACGGAAGAAATAAATGAAAACGTGACTCATAAGCTCAAAAACAACATGTTTTATATTCACTAGAGCTGCCATGATAATGATTGTACTCTTCATATCCAATACCACCATACTTGCATGTCGTGCGTCGTTACATCCAATTTGGGCGTCGTTGCCTCCAATTTGGGTGACGTTGCCTTCAATTTGGGCGTCGTTGCCTCTAATTTGGGCGTCGTTGTCCAAATCATAGGCAACGACACTCAAATCATAGACAACGTTGCCCACATTATAAGCAACGACTCCCACATTGTAGTCTTCAACACCCACATCATAGTCTTCGCACATTTCCTCCACTACCATCGAGCAAGATTGTTCACGTATTGCAGCCAGAAATGGAGCAAAAGATTATTTTTATCATGCGCGGAGATGTCAATCCAACCTATCTTGCAAAAACAGTTTCGAATTTTTGAACTTTCCATGTTGAAGAAGTTTGAGCTTGTTTTTGTTTTGAGGAGTAGTCTGATCATTGTGATCATGGGAGATACGTGATGTGTATTGTAAAAAAATCAATAAATGGACTCGGGATATAAGAAAGTAGTTCACAAAGCTCATTATCGAAGATGATGATGATGACGATGATGGGGATATGTAGCGTAGGTATTTTAGAAAGAGGAAAAATAGAAAAGTACTTTTACGGTTAAAAAAAAAGAGTACTGAAGAGGTTACAATTTCACAAAATAGGACCGACCTGTAATTATCATGTAGTTTTAAGGTCTATAAGCCAAGCGTAACGGTTAGCTACGTGTTACACCTTCAATTTTGGCCAAGTTTGGCGAAATGAATTGTTTGACGTGACCCACCTAATTAAAATGGTGAAATTCGGGTCGGTTCACTTTTTAAAGTTTTTAACCCATTCAGTTCAGATTTTTTTTTTCAATCGAAAAAAAATCACATTTGAGGTTAAACTGACTGTCATGCCCTTAATGAACAGTAAGAACGCTTGGATGTCACTTGCAAGTGAACCACGATATATCAATTTTTTTGCACCGCGGTTCAATAGTAATATTGTTTAGCCTAACTGCACCGCGATATATCAATGTTTGCACCGCGATTCATCAATTTTATTACATAAATTTTTACACTGCGGTTTAATAGTTTAATTTCCTAGTCTAATTGCACTGCAGTTCATCAATTTAATATGATATTTTTGCAACGCGATACAAAAACGTAATAAATCAGACCATGTCCTCCACATTCATCTTCCATTTCCTTCGTCCTAAGTCGTCTTCTTCCTACTCCTCCCCCGCTTTCGTCCCTACTGAAAAATCTTTCAATTCAACACAAATGCATTATAGTTTCGTATTTCATGAATTAAAAAAAGTGTTTACCTTTCGGGGCACTGTCCCCTCGACCCTAACGATCTGACCAGGCACAGGTCGATCCATGTTTCGTTGCGCACAATCGTGATTTTTGAACTCACCAGAGATTTGGAAGAAGGTGATCTGAGTTTTGTAGGAATAATTTTTCAAAAAAAAACTTTAGCGGTTAATGAAAAAGAAGGGTGGACTAGACGAGTTAAAAACTTCAAAAAAGGAGACCGGCCCGTAATTTAACCTAATAAAAAAAAACGATACTCCCTCAGTTTGGGTAAAAAGTTCATTATTTTATTTTGAGATGTTTCATTTAAAGAGTTCACTTTTAAAAATTAAGATATAAAAATATCATTTTATTACTAATAAATTATTAAAGTATTATTTTTTTAAAAAAATTCAACTTTTAAATGACACTTTTTACCTAAAATGGAAAAAGTATAATAAAAAGAAATAGGGTTGGACAATATTAATTTTAAATGAAGATGTCATCTTCACCTACCTTTTGTATGACAAAATCATGTGCACCGGAGACATGGCCTCACGTTGCATTCTACCTAATGTTGCATTCTACCTAATGTTTGTGTGTGTATTTATAAAGATCATGTGATCACTGTTTATTTTGAGTTAGGGATGGATGATTGTTGAAAAGACAATGTACCATCCTTGATTTAATCCTTTGGGACCATGCGCACCCGTCCATTGTACTTTATTATAAGGGTAATGCTATGGTCATTTTAATAGCATTTAATTTTAGATAATAAATGATGTGACATCTTATGTGTTATATTGTTAACATAATTTTTTAATTTATAGTGTAGCCCATAAAATGCCAAATAAGATGACACATTATAAACCACATCATCTGATGCACAAATTTAAGTGCTCATTGAGTGACTCTAGCATTACTCTTATTATAATACTAATATACTTCTTTTGTTTTGGATAAAGAGTTTATTATTCTATTTTAGATGTTTCACATAAAAGTTTATTTTAAAAAATTAAGACATAAAATTGTTAATTTATTACTCATTGACTTTTAAAAATATCATTATTTTAAAAAATTTTGATTTTCAAATGAGAACTTTTTGCACTAAAATAGTATTTGGTAGGAAATTCATATTCCTACCAACAGAAGGAAGTGAGATGTAACAAATTAACAATATACTATGTTTTAATTAATGGCACACCCTACTTTTTCAAGATAATCTCTTCTTAAATACCAATTTTTTAAAAAAAAAATATTGTAGCTTTATATGCTTCTATTTCCAACATTACACTATACGAATATCTTTTATTTTATTTTTTAATGAGACTATTTTTATAATTTTTTTTGGACGAAAGGAGTACAAAATGGTGTATAATTATAGGTCAAAATAAGAAAAACCCCATGAAGTATTCACCCAATCCCAGAGTCCTCCAACCTACAAAACGTGCCTATGTGATACCTGATATTACCATTTGTCTCATGTTGCCCCTTGTAGTTACTGGTTGTTAAGAATAAGGCGTTAAGTGAAACGTGATCCTACATGTGCGTGGCATTTATATCTTTCCCGCTTACCCTTAATTTAAACAACATAAAAGATCAAAATACAAATTTCTCCACTTGTTGATTGTTCATAGAGATCAAAATCAAAATTTCTAGTTTGTCTCTTTCCAATCTATCTCTCTCTGTGTAACCCCCCTGCATCCTCATCCTTCCATCTAGCTTCCACCTTTCTCACTTCCGTCACCGCCGTCGCGCCCATTAAATCCATCTTCAAACTTTCCACCACCTTCACCTACCCAATCGGCCACCATGTTGCCACCATCGAGTATTCTAAACAGTAAACTCTAGGTTTTAAAATTCAGATCGATGATGTTGCTCGAACGCGAAAAAGAGAATAATCGAATACGAAAAATTAAAATCCTCCATCAAATCTGGGTTTTCTTTTTTACTTTTAAATTAACGGGGGAGGAGGCAGCGGTGGTGGTAAGTATGTAACACTAGATATGCAAGAATGCCAAGAATGATAAACAATAAAGACCCCCAAGCAGCATGATACTCCATTATCAACATAACCAATTATATAATTCCTACAAAATTAAATGGATACTAGCAATAAGAACAAACATGTACTAACTTCGAATCATCATTTTCACAAACTTCAGCAATTAGCAATAAATTTGGAGAGATCTTACTTGCACAACGCAATTGGCTGTTGTTGGGTGCGAAAACGCACACGGGCAAGATTACCCTGTCAAACAAGTAATAAAGTGATAAGTAGAGTGTCGAACCCACGAGGAAGCAATTTGGTTGTTTTTTTATGAGTACCAAGCACGTTGCAATTTTAACTATATTTAGACGATCGATTTTAAGTGAATTAACTAATTAATTAAGCTAAAACAAGAAATTAAATAAAGCAATATTAAAATAAGATTGACTTCAATGAGAGAGGATCTAGGGTTTTGATTTTCAATTGGCTCTTCCGTTGTGATTTAATAAGGGGTTGCTATTAAAACTATTCTATTTTTGGAAGTCGGGGATTCAAAAATCACCGTTAAGGGCTTTCGCTTCGTATAACGGTGCTAATTAACATAATAAATTCACGGGCTTTCGCTACGTATGAATTTATCCAATTAATCGCTTCCAAACACAAAACCTCAATTGACTATTTTAAAGAGGATTAATAACTTAGATTAACCCAACCCAAAACAACTATGTTGTATTTTCCAAAATTATCAAGTCACTTTCATGTACTAAACAATTTTTAAAATCATGTAATGGGTGATCAAATCATTACAAGCATTAAGAGCACAATATAATACCCAAAAATTAATGAATAGCAATTAATAACAAAACCCCAAATTTAAATCACAACATCCAAGCCAATATATATCAAAACCCTAGGTAATTAATTTAGTTCATAATGCAAGGAAAGTAAATCAAATCTTCAATAAAAAATATTGTCATTAAATAAAAATAGAGACTAAATAGTACAATACTTTTTAATTGTGGAAATGATGAAATCTTTGCCTTGGCTTGAACAACAATGGAGGAATAATGGAGAGAAGGAGGAAAAATGGACAATGAAAAGAAATGCAATGCTCCTTGTTCCAAGTTTCTCCCATGTTCCAGCCTTCTAATTCTTCTGTTCCAGCCTTCTTCTTCCTTTAGTTTTTGCCTTCCAATCCTTCTATTCCAGCCCACCACCGAATTTTAGCTCCCAGATTCTTTTCCAAGGCTGCTAGGGCACTCAAGGGCAGATTAGGAAGTTTCAAAGAGATTTGGGGGTAAAAAGGAGAAGAAAAAGGGACCTGGGCCGCGCTAGGGTCAGGGTCGGAAAAGGAAGGGATCGCGGGTTACCCGGGCGTGAAATGGGCTGGAAATGAGATAGGGAATGGGCTGGAAGGTGGGCATGATGGGCCAGATGGGGCAGGGAAGGCGCGGGCCATACCCGGATCCGGAAGCAGGACACGCGGGTCAGGCATTAAGGGCGGGCGACGTGGTTGCACCAGAGCTTGACAACGCATTAATGAAGGGGACTTTCAGAGAATTGCTCCGGTGCCCCAGGAGAATCAGAGTGCGCGCTGTCTTCCCTGGTTTTCAGAATAATACTCCGGTGCCCCTGACTTTCTGAAATTGGCTGGCGAAGTCCCTCTGTACCCAGACTTCGCAAATAAGTCCTTAGTTAACTCTGTTAGGCTGCTGTTGCCTTCTGTGCTTTGAAATCCCTAACGAAACTTAACGGCAAGTGTCCAAACTTAACATTGAAGCCTGAAATGTCATCGATTGGCATATATTGAGCCATAAAACCCTGAATATCTTTGAGATACCTACATGAAGCACAAAATACATAAAAATAGGATCTCAAATGCAATTAATTATCACCCAAAGCTCAAAATAACCAATAAAATTCCGAAAAATTAATGAAAATAATAGGAAAATTACAAGCTTATCAGCTGCCATTTTCAAGCCCCTAGACCCCAATTTTCGGGGTTGCTTCGAAGAATGTGAGGAGGGAAGAGAAAAACACTCATTGGTATACTGCTTTTGGCCTGAGCTACCAAAATTGGAGATGGCCATGAGTGGATTGAAACAAGGGCAACGAGGTTGTGGGGATGACGATGGATAAGAAATGTGCGATGAAGAAGAAAGAACTAGAACATGCTTGCTTGGTCGGACATGAGTGAAGACGACTAGAGCTTACCTGATTTTTCTTGTTCTGGCGACCAGAGATGAAGATGGAGAAGGAGATCAGAGAGAAAGGGTGGCGTGATTGTGGTTGTAAATAAAAAAGTTGGATGTGGTGCGAGTGTGGCCGGATATGGGGCCACATATGGCGTAGTTCGCTGAAATTGGAGCGGTGAGGGTGAATCTAGTTAGAACTGTTGAAGGGAGGCCTGCGATGGAGAAGAAGAGAGATGAAGATGTATCTAGCTGGGGTTTGAAGAGGGAGAATGAGAAATCCCACTTTGCCCCCGAATCAAATGACATAAATGCCCCCACACGTGTAGGTTCACGTGCCAGATAGGCACACTTCATAAGTTGGGGGGGACCCTGGGATTGGATGGATACTTCAAGAGTTTTTTTTTTGTTTTTTTTGTTTTTTTTTTTGTTTTTTTCATATTTTGGCCACTACGCTATGCTACTAAACCATATTGCTTAAGAAAAAACCTTCTTATAATAAATTAATATTAGACAACCTCAATTGTGAGAATATAGAGGAAATTGCCAGCCAATCCCTTTTCCAAAATTTTCAACCATATACACATTTCGTTTTTTTCCTTAACCAAAAAAGTCACTATAGTTAAATTATTCCAATAATATTCGATCACAGAAACAATGTAAATTTATTTTTCTTCTTCTTCTTCTTCTTCTTCTCCCTCGTCGTCGATTTCATCTGCCCGAAGACGCAACCAAATTATGGTGGTTATGGATGAAGAGAAAAAAGAATAGAAAGTTGGGTGATGGAGAATAGGGGTGTACGTGATTCGGTTTGGTTCGGTTTAGGCTAAAATCGTGAATCGAACCACACCTACTCGGTTCCAAAAATCTCAAACCGAACTAAACCGTCCAACGCTTGGAAACGAACCAAACCAAACCACTTGGTCTGGTTCGGTTCGGTTTTATGATTTGACATAAAATCTAATTAATCATCTTAGAAAACATTAATAATTAGACAAATAAAAATTTAATCGGTAAATTAATATCAAATATTAATAATAAAAAAAGTCAAACTTCTCTTACAAACATCAAACATTAACAAACAATAAAATATAATTCAAGATATCAGTTGAATCCATGACATTTGGTAAGTACGGTATTATTTATTATATATATGCCGAAAATACATATATATTATATATAATAAATAATTAAATAAAACATGGTTCGGTTCAGTTCAGTTTGGAAACATAAACCATGAATTGAACCGAACCGCTCGGTTTTTGAAATTTGAAAACCAAAACCAAACCACATGGTTCGGTTTGGTTTGGTTCGGTTCGGTGGTTCGGTTGTACACTCCGAATGGAGAAGAACTGTAATGTTGAAACATGAATGTTTAAAAATTTACTTAAAACCATTAAGTAACTTAAATCCATTAAGTTAAAACAACTAGTTTATACCTTAAGATACTCATTACCTTTAGGTTGTTTACTTAGACTTTCAGCAAGTCGAAAGTTATATGCTGAAAGCTTCAGCGGATAGATACTTGCTGATGTTTACTCATCATCAGATGCCACCTAGACTTTGTTAGGCAACCTTCCTGCTTATTTATCCTTTTTGCCTTAACTTAGTCATCAACAACTAGCAGCTGCTGATAACTCAATGTCATCTGTTTTGCTTTAGGATAATATTCTATTTGCTGATACTATATTTGCTTAAAACACGTTTAATATTTTCAATTAAATTAAATTACTTAGCTTGACAACTTTTTCTTAATCGTATAACCCATCTGGTATAGCTAAGTCATGAATAGCTGCTGAAACTCAGTGTAAGTCACTACTTTAATTCTATTCTATCTACTTACACTTAGTCTCTATTGATTAAAATACTTAAACGATTTTGAGATTATAGTCGTTTGAGAGAACAAGATTGAAGTTTGAATATCATCCAAGAAATGATGATCAGATCTTTTCAATTGAATGCACCGAGATCTTTGAAGAGGTTGAGAGACAGAAGATATCACCTAGCATAAGATATGATACACTGTGGGATATTTAATGCAATGATAAACTGTAGAGTATTTAATGGAATGCCAAAAAATATTCTAATGAATAGTTTAATGTTTGAGATATGATGGCCAAGAAATAATGAATGTATATTCTGTCTCTCAACCTCTTCAAAGATATGAGTGCATTCAATTGAAAAGATCTGATCATCATTTCTTAGTTGAGATTCAAACTTCAATCTTGTTCTCTCAAACGGCTATAATCTCAAAATCTCTATATAAATTGTTTGAAGCAAAGATTGAAGATAGACCAACTCAGACCATCTAAGACAAAACAGACCTGACTGAAAAAGAGGCATAACTGAAGCATTCAATCGATAATTCATCTACAATCTTTTCTTGAAGTGCTCCAGTTAAAAAACATCTACTAGATAGTCTTTCATTTAATTTTCTTTTCTAGTTCTTGTTCAAAAAATCACTGTTCAAAAAAATCATTGTTCATATTGTTTATTTATTCTTCCTAATTTTTAAGGAACCTTTGATTGTTTCACGAGTTTGATTATCTCGTAATCATTCTCCTCAAACGATGGTCTAGAAGAAGCCCTCCAAAAGGGAGCCAAAGACTTGGAAGTCTATGGGGACTCTGCCCTAATCATAAATCAAGTCGAAGGGAAATGGAAAACCCAGGATCCCCGGCTGCAGCTCTATCACGCCAAATTGACAACACTAGCCGCCAAATTTGATAATATCTCGTTTCATTACTTGTCGCGAGATAGAAATCAATTTGCCGATGCTTTGGCCACTTTGGCATCATTGGTCCAAATTCCCGCAGAAACCAATGTCCAGCCATTTATAATTGGAAAAAAGGTCACTTCAGCCTACTGCTTCAAAATCAATACTACTCCTGAAGAAGATCACGAGCCTTGGTATTACGACATCGTAAATCTGCTTCAGAAATGAGTCTACCCTCCCAGCCTGGACAAAAGGGGGAAAGTCTCTTTGCGAAGATGGGCATCGCAATTCGTATTCAGCGGTGGTAGCATGTACAAAAGGCATTATCAGGGCCTAAACCTATTATGCATCGACCAAGCCAAAGCTAAGCAAATCATGGACCAGCTTCATGGTGGTACCTGCGGGCCACACATAAACGGGTATATGCTATCCAAAAAGGTCATCCGGCAGGGGTACTATTGGAGCACGCTAGAAACTGACTGTATCCGGTGGGTACGCCATTGCGACAAATACGAACGTTTCGCAAATCTACAACACGTGCCCCCGCATATCTTATATAACTCCACAGCCCCTGGCCCTTCTCAACTTGGGGAATCGACATCATAGGCCAAATCCATCCAAAGGGATCCAATGGCCACGAATATGTCTTAGTAGCCGTCGACTACTTCACAAAGTGGGTGGAAGCCTCTTCCTATAAAATTTTAAATGCTCGAAAGGTGTCTGAATTCATCCGGACCAACATCATATACCGATACGGAGTACCTTTCGAGATTATCTTTGACAACGGCACACACTTTGAAGGGGACGTGAATCGTCTACTCGACGAATTCAAGATTCAAAGGCATAAATCCTCCCCCTACCGACCACAAGCTAATGGTGCCGTTGAAGCAGCCAATAAAACACTAGAAAATATTATCAGAAAAATGGCTAACACGAGAAGAGACTGGCCAGAAAAATTGTGAGACCCCGAATCCTTAAATACCTAACTCGGTAGAACGTTTACGTATTTCGTTCTTGCTCGCGACCTTTGAGAGATCCTAGGTCCTGGTGTACTTGCTCAGATGCATTTACATTCATAATAATCATGTTTATAAGTTTACATGTGGCCACGACGTTCATAGTAGTTGTCGTCGTAAGTTTATTTCTCCGATTCGCGATTTTAGTTATCGTGTTGTCGTATTACTCGGTTAGTATTATTTTGATCCTAGGTTTGACCCTGGATGACTAGGGGGAACTTGGGGATTAACTTGGAATTATTTTGGTTTGGTCCTGTTTAAGTTTGAACACGCTCGTGTTTCATTTCCGGTGAGACTTGTGCATTAACCTCGGCCATGATAAGGCTGTAGTAATTTGGCCATAGTTTTCTGTAGACAACTCGGAATTGAGATCCGTTTGATGCGTTAGAAACTAGACTTCAAGATATTTATAATCATACCTCTTTCATAATTTTTGCACTTGTATTTCAGTACATGCACATTTTTAAAGTTGACTGAAACATTTATTTTCGGTATTTCCAGAAATTTGAGTTTTGCCTTGTTTATTGGATTTACTTGGAGACTCTTAATGAATTCAACAAAACCTGACCTTAGACCTTAATTAGAGTGGATTAAGCCTAAGTGAAAATTTTAGCACTAAGTCCTCAATTAGGGACTTAATCTCACTTAAAAATTGACCTATAAGAGCTTGACACTTGTTTTCCACTCACTTCCTAACCTTTGTGACTTGAAATATCTAATTTTCTCCACTCATTACACCTCCTACCTTAGATATTTACAGTCATCATTGATGAGAGCTTGTGTGTGGGAGATTCTTTGTGAGATTAGTGTGTGTTTTGTGATTTCCCAAAGAGCAGGCCACCCGATTTTGGATTCGAGACTACCCAATCGTAGCTATCGACGAGGAGACTACTAATCCTTACGTTGTTTTCCTTTTCTTAGCCTTTTCCATGCTTAAGGTATGCTACCAATCCCTGAAAATTTGTATGTTCAATATAATGACATACTCCCTTCATAATAGTTGTAGTATACATGCTTAGAAAGACTTCTTGTGAGCATTTCAACAAGTTATAAATCTAGAAATTTTGGGGCTGCTTTGTTAAGTTATTAATTTGGGTTTGGGTAAGCATGAATGTGGTTCTAATTGTTCTTAAGAGTAATTCTTGTGAAGGAATTCATTACAATTGTTAACTTTAAAGAATTTTTCACGTTAGGGTTAAAATCTGAATAAATTTGGGGCTGCCATCTACACTTAATAAATTAGGTTTGTGTATAGCATTAAAAGTGTTATAAACATGACTTGGAACAACTAGTGTTTATGGACTTGTTGGAATTGTAAACTTCAATGAGATGACTAGTTTATGATTTCACCAATTAGGAAGAAACCTCACAGATTCGGTCCTAATTTTGAGTTGTTTTCCGAAAACTACTGGTACTAATATACTACATGGAATTTCCTAAAAATATTATATGTTGGTCATGTGTATGTTAATTGATTCTCTGTAAATTTTCATAAATATTCGAGTCCGGGAAGTATTTTTAATGAATCATGAACCATGGCTGCGACAGTGAGTCTGAACAAGGGGAATTGGTTATTAACATGATCTTCATGTGATCATAAATTGATGAATACAAATCTAATTGGAGTGTTTTAAAATGGAAAATTATAGTTTCAAGAGTCTAGTTTCATACTAGGTAATAATCCCCTCATTTGGAGTTGAGAGCGATTCATGGTTGAATTTACAAGTTGACTAAGCAAAATGAGTCACAACAGAGAACCAGATTTTTAACATGAACTTGAGGTGACTATATTTTGGTGAATAAAAGTCCAAATAGAATACTTTAAAGTGCTAAATTATAGTTCCAAGAGTATAGTTTCTGAATATATAAAATTCATAAAATTTGGAGTTGTGAGGAATTAATGGTCGAATTTATAAGTTGACTGGGAAGAATAATCATAACAGAAAAACAAATTATTAGCTTAAACTTGATATGATCATAGATTGATGAATACAAGTCCGAATGAAGTGATTTAAAAGGCTAAGTTATAGTTTAAAGAGCCTACTTTCTGAATATGTAAGATTTAGTACATTTTTTGTTGGGAGGAATTTTTAATACAATTAGCAAGATTGCTGCGTAGAGTGATTCATAATATTTGAACTTGTTAAGGATAGTTTGGTTTAATTCATGGACTACTATGGATTTTGGAAGTTAGGATGAATTATCATTCTAGGAAGATTTTATTATTTATAACCTAAATGGTTTAATGATCCTAGACTAACAAGGTAGCCTTGGACAATATGTGATGAGTCGATTGTTAAATTGATAACTTGGAATGGTTTTTTATGCTAGAATGTGAATTTCTATGCTTACTTAAGATTATGACTAAAAGCATAATTATGATATTGGTTAAATATTGAATCCTCTATGTGTATTTGATAATATGACTTGATAAAGCATATTGTATATTCTTGTTTAAATCTTGATTTCTCTTGAATACTTTAAAGTCTCATTGAGGTTTGATTTGTCTACTTGTATTGAACTTAAATTTCACTAATAGGTGGAATTATGAACTCATTGAACTAGGGTTCCTAAATGGAACGAGAACCTAGCTATGCTTTAAACGAGAACATAGAAACGGGTAAGAAGTGCAGATAGCATTTATACCCTATTTGGATGAAACTGTAGTAAAGACTCAACGGAGTCGAGTTAAGGAATAATTGAACCTTACAAAGATCGTGGTGAGATCATATGATAATTATATTCCATTTGACTAGATTACTAGCTTTTGGGACTTGAATCGAATAGAGTGAACAACTTAACACTTATGATTTAGAGACTCAAATGAGCTCCTATTGTGGCTTGACACTTATGATTTAGAGACTCAAATGAGCTCCTATTGTGGTTTTGTGATTATTGTAACAATGTGCATAATCTTATGAGTTTAGTAGATCATTATATCTACTTGAGAATTTGCAAGTAAACATCTACTTGTGCATTGCATATAAGTCCAGCTGGCATTTGTTGAGTTTTATGTTGAAGGTGAGACGGTACATCGTCTTCACGAATTATGGGATTCGTGATTGCTATGTATCGTCGTACCGGATTCGGTTCACATACCCCTCCACTGTGGCCCGCAGTGGGGATGTAGTTCCATAGTCCACTCATGCGTAACCAGAGGGCGCATTTGACTAGAACTATTTGACCGGGAAAGGCGCCACCCTTGAGGTGATACCGCTCGGCACTTTGATACCACTATTTGGGGTATCACTGGCACGATATGATTAACATTTGTGATTGCAGGAGCAATACGACGACAGTTTGATTGGTGTGTGTATATATATATATATATATATATATATATATATATATATATATATATATATATATATATATATATATATATATATATATATATATATATATATATATACTTGCATATGATGTTTTCATGGGAATTTCGTTCTAATTCATTTGATTTGTGTTTGAACAGGGAATTACACCCTGGTTCATTTGGACGGTTTAGTAAGTAAGAAGAAATGACTATCTTGTGGAGTATCTAAACGATATGACGCCTCTTCACGGATTTTTTTGTCATTTGTAAAATGACACCATGATTATTTTTATGTTACATAATTATATGTTACATATCTCTTGTAGTAGCGTACTGGGTCATTATGACTCATTCCATACTTTGTTTTCTAGTTGCAGTAAATTCGTAGCCGCGTTGAAGTCAAGTAGATCGTGACTGTAGCAGAGCGCAACTGATCGATAAATCGAGATTAGATCGTGTGGTTCATGCTAGTAGCAGTAGACATCCCTGAGTAGTAGCATGTGGAGTCCTATTTCTTTTTAGCATCGTCACATATATTATGTACTTTGCTATTCTTGTGAGACCGATTTTGTAAAGTTATCTAGACTTTACGGTCAGGTAGATACTTGGGTATTTGTATTGTTTCTTCTTGGGCCGACGGGTTGTGTCGTGCCGTTATTCGTGGTTTTAGTATTTATTTCAGTTGTCTCCCGGGCACGCAGTAGCTTTGAGGCTTTTCTTTATTCTAAATTGTTATAATTGTTGGTTAACCTTGGTATGCTTTAGCCGTGGGTAATTGTTATATCAGGTTGATTCTTTGTTGAAACGCTGGCATGGAGTGCCGATGGTTTGCTTAGCGTCTGCAATGTTGCGGCACGCGAGATTTGTTTTCCCCCCTTTGAGAGATAATGTCTCTCTTGGTTTCTTTAACTTCGGTTTCGAGCTTCATAGCTCGGGACTTCATTTCTTTATCACTTCCGCATATTCGATTTTTGTAAACCCGTATTTTAGTACGGCTTTAAGTTCATGTTTAGAGCTTGTTAGCTCAACTGTTCGACTAGCACTACTGTTTAACAAGTGCTTGTCTTCTTCTTATGTTAGTTTCGACGACACAACCTTGGGATTTCGTGTTGAAATCTGGGTCGGGTCGTGACAAAAATTATAACTAGCCCTCTGGGGCTACTCCCTATTCTTTAGCCTACTCTAATTTTTATGCCTTTTCGGGTTTAACAAGTGTTTGTCTTCTTCTTAAGGGCTCGCTAGGTTGAAAACCCGAAAAGGCAGCCTAGGCAAAAATTAGAACATAAAAAAATGAGCAACAGGAAAAAAAGGAGGGGGAATGCAATTTCTGAGTCCCCAGCATCTGACTTCCAGCCTACTAAAAGTCTTCAGCATATGCAGAGTATTGACTAACTAAGAAAGAAAATCCACGACAAAGCTCGCAAAAAATATCAAAATATAATACAGGTCCTAAGGTGCAACTTAGGAATAATTGTCTAAGATATTTATGATTATGCATTTATGCCAATACATTTTATCTACTTACTACCTATATACCCCTGTTTCCCCCTCCCCCCCAACCATCCTTTATTTACAGCTTAGCCCCGAAGCGATCCATCAATGCCTGCGAAGTCCGCCTAGCCGGGATCATATACTTCTTCTACGAGGCACAGAAGAGGCTCCAGTCTCACCAGCATAAGAACCCCCAGAAGTGTCCTCATCCTCCTCATCATCAGCGTCCCCATTGTCCTGAACAGCCGGACGACTTGGGCCAGCACCGTCGCCCCTGTGGGCAGTGCTTCGTCTGCCAGCCTGAGGGGGAACAGCCTCATCTGCTTGCCGAGGATTGCTCCGCCGACTTGCATTACTCAGACGAGAAGGCGCATTGCTAGAACCTGCCTCATTCGGATCAGGAGCCATCCAGGCACCAAGGCCATGAAATCGTCTGAAGTCCTCCTGCAAAGCCCGATGGACTACCAGCCCTGAACTTTCCAGATCCTCGCCTATCTCCATCAGGCGAGCATCCACGTCGCTGCTTATTCGCCGGCTCAGCATCCGCCTCAGTGCATGCCAAATCATGCGAGAATGCCCCTCATCAGCCACTATAATCCATGACAGATATTCATGGGACAGGAGCATATAATCAGAATAGGCATAAGCCACCTCCCGCGAGTCAAAATCCAGCTGCCATTTATTGTGGATAAGAGTGCCTAAGTCCCTATCCATCTCAAGCTCTTCGGCCAGAGGAAGGCTTGCATCGGGGATGACCTACTCCCTGCCAAATTGGCGCAGGACCCTGTTCGCCAGATAAAAGGAGGTACGCTCAATACCGGGCAGAATAACCTGGGCATAGACCCCGGTATGCATAAAAAATCTACGGATCCGCCAGTGGCTGACGACCCATATAATTTCCATAGAGCCGATGCGTAGGAAATATTCAATCCAATCAAACTCCGAAAAATTTGTCTGGTGATGATAACCACGAGAGCCATAAAGCCCCGGATCATATATTGCTCCTATCGGTACTGGGCCCATCACCCAGTTGAAGTGCTCCTCTAGCCACATATGAATCAGAAGAGGGCTACCTGAAGGGAGCAGTTCATCATTAGTCGCATAGGCATCCATGCCAGGAAAAGTCTCTGCCAAAATCACCGGGATAATATTCACCCGGCGCTCCCGAGCCTGCAATACCAGGTCCACGACCTGCACATCAATATACCCGAGTTGGCCCACCAGCAGATACCGCCCCACGAGGCAGAGAAAAAGAGAAGCCAACCGGCGTCGCAGATAAATTAAATCATTTTCCCTGTACTCTGTATAAGCACCGGGAAGAACGGTCAAATTAAAATTTACTCCATTGTAAAAACCAGCAGTAGCTTCGCGGGTTGTGCCAAAAAGCTTCCTTATTGCCATATAAGGATGCCTCCATGGAGAAGACACGACAATAGGCCCAGAGGCGGTCATCCCCACCATGGCGCAGAATTCCTCGAAGGTGGGGTACATTTCATTCATGCCAAAATTAAAAAGATGATTCTGAGGCGACCAAAACCTGGAGGTTCCCCGCATCATATCCCAGTTAATATAAAGGGTCCGGCATGACAGCAGACACCGGTACCCGTAAATATGCTCAAACCAGTCCCACTCGTCTAACCGCAAAGAGAGGACCCAATAGTCTAGGGCATTCTCATAAATTTCTATTTCTAAAGCCATAAGAGCTGGTGCGGCCATCTCTGGACACAAAGACAAAATTTTATCTGACAAAAAGAGGGAGAGATTGAGCAAAAGAAGACTCAAAAAAGCTTGAACAGAAGAAAGAAAGGCAGGTTGATGAGTGTTGTTTCGGCCTCCCTTTATACTGAAAAATCAAAGAAGCGGACGGATTCTGAGCACAGTGCAGGAACAGTGCATGAATAGGGACTGCACAGGAAGTGGTTCGCCTATACTCCTTCTTGGCGCGACGCCCATTTCTCCTATGGGTGGCGCCAGGATCTTCATCACTGCTCCCCCAAACTTCCTGGTATCCCAGTTTCGGCTCCGACCGTTTACTGTTGGGGCTGTCTGATCGAAAGAAAATGCAGAAGCTATGGAAATAGCCTTGCTACAATTACAAAATATCAAGCACAGGAAGAGGCGGTGACCTCTTCCTCCCTGGAGAACTCCAGAAAAGCCCACTTTTAAATCTGAAGGTGTATCTTTCTAAATCTCCATTCATAAGTTGCAGTGTGCCATTACCCCTAGATAATGACCTAGCTTTCTTTTATGCATGAAATATTGAGTCTGCATTTTAAATTCTTGCATCATATAAAAATTATATTGCATTGCATAAAATATATATATATATATATATATATATATATATATATATATATATATATATATATATATATATATATATATATATATATATATATATATATATTATATGCAATGCAATATAATTTTTATATGTACAGAATCCGGTACAAGAAAAAAAAAGAGCTAATAAGTGCAGGTAGCTGGAGCTAATGAGCGCGCGAAGATAGGGCCATGTTCGCCAATTCTGTATCCTCGTCCCCTCGTCCGAGCACGACTCGATCCGACAGCCGCATCATCATCATCATCATCATTTCGACGCCTGGTCTGCTGCACTGCGTCATTCCCCCGGCAGGAGAACTCATCCACAAGTCGCTGATAAAACTTGTTGATGCTGAAGAAGCCCCGCAGCAGTTTCTTGTACATCGACACATTAACCTGAAAAAAAAAAAGAGTGAGACAGAAAAGACAAAATATATCAATCTAAAAAAAAAGGGTGATAAAAAAAAATGAAATGATACAAAAAAAAAAAGAGAAAAAAAGAGAGGGTAAAGTGGAAAAAGCATTAGCAAGCGTAGAAAACTCCAGATGCGCGTCAAAGGCTGGAAAAGAAAGCCTCAGCCTGCAGAGGCATCGGAAGCACGCCTGGTCGCCACAGGGACTGGAGGGGCAGGATGTAGCATAGTCCTCAGGAAGTCCTCATATGCCATAATTGGAAAGTCACTTTGAGGCATAAGAAATCTCGACAGGTACTGATACCTATTCGGCAAGAAATCTGGCGCAATCACCTAATGGGGAGGCATAGGAGACACCACTGGGAATGTCATGAGCGCAGAATGCTAGCGGTTGACCCGCTCTCCCATATATAATGAATCAACCATGATGGATACCATCGATGTCAAACGCAGGCTCATCTCAAAGTAACCGCATAATGCCCACGGGCCTCAAGGAAGGAAGTGCACCGTGCCAGCGCTCGAGCTAGCAATCCTCTCCCGTACCCTTGCTGTATCCGAGTAGCCGCCATCCCGGTCCAGCCTAACTCTGTTCACATTCACGAACTCAACCAAATAAGGTGGCTCGTGAATGCACTGATACAATCAACCCGGCGTGAAGTGGAAGACTGAATAAGTCCAGACCTGCGAAAAGAAAGGGAACAAAAAAAAATCAGCGAAAAAAAAAAATGCTGCAAAAAAAATTAAATGATGAAAAAAAAAAAGCAAAAGCAGGGAAAAAAGAAAAGATACCTCCCAAGACGGAGCAAATCTATTGAGAGTCGGCGAATCATTGCGGCTGGCTCTATCCATAGAAGCGTACAGCTTGGCTAGGCCCGCCTGCCCCCAGTCATAATTGGCAACATGGTCCAAATCCGTCAGGCATCCCAAGAGGGAAACCCTCAAAGAAGTAGACGAGTAGGCAAAAAGAGACGATCCAAGAAAAAAGAATAAAAATGCCCTGGCGACGCGAGCTACGGCCTTGTTATCATTCTCTGCAATCTTCCTGGCATTCGCCAAAAGCCACTTCCTCACACTGCCGATAAAGATCTCGTCAGCAGATTTATACTCGGGCACAAAGCCCAGGAGATCTTCCACCACGTTGTGTTGGTGACGGAGGGTATAGTTCAGCGCCAGAGTCCTACCGATACTGGTAGGGATGCCCGTAATCGCATCAAAATCGCATGGGGTCAAGGTCGCCTCCCCCCAACTAAAATGTAATGTATGAGTGGTGTCCCACCAATAGTCCCTTAGCACATCAAAAATGGGCAGAAAGTTACGAAAGGGACAAAAAGCTCGCAGAAATGTGTTGAATCCGGAGGACTCTACCAAAACTCGCGCCGCCTCGGGCATCAAGTTATATATGTCCAAGACGTTGGTACAACTCGCCCGAATCCAGAACAGGGGCTTGCGCATCTAAAAAAAAGAAAAGAAAACAACAGCATATCAACGTCAGAAAAAATGAAGAAAAATGAAAAGGTAAGTTTATCTTTTTATTTAAATCTCCTGTACATATTATTAAATTAAGCATGTTGCATACATCACAATTTGGCATAATAAAAGTATATTACTTTTTTTTTTTGACATCTTCATTCTGCTTAAAGGGTAGAGAAACGAATAACACAGGATTTAACCATAGAGGAGTGGAATGTTTGGCCAAAAACTCAGAATGAGATGAGGCGCAAGAGTCCTGGATAATCTGATGCGTGATGGTTTCTATGGTCGAGGCAGATGTCATGTACAGTCTTGGAACAGGGCTCCATGGATTGAAGAAACTTTTATAGTAAAGACCCGCCTGTGTCCATCGTAAGTTAGGTAACTTATGAAGGATATCAAAGCCAATTAGGAGGTCTTTTCCATGGGAGCTAGAGCCCAGCAGTCTGTGCTTAATGACGCACTTAGGAAAAAGCCTGATGTGGATCGGACTGCTAATTTTGTCAATGACAAAATTATCACCATTTGCAGCAAGAAAACACTGATGGTGGGGCTTCCAAAAGCTAGCCGGGAGTATTTTTGGGTTTAAGATGGATACTGCTGAACCTGTATCGAAAAACGCTATGACCTGGATGGGTTTAGCATATGTAGATGTTAGAAGGTGGATTTTAGCCAGGGGCATAGGTTGACTTGTTTGAACAGGTAGAATACGAGGAAGAGGATCAAGCATGTAGATTAAAGGTATGGGATCATCGTCTGACGAGTCAGAATCTGTTGAATCACCCGGATGGGCAATAGAGCAGATTGTTGAATTTCCTGGTTCATCCTCGAGAGAGTAGAGGGACTCTAGGTCAGAGAGATCGACTGGCTCAATTTGATTGAGCGTCTGGATCAGTGTCTGGGTCTTCTTTGTGTCTGGACAATCTTTGGCGAAGTGTCCCTGCTTGTTGCAGATGAAGCACCGATCGGAAGTGCGGCCACGGTGGAGCTTCTTTGTTAAGAATCTCCATTTTCTTGAGAAAGGACGCCGCGAGAAACTTTTCTTCTGAGAGAGGTCAAAGGACCTGGAGTGGGATTTCTTTTTTGTGTGAGTGCAGTCACAGGAAGACTTATCTTTGCACTTGATTTGGAGGTGCTTTTCATCACACGCAGATCCCATCTTTGTACCAGTTTTTTCAAACTCCTTGAAAAATCTTCGTTGGTTGCAGAGTTTATCATGAGCGTTTAGCACTAACTGGTAAAGGCCACCAAGAGAAGTCTGAGCAACTGACAAGTTTCTGGATTCCAGAGATCGGTACGTTTCGTTGCTGAGAGACTCTGGGAAGGAGTTAAGGAACACATGTTTCAAGTTGACATCATCAACACCATTGAGGCAGTAGAAACGCTCGGACATCCGATTATAGTGCGTCTCTAGGTCCTTCTTTAGGAAAGAACAACACTTCATTTTTAGAAATTCTGCTCTGGCATGAAGAGTGTGTTCTGTGGGGCTGCCTATGAACTCAGAATAGATTAGGTTCATGAGTTGTTCTGGAGACGTGACCTGCTGAACCTGCAGTTGTCGGTATTCTCCAAGACTGAGGTACCAGTCTCTAAGGCGCCCTTGGATTCGAGCAAGGAACCGTTTTATAACCACATTTATGGTATAGAACTGTAGCTCCGCTGTACATCAGGTTAACATTTCAATGCTTCGTTCTCGCCATTTGTGAGGCGGAATATCGTCGAAGGTGAACTTTTGTCTGGTATCAGCCTGGGTAGTGGGTAACGGAGTTTTCTGGTTCTCTTGCGGAGGGGTCTGGGATGCAGATTCCTCTGGATCATTCTGGACCGTTTGCTCAACTGTTGGTTCTGGTTCAGTCATGAACAGATGTTCAAAGGCTTCTGTGGCATCAATCTCTTCTTCCTGTTGAGAAGAGGAATGATCAACCACGGGTCCGACAAAGGAGGACGGGGAAGGTTTATCACCAGGTTTGGCAAGAGCCTGTAGAAATTGGGAAACTGGGTTTGTTTCCGCAATTGGAAAGATATCAGGCTTTTCTAGCTGGATCTCATTTGGGAAAGTGCTAATTATTCAAAGTATGCATCGCAAAAATAAATCGCATAAATTTCATGGATAAATTGTCAAATTGCATCATCCTAGCACGTAAATTGCATGCATAAGCACCATAAGCAGGATCATGTATGCTCCAAAAGCCCAAAACAACAGAGAAATCTAGCAGATCTGAAAAATCATCCAAACGGGTTTAAGGAAAGAAACTTACAGTGGGTGTTCCGATCACGAAGGAGATTGTTCCAATCATCCTTCGAGTAATAACTAGTACTTTTACCTGTGCCGATGGCACGGCGCCAGTTTGAGAATTTATCAATAAATGAAGCAGATATTGTGGAAATGAATTAATATTTATTTATAATTTGTATGAGTTGGATATATGTACACTACACAACGAAAAGGGGAGAAAACTCAAATACCTAACAAAATAAAACATTTTACTTCGATATTTATTTCATAAGAAAACCAATAAATAAATATTTTAATTGTAACTACTGTTAAAATACGAAAAGAAAATTTTATTGTTTTCTCAATAACGAAAACTCAGTCTTCTTCTTCTGGGGGTTCTTGTTTAACAACAATGGTTGGTTTGGAAACATGAGATGCAATAACTTTGTCCATTAATTCTACATACACATGACACAAAGAAAATTCAAACACATTAATTTAACCAAATTTTATGCTTCATCTGCAAAACTCGAATCCTCCCACATATTATCATATAAAATATAACAGGCGAACGGAGATGCATTTTGATCAAAATTAATCAATCCTAAAAGCTAAAAAAATGACAATTAAATCATTAGAAACCGATACATATGCCCCAACAAACGAAACCACAACAATGAGAAGATGTGTAGTATTCTATAAAAATAAACTTGTTCCCGTGCCGATGGCATGGTGGTAGTATGAGCATGATCAATGTATGAACCGAGTATGATGAAAATAAATTAATATATCTTTAATGGAAATTACATACCAACATCCCAAAAATTAAAGAAAAAACATATTTTATTGGTCGTAAAAGTTTATAACTCATCTTAAAAGAAAATTTATAACTTATCTTAAAAGAGTATAATTAAGCATCAAAAAACATTCTCTCTCTCTCTCTCTCTCTCTCTCACACACACACCAACCCAACACATGTTAATTGAAATAAACTTAAAAAATGAAAATCTCCACAAACAAAAACCACAAAATAAATTGAATAAGACAGAGTGAACTAACAAAATACTATTTTGAAATCGAAATCACAAAGATTTCAGACCAATAAAGAAAACTAAACACAACTTTTAAGAAAATAAAGAAATTAAAATACAAATATTCAAAATTAAAAAAAGTTGATTACCAAACATAGAAACAAATTTTTTTCGGACAAAAATTAAACTGATTCAGTTAATTACGATAACAATAAAAAAATTAAAATACAAATATTTAAAATTACAAAAAATAATTACAAAATTTACGAACAATTTTTTTATTAAAAAATAAATCTAAACCAAACATAAATTAAATTGAGATTTTGTTGATTACGGTAGCAATCAATTAAGAAACTACAATTAAATATTTGTAAAATCCTAAAGGTCATTTTATTATTAATGAACTACTAAAAATATTATTTTCTTAAAAAATTGACTTTCAAACGGGGCCTCTTTACCCGGAACGGGGAGATTAATTAATAATTTATATACGAAATTGTGGGCCGAAAAAACGGGTTGGACAAAAATTAAATTGACTAAGTTAATTACGATAACAATTAAAAAGAAAAAAAATATTTCAAATTACAAAACTTACGATTTTTTTTTTAAAAAATATTTGTATACGAAATTACGGGTTGGAAAATAATTAAATTGATTAAGTTAATTATGATAACAATTAAAAAGAAAAAATACAAATACAAATTTTGGCAACCATAAAACTGTAAAACCTTCAAATATTAACTGTAAAACTGTAATATCTAATTTTCGCAGTAAAAGAGTGAATCTCATAGAAACTGATGAATAGGCATAGAGGAGGAGAGAGAAAGAGATAGAGAAGGAGTGAGAGATAAAAAGATTGTGGAGATAAAATAGGGATGGAAAAAACGTGATAAAAACTGTTGAGATTGTGAGATTAAATCCTGACCAGTAATTATGTTTGGTAATTCTAATAGTATAATGAAACCCAAAAGAGGGGGTTAGCCAAATAAATGACAGCCGTAGGATGATAGTAAAAAAAAATCATGACCTCTGAATAGCCCTAGTCAATTACCTAGCTTCTTTATAATATAGATATTTGACATGGTTTCGGATCAAAGGAGAAAGTTCTTTCCTCTCTTCGCCCGAATCCGGGTACATCGGCGCCTTTCTCTTCTGAGATCGCGAAGAAGAAGTCATCTATCAAGAAAAACACGCAAATTGGTGGAAGAAAATTGAAAAAAAAATAAGAAGAAATGAAAGAAAAATGAACAGCAGCAACAATGGCCGCAAGAAAGAAATGAAGGAAGAAAAAGAGAAGCAGTGATGCTTCTGCTCTCCTCTCCCGTCGCCTACATATGAGGGAAGAAAAAGAAATTTTCATTTTCCCCCTCCAAAGTTCAAAAGTCCAGCACTTAAGTCCTCATATTTCCAAAATTGCAAAATGGCCCCTAAAGTATAACGAAAAGTTAACAAAGTTAGCTTTGTTAACAAAAATTGATGGTCACTCATCCAAAATCAAAGGAAAGCTCATATCCCCAGCAGGTCAGCCGCAATATGAGCAGAAAAGCAAGAAAAATCAGCAGCAAAGGTAAAATACAAAGAAAAATGCAAGAAAAAAAAGTGTTTAGCAAGAAAAAAAAATGTGCAAGCATAGCAAAGAAAAAAAAAGGAACAAAAAAGCAAAAAAAAATGCAAGCATAGCATAGAAAGAAAAATATGTGCATGAAAAAGAAATGTGAAAAAAGGAAGAAAATTTCCAGCAGAAGTTGGAAAAGCAGTAAAAGAAAGAAATTTCCAGCAGAAGTTGGAAAAGCAGCAAAGCTGCAAGCAGAATAAGCCGATGAAGCAGTAGAAGCAGCAGAAGCCGCCAAAGCAGCAGAAGCAGCATAAGCAGCAGAAGCAGCCGAATCAGCAAAAGCAAGGCAATGGTAAGAAAAGGTAAAATATTTTACCTTTTGCATGCATGATGTGTTCCACCATCGCATTCATCGAATGGTCTCTACCTTTGAGGATGCGATGCTTTCCTGCTTTATAGGAGTAGCATAGGATCATCTCCTCACGGGGCGTAACCCCAAGGGGAATGATCAACCCATGATGTGTCCCACCATCGTGTTCGGCAAAGGGTTTCGACCCTTTGAGGATATGATGTTTGATATGATTGTGTTCAGCCTTTTCTGTGAAGGGGCAGAGACCCCGAGACAGTTAAAGGCTTTCGTGCTCCGACGAAGGACCCTATCCTGAGGAGACGATGCATCCCACCATCGTGTTCGACAAATGGTTTCGACTCTTTGAGGATACGATGTTTGATATGATTGTGTTCAGCCTTTTCTGCGATGGGGCAGAGACCCCGGGACTGTTAAAAGGCTATCATGCTCCGACGAAGGACCCTGTCCTAAGGAGGCGATGCATCCCACCATCGTGTTCGGCAAAGGGTTCGACCCTTTGAGGATACGATGTTTGATCTTAGCACTCCACCTAGCGTTGTTTGTTTGCATCAGGCCGAACTCCGTTTGGTCTGATTCCTTTTATTAAGGGATACGTAGGCAGCATACTTCGGTTGGTCCGACCATCAAAGCACTTAATTTGCATATCTGCTTAAAAACTACGATAACCTGTTATAACCGACTAAATATGTCTAGGATATGTGAGATTTGGTTAGCATTATAAACTGTTGCATTATAACTACTACCTGTTGCATTACTCCCAATTTTAATTTCCACGAAAATGGGGAGTCTATTTCTTTTCAATGATGTTCGTTTACTCGGTAAGCTACGGGTTACCTGTAAACTCCATCGTTGAGGGGCTCTGTAGACACCCCAATTTCGTACCCCTGGTACGTAACATTGACATGCGATATCAAGACCTGTTGAAACTTAACAGATGTCAAATTACAGGGTTTTAAAAATACAAAAGACAAAGAAGGATGCGTAAAACTGTAAAATGCAGGGGCCATAATGTCAAAAAGGAGGTAAAAAAGGACTCTAGGCGCGGCCAATATGCCAAGTGGACGCGGCGCCCAGATCCTTAGGGGTCGGCGACCAGCTCCTCAACAGTGCATTCCGTCTTAACGCATTGCACAAGCCTTCAAGCGCGCGATACAAGCTGGTGAAGCACAAGATGAAAATCACAAATGCCAGCGGTGTCCCCCCTCTCACCTATAAATAGAGGTTCCCGGCTTCGCTTTCAGGACGGGAATTATTCTCACTGAAACGTTGTGCATTTATTTTACACAGTGATAGAGAGCTATCGTGAGATAGTGAGTGCCCCCTCCTATAAAGCCTCAAAGCTCTGCCAAATCTCCTTCAAACACAAAACCAAACGGTCAAAGTGAGCCTTAGCCCCCCAGCTAGGTTTCCACCCTATTTCTCCAGTCCAAAAATCCCAAAAAGAGCAGTTGCTCTGCCCGAATCCAAAGGCCAAATCCGCAAGAAGCAAGCAGTTGCTCTGCCGGATTTCCGCCAGTAACAAGCAAACAACAACAAAAAAGTAAGCAGTTGCTTTACCCGTTTGACGGTGCCCAGAAGGAACTTTCGAAAGCAGTTATTCTACGAGAACCGCAACAGCAGCAAAAAGACTTCCTCTCCTGGAAGGACAGAGCGAGCACACCAACGCTCTTAAAGGTGAGCCTTTAAGGGTTTATTTATAAAAATGCTATTTTCATCCGACCCGATGTAAAAAATATAAGTTGTTATGTTGCCCGGATCTATTTAGAAAATATCATTTTTAAATGTATTTGTAATTACTGGAACGAGATAGCTGTAAGTCTGTAAATAATGTAGACTCAGATATATTTGCTTTTAATGCTTTATTTATTTGCTCGAAAAATATAATAAAAACATACTTTAGCTAAAAACTGTTTTGAGACCGAGAGGGCGAGTTGGGTGCCTAGCACCTTCCCAACTCGTAACTTAGCTTCCGAACCCTTTTTCTTACAAACTCCGGTTTATTTTTGGTTTTTCTTAATTTTTCCTTAAAATAAAGATGGCGACTCTGTTAAAACATTTTGGATCACAATGAGGCCCGCAACATCCTTTCTTGCACTTTTTTGTTTTCTCCTAAATAAGGGAAGATGAGAATGAAAGGGTGATGCATTTCCTACATCTTGTTTTCCCCTAAAAAAGGGAGGATGAGATACGGGGAGCCCAAAGCACTCATAGCGATCCAAAATAAACCTAAGGTCGTGGTGAGGCTCGCAACATCCTTTTTTTGCACTTTTCTGTTTTCCCCTAAACAAGGGACGATGGGAATGAAAAGGGTGATGCATTTTTTGTGCCTTGTCTTCCCCTAAACAAGGGAGGGTGAGATACGGAGAAACCCCAGGCACTCATAATGACCTAAGGCCATTTTCGAAAAGTCCATAGTGAGGCAGGGCGTGTTCCCACGCGCTCTCGCAACATTCTTTCTTTTGCACTTTTCCGTCTTCCTTTAAACAAGGGACGATGGGAATGAAAAGGGTGATGCATTTTCTGTATCTTATTTTCCCCTAAACAAGGGAGGGTGAGATACGGAGAAACCCAATGCTCTCATAATGGACCAAAAATCACTCGGTGACCGAGGCGTATTCAACGCACTTTTTGACAACATCCTTTCCGTATTTTTAATTTCGTCTTCCCCTACACAAGAGAGGGTGGAATGGAAAGCGTGGTGTCCTTTCGCATGCCGCGTTCCCCTAAAAAAGGGAGCGCGGGATCCGGGAGATCCCGGGGCACCCACACACGGCAGCCGCCATGAAAGAAGATGGAAAAACCTAGCGAGAGAGAAACCCTAGAGAGAGAGAGAATTTTATTTCCAGATAAAGAGTCCTGCCCTTCAATTAAGTGTAATTAATCAACAGGGTTTACGAAATTTTTCCAAACCTCTAAAACCAGCCATCAAAAGGCAGAAAGGGAAGAAGAAGATTATAAGTCAATATATCTCTCATCCATCTGCTCAACAACCAATTTTTATTGATGACTCTTCAGAAGCTGATAGTGAACCTGTTCGTGCACCTAATGATGTCCATGCAACCCTTGAATACCACATTCTTCTGCTCCATCATCTTTAAACCCAACTGAACTTCATTGTTCCTAACATTAGAAGCAACATCTCCAATGAAGTTCATGCTGCCATAGCCACTGGCGCTCCTAGAGAAGCCACTATGCATGACTGGAATTCCATTCTGGCTTTTCAAAAAGATTGGGCTTCAAGGGCAGAAAAAGCTAAAATTGTTGTATTTAAAGCCCTTCAGGAGGAAAAAGTGCAAAGAGTCAAAGTTGAAGCATATCAAGCAACGGCTGATACATATCTGCAGGAACTTAAAGATCTAAGGAGTCGAGCAAACATGAAATAAGCTGATGAAGTGATCAGTAGAGTGAACAAATTTAAACTGTCTACTTATCATATTATATGTTCTGCTTCTACTAACATCTTATACATATATAAAAGGCCTTCTACATGCTTATACTTCTTTACTCTCTACTTAGGATGAATGACTTTAAATAAATAGGAGGAGATTGTTGAAACATGAATGTTTAAAAATTTACTTAAAACCATTAAGTGACTTAAATCCATTAAGTTAAAACAACTAGTTTATACCTTGAGATACTAATTACCTTTAGGTTGTTTACTTAGACTTTCAACAAGTCTAAAGCTTTCTACTAAAAGCTTCAGCAGATAGATACCTGTTGATTTTTACTCATCAGTAGATGCCACCTAGACTTTATTAGACAACCTTCCTACTTATTTATCCCATTTGCCTTAGCTTAGTCATCAGATGTTAGCTAATGCTGATAACTCAGTGTCCGTCGTTTTGCTTTAGGATAATATTTATCTGCTAATACTGTATTTGCTTAAAACATGCTTAATACTTTGAGTCAAATTAAATTACTTAGTTTGACAACCTTTTCTTAATCGTATAACCCGTCTGGTATAGCTAAGTCATCAGCAGCTAACAACTACTTATACTCAGTGTAAGTCACTACTTTAATGTTATTCTATCTACATACACTTACTCTCAATTGATTAAAATACTTAAACGATTTCTTATATATACGAACTCTATCAAACAGTACTTTAAACAATAGTATGAAAAACACTTTCGGCCACACTCACGTATTTAATTATTTCTTGGCCATCATATCTCAAGCATTAAACTGTTCAATAGAAGACTTTATGTCATTGCATTAAATACTCTGCAGTTTATCATTGCATTAAATATCCCACACTGTATCATATCCTCTAGCTAAACCATTCTCTTTATTATCTCATGCTAGAAGATATCTACTCTTCTTATTTTATGCAAGAAGATATCTAACCACTCTCTTTATGAATATATATTCTTATGTTAGGGAATATCTTCGGTCTCTCAACCTCTACAAAGATCTCGGTGCATTCAATTGAAAAGATCTGATCATCATTTCTTTGATGAGATTCAAACTTCAATCTTGTTCTCTCAAACGGTTATAATCTCAAGATCTATATAAAAATTGTTTGAAGCAAAGATTGAAGATATACCAGCTCAACCATCTAAGACAAAACAAACCTGGCTAAAAAAGAGACATAACTGAAGCATTCAATCGATAATTCATCTTCAATGTTTTCTTGAAGTGCTTCAGTTCAAAAACATCTACTAGATAGTCTTAGCGATCACTTAGGATATACATAATCTTAGTGCACTTCAAAATCCAAGTTTGACCAACTTGGTATTGAATATAGCAGTTTTGTTCAATTCAGTTCTTATAAGTGATCAAAGAAAACCATTTTTGATTAGCAGCTGCTACCTGCTGAATAAGCTTTTAGCTGCTGATAACTTACAATTTTTGCTTCATCTTTTAAAGGTTTTTAAAACAACCCTTTAGTTTTTAAAAGACTATTCACCCCCCCCCCCTTTCTAGCCTTATTTCGTTATCAACTGGACTTACAAGTGATTATTACATAAATGTGTCTTCACCACCCTAACTCCACGCTATCTTCCTTCATCTCTTGTTGTTGTTGTTGTTGTTGTTGCTTCTTCTTCTTCTTCATAGTGTTTGTGTATGCGATTCAAAATAGATTTACTTTTGTGTCTCTATTTTTATGTATGTAAGTTGTTCGATGAAATATCTAAATAGGAATTTGTTCATTTTTTGACATCCTTCTTAAATCTGAATACATCAATTTTAAATTACAATGCATCATTTGTGAATCGTGATACATTGATTTGGACTTGCGATGTAGGAAAGATACATCAATTTTGAATCGGTTGTTGATTCTGCACAAGAAAGAAGGTGATTTGCAGTGCGATGTAAGATTATTTTTAGCATGATGCATCAATTGATGCATATTCGATGCTCAATTGGTGCATCGCGATGCATAAATTGAATCGAGTGATTTAAATTGATGCATCAAGATGCATAAACTGATGCAACTTGATGCACTCAATAAGTGACGCGAGTGTAGCGCGATGCATAAATTTGATTATGTAATTTAAATTGATGCACCACATTGCATAAATTGATGCCACGCAATGCACTGATTAAGTGATCTGTGGTGCGTCTTCAAGTCATTAAATATATCGTAGTCTTTTCGTCCCCCAAAAGTGTATTTTTTTCGATTTAAAAAAAAAGGTATTGTAATGATTGAAAACTTTTCAAAGTGGGCCGACCTGAATTTCTTTCAAGTATTTGGATAAAATTCTGGTCGGTCCCATATTTAAAGTTTTTAACCCAAAAGTTCACCATTCTTTTTTTCAACTACAAAAGACCACTTTTTGAAATATTGTTTCGAAAATATCATCGTCTCATTTAACAGCTCCAGCAACACACTTTGAATTTGAAAATCTCCATTTTTGCGCAACGAAACGGAGTTCGGGGGCAACGCCACCGAAGGGTAAATGAGTTTTCTGAATCATTAACTATGAAACTTTAATGAAAATGTGTTGGGTTTGAGGATTTTCATAATAAGGACGAAGGCGAAGGAGGCGGAATAAGAAGATTGAAGACATGGTCTGTTTCATTACGATTCTGAACCACTGTGCAATTAACTAGGTAGTTAAATTATTTTGAATCGTAGTGCAAAAAATAATGCAATAAAATTGATGAATCGCGGTACAATTAGACTACACAATTAAACTATTGAATCATGATGCAAAAATTAATGCAATAAAATTGATTAATCGTGGTACAAACATAGATGAATCACGGTACAATTTGACTACACAATTAAACTATTGAACCGCGGTGCAAAAATTAATTCAATAAAATTGATGAACCGTGGTGGAATTAGACTAGATAGTTAAACTATTGAACCGCGGTGCAAAATTAATGCAATAAAATTTGTGAATCGTAATACAATTAAACTAGACAATTAAATTATTGAACCGTAGTGCAAAAAATAATATAATAAAATTGATGAACCGTTGTGTAAAAATAATGACCTCCATAGCACGCCTATGGTTCATTTAGAGTATCATAGTCGTTTTGTCACCAAAATTGACTTTTGTCGATTAAAAAAATGGATTTTTAGAGCATGTACAATGGTTTTACTTTTACCAAATCAAACCAAAAATCAAATACAATTCATTAAAAACCAATAAAACAATCTATTAGATGTTCATTTGATTCAAAACCAAAAAAATCTTCCCAATGGTGGCACAAAATCCAACAAATTTACATATCTCATCATCTTTATCTCCATTAATAATTACTAGAAACTTGAAAAAATTAAAGAAAGTTTTTCTGATATTCAAATAAAACAAACCAAGTCTCTATTTATAGGTAAAAATATGCACTTTAATTAAGGAAAAAAATAAAAAATAAAAAATTATTTGGCTAAAAATTGGTCAAGAAAAACAATGGGGGAAAATAAAATGTTGTCAATTCAAATGATGACACTTGGAAAGAGGGCCTAGAATTTGGAGACTTTGGGGTTCATTGGATGATTTTTTTTTTTGTTAAAATCATTGGTTGATTTGGGGATATTTTTTTAAATTCCACATTGGATGGGATGATTTGGGTTAGATTTGGGGAAGAATCCCCATTGTCCTTGCTCTAAGCGATTAGAAATTTCAGAAAGTGGACCGACCCGTATTTTTTCCCAAGAATTTACTCGCTTCTCGTGTGGAGTTAAGCTTATATCGTCTCGTATCCATTTAATGCAATTAAACTAGACAATTAAATTATTAAATCACGGTGCAAAAAATAATGCAATAAAATTGAAGATCCGCGGTGCAAAAATAATGACCTTCGTAGTGTGCCTATAGTTCATTTAGGTCCATCAGTTTTTTGGACATTTCATATAACTACAAATTGGGTGTCAAATGACAAAAATGTCATTAATGAAGATAAATCTCATCCAGCCTAAAAAAACCAAAAAATGCTGATGCTAAGGCTTGGCATCAGCACTGTTTTCACAGTTTATTCAACCAAAAAAATTCAAAAATGCTGATGCCAAGGCTTGACATCAGCAATTCTAAAATGTTTCAAAAAATGTTGATGACAAGGCTTGGCATTAACACTGTTTTCATAGTTTATTCAACCAAATTTTTTTCAAAAATGTTGATGCCAAGGCTTGGCATCAGGAATTCAAAAATGTTTCAAAAAAATACCGATGCCAAAGCTTGGCATCAACACTGTTTTCACAGTTTATTCATCCAAAAAAAATTCAAAAATGCTGATGCCAAGGCTTGGCATCAGCAAGACCAAAAAAATTCAAAAATGCTAAATTCAGGCATTAGGTTGACAAACCAGGCATCAGGTTGATGCCAAGGCTTGGCATCAGGCTGAAGTCCCGATAGCTGTTATTTCCGGTTAAGTGGACAATGCAACGTATCTGTGACCTAAAACCCACAAATCTTTCTTTATTTGGTTTGTCACTACAGACATCAATGGCCGCTTATTTGGATACTAAAATGTATAACAAATTGCAAGTTGCAATAACACATTCGAAAGTTGTTTTTCTTGAAACATTAGTCGGCCCAACCTAGGCAGGTCGACCCCTCTCTTTTCTGGAAAGGAATTCTTTGGGGCCTGACCAATTAGTAACTCAAGAAGGACCACCCCAAAGCTGTAGACATCGGCCTGCTGAGAAACTTGGTAGGCGTATTTCACCTCCGGTGCACGATATCTAGCAGCAATAATTACTATGGATTTGGATGAAACAAGTTGAGTTATCCGAGACTCCGACAAGCGGGCATCATAGGAATCTGTTAGGAGAACATTGGATGAGCTTATGTTTCCATGGAAAACATCGGGACTCTGGGAATGGAGAAAGTTGATGCCACAGGAAACACCATAAGCAATTTTTGTCAGAATTTCCCAACCGACTCGAGTCATATCCACGCCTTTTCTTCCTGTACGACACAAAGGGGGTAGTGATGTATTTTCACCTCAAAATTATACCTAAAAAATATGTCTAAAAAATAGTTGAATTGATTTGAAAACATATTTTAAAAGATGTACCGATTTGTAATTTTTTTTCAAGAATTTACTCGCTTCTCGTGTGGAGTTGAGCTTGTATTGTCTCATATCCATATACTCTGCAACAGTTCACACCTTTGGCCCAGTTACAGAATTTTTTAACATGGGCCTGAATGTAAGGTCGGCCTCTAAATAATTTGGTTATAAGCTAAGCCCAATAACTTACTGAAGAATTCATAATGGACATCAGATAATGAGCGTCACTATGGGATTGGCTGATGGACTACAATGTGATACCTGATTCTCCTTCCGTCCCATAATTATTGTCCTGTTTGATCAGCATACAAATTGAGAAAAAAACAATTGTCTTGATTATTAATATTAGAAAAATGTGTGATTTTCTTTAAAACTCATGAATATATGGCCTAAAATTAAAGTAAGAAAACAAAGTAAGGGTAAAGTGATAAAAGTAATCGCTAAAAATAGAACTTTCAACAAGACAATTATTTTGGGACGAACGAAAAAGAAAAATAAGACAATAATTTTGGGACGAAGAGGGTAATACATAAAAAGGTGTTGCTTAAAAATGTTGAGCATGTACAATGATTTTACCAAATCAAACCAAAAATTAAACACAAAAAATTCAAGAAAATAATTCATTAGATACTCATTTGATTTAAAATAAAAAACTCTTCTTAATGGTGGCACAAATCCAACATATTTACATATCCCACCATCTTTATCTTCATTAATAATGACTAGAAACTTGAAATAATTATATAATATTTTTTATATCCAAATAAAACATACTGAGTTTATATTAATCGGTAAGAATGTATACGTTAATTCATGAAGAAAAAATAGCAAAATAATTTTTTTTGTTAAAAATTGATCAAAAAGATAACGTGGAAAAAAAAAATGTTGTCCACTCATTTGGGCCTGCTATATGGGGGACTTTTGTCAGTAAAGTACAATTCATTACGTGGCATTGGCATTTAAGAACGTCAAAATCACTAGAAATTGAGATTGACCCTTGGTTGAAGCCTGAAGGAATATGGAAAAATTACAAAATGTTTTTATATATATATTTTTTGAATATATAAAAGATACTTTAATGAATTTGTTCTTAAAATACTCGCCTTATACGGTTATACCTCACCGCCTACTGCTTTGTCTTTTCCGAACAAGCCTTTGTGAGAGTAGTGCTTTTACAATCAAAGTGTGGAAGGGCGAAGGCTCCGTTCCGATCAGCTCCCTTACTGGCAAGTCGAGCAGCTAGGCAGCTCTTCATCTCTCTTCCTCTACAGAATACTCTCTTCATCGTCTTCCTTCCCTACCAGACTCTTCTTTGAGTGAGAAAATAGCATTCTCGGTTGGAATAGCTTCCTCCCCAAGAAGAAAAGAAAACATGAAGATTAGTTTGAATAGGATCAGCAAATCGTAATCTCATTTTGAATTCTCATCTTTTTTTTTTCTTTTTTCTTTTTTCGAAATATTTTTTGACTTCTTGGATAAGAATCCTTAGTTTGCAGCAAGGTAAAAATCCATTTTTCTTTTTTTCTTGTTTTTTTTTTTTAACCATGTTTAATCCTGATGTAGTAGTTTCGTTCCCTCATTGCTATTATCAGGGAAATCGCGGGATGTACCCGAATGATACACGGTTTGAGAACATGTCAACTAATAATACATATAAGGTCCAACCTCAGAAAGAAAGCAAATTGCTTACACCAAGTATCGAATCCACGCTGCATGTCTCCAGAATCTTATGTCCCCCTCCTTTTACCACTCGGCTATGCCCGGAGAACATAAAATCCATTTTTCGGATACACTGTGGATGGATGGATGGATGACTTGATATATATCTCAAGTAATCATCCACAAGTGTTGTAAATTTTTCAATAAAAATGCCCAAGAAGGAACATGTTACTTCATGGACTTCTTGAGCCATGTACAAATTGATGTATCGTGCTATCAAAGTTAGATTCACGATATCGATTCAGTACATCACATCGCAAAATCAAAAAATTTCACTGGGATTTAATTTATATTTTTATTCCAAATTATGCGTCAGTAATTTATGCATGGGTAATTCGGTTTGTACATCATAAAATCAAATCTATGCTTCTGATGTACTTTTGTATTATAATTCTAAATTATACATCGTAAATTCTAAATTAATGTATCCTGATTCTAGATCAATACATCAAAATTCCTCCAATTTCTGAATTGTGAATCCATATTCCAACTCTTTTCAAAAATGTCATCAATGGAGTAACAAACTCATAAATCTCTGCAAAATTCTCCAACAACTCTCCTCATTTCGTTTCCCTTTAATCGTCTTCTCTGTTTTGTCAAACTCTCCCGATTTGAAAACAATTTACGAACACGAACAACAATGCCATCATCACTGGGAACCCATTTCACTTCATTCATTTTCTTATTCCCATTAGGCATCTGCCGGCTTGTTTTCTCTTTCTCTCTCTACCTCAAATTCTTTTCAAATCCATATGGGTTGGTTTATTGATCAGAATTTACAAATGCATATGATATGGATTTCCAGCTTGCTTTCTTTGCCATAGATTTCCTAAATATTTATTTTAATCTCATAGGTCACTTACTATGCTAGAAGTAGAGCTGACAATAGGCTGGTCTGGTCAAATCGAGTGAGTCAAAGCTAATTTTGGGTTGGATCAGCTTGGCCTGAAATTTAATGGGCCTATCAAAATGCTAGTTAGACTTGTCTTAGCCCCATGGGCCACTGGGGTGACCCAAAATAAAATATACTATAAAATTATAAAATTTATAATTTAAAGTCTATAAACATGTTATGAAAAGCACAATCAATGCAGAACCCGAAAAAAATACCATAACTCAATAAAAAAAACATGACGTCATTAATGAAATCGTGTTTGTGTTTTACAAGTTTTTTAACCAAAAGATTATAAAAGACCAATGCAGTAGCACACTAACACCCAATCCTGTGAGCCTAAACCTGAACGACCTATTTCTTCTTGGAAAATCTAAATAAATCCATTCTTTGTGTGGACTGGTTCAACAAGATAAAGAAAGCTAGGCCGTTTAAAGGCTTCCATCACCAAGATATGAGTGTATTAGTATACAAGCCTAATCATTATATGATAAAGCAAAGTCATATACGAAGGTATCACGCTAATTGGTACGTAATTCATTTAGTCACTAAGACATAAAACTTATGGAATGAAAAACTACAAGCAAATCAAAGTAAAATAAGAACAACAATATATACTATAGAAAGACCTCTTCGATTACGATCCGCAGTTGTGGGAGGCGCACAAAGAGAGAGAGAGAAAGAAAGAGAAGCAAAGAAGAAAATGAAAGAGAAGGAGAGATGGACGAAAAAATCTTTTTAGGAACAATTTTATGAAAGTGCCCTTATCTGGTAAAGACGAAAAAGAAGACGCCATATGAAGCTAAAGATCGATAGATGAAGAGAAAAAATAGTGGGAAGTTAGGGTGGTGGATTAATCAATTTCAAAGTGAAACACACAAATGTTCTTCACCACCCGTCATCTCCACCCTATTTCTCTTCATCTCATTGAAATATAATTGTAATTTCTCTTATGCGGGCATTTTAGGAACAATTTTACGAAAATTAATTTTAGTGGTTGAAAAAAAACGACTAAAGGGTTATAAATTTGGGAAATTGACCGACCAGTAATTTCTCTTTAAAACTTTGGAAAAATTGTGGGCCGGTCATCTTTTTGAAATTTTTAATCGCTACAGTATCCTCTCTTTTTTTTAACCAGAAAAAGTCACGTTTGGTAGCAAAATTATTACGATACTCTTAAAGAACCGTATGTGTGCTACAAAAGTAATTATTTTTGCACCGCGTTGCAATTAATCTATTGAACCGTGGTGCAAAAATTTATGCAATGAAATTTATGAATCGCTGTTAAAAAATAGATTAGGAAATTAAACTTTGAACCGCGGTGTAAATATTAATACAATGAAATTTATGAACTGCGGTGCAAAAATAAAATAGGAAATTAAACTTTGAATCGCGGTACAAATTTAATGTACTGAAATTTATGAATCGCGGTACACAGATAGATTAGGAAATTAAACTTTGAACCGTGGTGTAAAAATAATGCAATGAAATTTATGATTCGCGGTGCAAAATAGATTATGAAATTAAACTTTGAACTGCGGTGTAAAAATATTATCTAATTTATTTTTATACCGTAATACAATAATATAAAAGTGATATTTTGTGATTGAAAAAAAAAATGAATTTTTGAGGTTAAAAATTTAGAAAAAAGGATCGGCAGAATTTTTCCTTAAAAACTTTTGTAAAAGGGACCACCCGCAATTTATCCCCGAAATTTCTACAATTCACAAACTTGATAGGGGTGAGAGTCGTTGGACTGATTGATGGGCTTTTTCTGGGCTCAATAGATGCTTTATGTTTTCAGCTATGCAATGGCCCGCAACTGCTCAAAAATGTTGAGTTGACCGACCAATCCATGTGGCTAATAATCAAATCTATATCTATATATCTATCTATGTAAATATATATCCAAAAATGGAGGAACTTGCAAGTTGCAACATAACTAATTAACAAATACAAATAAATTTTAAACATTATCCGGAACTTGCAAATAATGAGTAATTGATCATGTTTTGAAAACAATGTTACTGTACAATTATCATGGGATGTCAAATGATCCAAATAAATAAATTAAATAATAAAAATATATTGATACTTAAATTCCAAGTTAAAATAACAAAAAATATATCAATCAAATATTAAATTTTTTTGACACATGTGGATAAGAAAATTTATGATTTTCTTATGTGACGGAAACATGTTTAAAATCCAGATTTAAAATTATAATAATGAAATTAAAAATCTTACATGATAAATGTATGTTAATTCTAGCCTTCTAGAGTTGTACTTAGTTCGGTTTGGTTCGATTCGATTTATGCCAAAACGTGAACAAAACCATCCTTTCTCGATTTCACAATCTCAAACTGAATAAAACTGAACAACTTGAAACTGAACCACCAAACCAAACAACTCGGTTATGTTTGATTTGTTCGGTTTCGTAGTTCGACAGAAAATTAAATTAATCATCTTTAAAAACATTAAAAAGTAGACAAATAAGATTTTAATCAATAAATTAACATCAAACATTAACAAACAAAAATAATTAGGAGTACCAGAAAGATTGCAGTAGATAAAAAGTACTTTTTTTTACAAACATTCAAACATTAACACATTAACAAACAATAAAATATAACCTTACAAAACATTAATTAAAAAAACAATGAAATATAAGTTTTGCAACGAGTCTTCCTACAAGGCACAAGCCAAGCAGTAGCAGCAAATCTCTCTCTCTCTCTCTCTCTCTCTCTCTATATATATATATATATATATATATATAGGTGAGGAGCACTATGGTTGTGCTACCTCACCACTTTTTGATAAATTTTCATTATAAAGTATCCATGTGGAGGCTTCAAAAACTCTTGGTTTTATATTCATTAACTAATAATAATACATAATAATAATCAATATGATAAGGGGTATTAATATTACTCTCTCTGTTTTTAAAATATTATCTATTTTAACCTGACACACTATTTAATAAAAAGTAATTATTGTATTATAAATATTAGTGAAATATGAGGTTTTCTTTAATGTTTTTGAGTATGTGGTCATAATTAAAGTAGGTAGAAAAAGTAAAGATAAAGTGGTAAAAATATTTTTTTTTAAGGAAAGTTTTGAAAGAGAGCAATTATTTAAGAACGGACGAAAAAAGAAATGTGAAAAATAATTTGAAAACGGATGGAGTAGTATATATAACCTCTACTATTGTCAAGAATAGAAGTTTTATATTTTAAAACTTTTGCAACTAACATTACTTATAACTAGGGCCGGCCCAACACTTATGGAGGCCTAAAGCAAACTCTAAAGTGAGGCCTTTTAAAATCAAATAATATATTTTTAATTATTACATTTTTTATTTAAAGAACATCTTTTGTGCTTTTTAGGATGCAAAATCATTTTTAAATTAGTGTAATCAATTTTATTTAATAATTCTTTTTCAATCGAATAAAGCTAGTCCACTTAATCTTTGTTGAGACATTGTTGGTCTTAGATGAAATTTTATTAATTTTAGTTTTTAAAAAAAAACTTCTTTTTGGCGATGCAACAGTTACGAGAAACATTATTTTATAAGCGATATACGCATTTGGAAAAGAATAAAGCCTTATTATATAATTAAGTATGACAATTTGTGTATCATTTTTCATTTGTATAATTTCTTTTACAAATAGTTTTGTAAATAGACCTAATTCATCAATATCAGAGTTGTCATTATGTTTTAAAGAATGTTCAAGGTTAAAACAATTGGCTTTTAAATTTTTATTATCCAATGACATTAATTTCTCATTAAGTAATCTAATGTCTTTTAAATTTTTATTATCCAATGACATTAATTTCTCATTAAGTAACCAAATGAAAAAAACTAGAAGTCACTTAATATTTTTTTTTTAAAAAGGTAGTAATTTTTTTTTGAGGCCTAAAGCAAGGGCTTCCTTGCTTCACCCATTGGGCCGACCCTGCTTATAATCAATGTGAGATAAAACTCTTCTATTGGTAATAAAGGGTGGGAGTAAGATACAACTCTTCTATTGGTGATAAAATGTGAGACTTTTAATCTATTGACTTTTAAAACTAACATCAATTTATAACTTATGTAAGAAACATATATTCTAATTCTAATATTAGTAGAGATGATGTATCTTACATTGTTTAGAAAAAAATGTTAGTTTTAAAAGTTTTATATAAAAGACTTCTACTCTTATTACTAATAAATGAGATGTATCTCAGATTGTTTAGAAAGAAAAGTTGGATTTAAAAATCTTTAGACTAAAGACTTCCACTCTTACAATAGATCTATCTTAGATTGATTACAAAATATTCTAATTTTATAACCAATAGAAGAGATGTATCACACATTGATTATAAATTGATGTTAGCTTTAAAAATACTACTATTGGTTAGAAAGTGATGTTGGTTTTCAAAGTCTTTTGATAAAAAACTTCTACCATTTTATTACCAATAAAAGATGTATAACTCACATTGATTTGAAATGATTTTGATTTTAAATCATTTTATATTATCTATAAATAAATATATATATATATATATATATATATATATATATATATATATATATATATATATATATATATATATATATATATAAAGTCTATGTAATATAAAAATAGTAAAATCCCGTCAAAATTTTCTTTCCTAAAGTAGAAAGTCATTTTTATGTAATAAAAGTGGTGGACCATTGAAGAAACTCGGCACGAACCGACCCAGAGCCCACCACTACTGAGCTAATCGGAGAACGAACCCAGCTAATCTGTAAGGAAAGTTCCTCGACTTAAGATGTGCCGAGTAATACTAGCTCGGCACGACCGTTCATTTTCTCCATCAGAGCCGAAAGCTGTGATTCCGCCTGGGTAAATACTCTACCAGCTCACCCCAACGTCGAGCTTATCATGATAAGGTCATTGAATTGTAGTTCTGCCCAAAAGCCTGATCATAAGACAAAAGTACCGCCGCACTCAGCTAACAACTCCTCTGACAGACGCCCTGTCTCATCACATCATTTACCTAATTCAACGTCAAAACAATGATGAAGGGCCGCCTCGCTCCACCAATGAGAAACGGCCACCTCCCGACCAATATCAACAGTGCAACAGCCTGATAGGGTATATAAGGGCCTCCAAGAGTTATGAAAAAGGGACTGGCATTTTTCTTGAGCATGGACCAGAGTTCAAGAGCTTTCAAAGTTTATCCCCCCACAAAACCTCACCAAAAACCCTATATAGACAGGATTTCAAGAATCATCACCATAAACAACCTCAAATTCCAGATACTTCTCCACGCTCTCTAATCTCAAATCTTTTGTTTAAGATTAGTCGGTAATCGTTGTTATAATAATCGTTACTCATGTGTTAGAGAGGGTTTGTTAATTTTTGGAAGTTTAATACGCCATATATCCTCATTGTATTTGCTACCTACGTGGACATACGACAAGATCATCACCTTTCTTGCATAATCAGTTTGGTTCCGTTGCCGAGAAAGACTCATTTCTTTAAAAACATCTCTTGCACATAGCCAAACAAAGCAATGGTGAAATGTAAGAGGCAAGCCTCCAAGAATATGACCCCCGATCGATGCATCAATTCTCCCGGAAGAACCCTTAAGACAAAATGAGGGAAAAGGCGACTCGATCCCCGTCCCCCTTGCAGGGCAGAAATCGGTCGCCCCATTACCCGAATTGTCCGCTAGGGCCCAAACAAGACTCGCGCTAGCCAAACGATTGACTAGGGGGAAAAACAAGACGACCCAAGGTAGCGATCCGGAAGAGGACCACTCCTTTGGCGCTGGCGCATTGGAAACACCAAAGGTGCCAAACAGCCCTTCGAAAACCCAAAAGCTCCTAGGGCTCAAGAAAAACTCGACGAAGAATATTCCTATTGGGAAAATCAGTGAGACCTACTCACAAGAATCCTACAAGCCGAGACCAGAATGTATGAGCTCCAACGAACAGAAGGAACACCAAAACCAATGCCAGTAATCAATGTGCGCGGCACGATGCCTGCTCACTCTGGTTAGTATGGAAAAGTTTAGGAGAGGCCGGCTTACCAGGACCAGCGGCCAAATCCACTTCATATGTAAGGGCACGGCTCGGCCCAAGAGCCACGGGTCATGGCCCTAAGTTGAATATACATGCGCGATTGTAATTCCCTGCCGAGGTAGAAAACCAGCAAGCGGATAGCGAAGAAGGAGAATCACAACCACATGCCTCGACTAACCGGGCCCATGCACAGGCCCCTCGCCCCTCTCACCAGATAACAAAAATTCCTTGAATCAAGGAACGACGCACCTCGGCCCAAGCCATCGCCGCACCGTCCCCCGTAGTAGGCTCGGCCCCAACTGGTAAGCCCATCACCGATGTCGAGATATTGGCCTGGATGGAGAAGGTTGAGGCTAGACAACGTTTATGATATTCAAATTCCCATGTTTACCATTGTTCAGATGGCTGCCCTCAAATCCTTTGGGTTCGAATATCGAGGTGCTTTTTCTTTTGTTCCTTTTGATCAGGAAGAGTTGGACGAGATCCGTGAGGCGGACATGAAGGCCCAAGCTCCCAAATAGGTTCCTCCTCCTGTCAATGGTGACAACCTCTTTGGCCGCAGCAGCCCTAAAGGTCTGAACTCAGCTCTTCTCCATAATATCCAGAGCCTTGTCCCCATAAACGGTCGACGCCAGAAAGTCAGCTATATCCTGGTCCCTCGTCGTCATAGATGCAGCCTCTACCTTCAGCCGATCATTCTCTAAGGACAAAGTCAACAACTCGGCCTTCAGCTCCTCGTTGGATCGAGCCATCTACTCACCCTCGATGACCTTTACCTTCAATGGTCTCTCTATCTCCAACCACACAGCCTTCGTAGATTCCAGCTGGGACACTTCCTCCCTCTTCCCTAGAAGCTCGACCTCAAGATCAGCAACCTTATCAAGCGAGGCGGAGGCATCAGAGGGAAGGCTCTCAACCTCTCGCTCCAGGGAAACAGTGGCCCCCTGAGCCGAGTTCATCCTTTCTTGATAAGAAGCCAAGCATATGCCAAGCTGAAAAAAGCAACGACGATGAGGTCACTCAACCAAAAAGGATAGCAACGGACAAAATCGAGTAAAGGGATCAAACGGCTACCTCGCTTATAAAAAAGGCACTGAGGTCATCAGCTGGGAATCTGACAGAGAAGCCGCCCCTTCGGCAGACTCCCGAGGAACCGCGTGCGCCATCAGCCGCTGCGCATATCTGGCAAAAGGTGGGGGGAGACTGGTAGCTAACCTGTAAAGATGCCTCAACACAAAATTGTTGTCCCCGATTGCCTCGGAGCGGCCCGCTTCGCCGACCTCGACCTTGGCAGGATCGCCATGTGGTAAGGGCAGGGCTATTGCCAGAAGAGCTAATTTTTTTCTGCTTGAGTTTCACGGCACCAACAGGGGGTAGCTGGGTCTTGGCCTTGCGTCAAGAAGGAGTGCTAGTCGCTGCCCTCGGAGGGTTCGCCAGATCACCCGCCATGGGTAGAACCTCTTCTTCGCCGTGAGCAACTGCTTGGTTGCGGTTGGCTCTCAGCTACTCCAACCGTTCCTTGGCCTCTTCCTTCTTCTGAGCTATCAGAGCGTCACGAGTTACTCCCATATCTATACAACAATAAAGGTCAGGGATAAAAAAAATAAAAATAAATAAATAAAATAGGGAGAAGAGTAAAAGAAGCAAAAGAAAAAGGTATAAGGAAAACAAACAACTTGGCACGAGGCAGCCAGGCTTGCCTTTTCCCTTACAAGCCAAACACTCTGAGCTGAAGACACCCCTCAGTACATCGGCCAGCCTTCGCAACGCACATACTCAATCGATGAACAAGCTGTCCCGACCTCCTCATACTTCACCGAAGAAACCCCAACCTTTAAAGTAGCGTGTCGTTTCTCACAATTGCCTTCCAGTCATAACTGCGGACCTGCTCACCTAGGGCATTAAGCAGGGGGGCTTAAATGGCTCGCTTCATGGCCAGGTCGCCCGAACTCAACTTCTTCGTCTTCACAATGTCGTGAGGCTCTCCCTCAGGAACCTCAAAGTTCCACCCACGATTGCACTCCACCAACAAAACTTTTTATGACCATTTATGGTCCTTGTGAACAAAATTGGCCATGAGGGGGAACCCGTGTGCATCCCTGCTGCCAGTCATCCGGAACATAGCAAGACCCATCTTGAAATAATGACAGAACAAAGAAAGGGAGGGCTCAAACCCCTGCGCCCTGGCACACACAATGAAGGACACTAATGCCCTTATCATGTCTGGGGTCAGATCCAAGGGATGGAGCTTGTCTCCCTCAAAAATTCACAGATGAACGAATCAAGTGAAAATCACAACACGGATGACTTAAATAGAGATAGATGAAAGCCGACATGACTTCGAAGCTGACAGAGCTCCCCCAGGCTCAGGGTCGGATCCGGAACTGACTCCCGAAACTGATCAGAGCGATAGGTTACAGCCCACTCGGCTACATCCTGGGGGATGATATGATTCTTAAATGGCCGAAGATAGCGAGACACCTTCTTTCCCTCTACCTCCGAAACCTCTGATCGACCAGAAATGGATGCGCCACCACTGCTCGACATTCTTTCGGCTCGCTGAGACTCCAGTGCTCTTTCAGCTCGTCGATAGTACAATACTTTCTCCCTGGTGAAAAATTGAGTGATTAGAATTAAAGCAATACGCTCTATGCTCGCAAAAACCCTCATAGGAACATCTAACGGGCAGTTCGCGGTCGAGAAAACCTCGTCGCTATATTTCTAGTGCGAGCTCACTTTTACCCCGGAGCTCGCAAGAAAGAACCTCGCCTCCCTAGGGGTAACAGCTCTTCAACTACCTTGGGATTGACGATACATGAGACCCCCTTGAAGGGACTTACCAAAGACGGATTCCAAGAAGAGAACATCCTCGCCATACTCTATGGAGGAAACCGAAGCAGGGGAGGAATAAGCCGAGCTCGACTGATCAATAACGGTTTCAACCCAAATCGTAGGGTCAATTGTGCGCACCTCGCCTGGAACACACTAAAATGAACGCTTCCAAGCACCAACCCTGAGACTTCCCCTTCGGCCCCCTATATGTCCCGACACAAGAAGTCGACTCGGTAATATCTTTAATAGGGGAAGATAAGTCAACAAAAGCCACCGAGGGACTGGCTTCTGTCTCGGCAAAAAGAGAACACTTCGATATTTCTTCGGGTGAAGAAGACAAGTCGGTAGGGACTTCTGGAATCCTAGGCGAAGGGCTCCTAATTGTCAAGGCCCTAACAAATCCCCCTAGGGCATGGTAAGACGGGACGGCTGAGGCCTTAACATTACCAGGGAGCGAGTTTAATTCATTATAGTTAACAGTCTCACTTCGTCCGACGAATCGTCGAAACTCGAAGAGCTACTAAAGGACGAAGGATCCAGGATGTAATAGGGAGGCCAGTTGCGATAGAACATTTTTGGGCAAACAGGAAACAAGACCAAGGAAAAATATAAAACTAAATCAATAAGCCCGAGGTTTATCGTAATATAGGGAAAGGGATAGTCTTATTCACCGACGGCAATCAAAGCAAGCCCAGAACCTCTCCTGAAAACGCACGAAGCTGCCAGAATAACAATTAGAAAAGGAAAAGAGAAAAGAAAAACCGTGGAAAAGGGCTATCCCCCACCGAAATCTAACTAACACAAGAAAAAGAAGAAAAAAGTAAGAATGAAAGTGAGACACTTACTGGGTTAAGGAACAAGGGAAAGCATAAAGGAGCCCAGGAAGAAATCGCTGGAGTTCACCTGAGTGCAAAGAAGAAGAGAAGAAAGAACAGTGAATGATGAAAAACGGTAAAAGTAAAAAGAAAAAAAGACAGAGACTATAAATACCTAATCCAAAGTGATGCCGTTAAAGCGGTTCAACCCGCGAACATTCCCCAAACGCATTTAAGAACATCACCTCGTTTCCCGCCTAAATACATCTTCCCAAAAAGGCGGCGCTACAATGAATTTGAAATTTGAAAGGACACCCCACATTTAATACTTTGACATAGAAGGAAGGAGCTTTTATGACGCCCAATTCCCAACAAAAATGAACCGTCATTCCCCTTTTCGCGCGAACGGCAAGCCAACAAATCACAAACCATGACAAGAGCAAGAGTCAAGGCCGAAGCCAAAGTGGTCGCCGACACTCGCTTCAAACCAAGGGGATGTTGAAGAGACATTGGTACGAGCTGACTTAGCCGGCAACACTTTGGTCAGACACGGCTTGTAGAACGCCGAATCAGACACGACTCGGGGTCAGATCCACCTTCCATCGAATTAATCAAAGCCACGAGCAACATGACCTCGCCCGAAAGCCTTAATTTACTTCAAAGACATCCCCACAATTCTTCTCATGAGTCCTCCAATCACCATTCACCTTCATCTTTCATGTGGTTGTAATCATTATCGGCGTTTGTTTCATGAAGAAAGCAAAAATGGCTCGCGCAAAATGGCTATGCCCGATCTGTTTACTTCTCGGTCCTTGATTGACGACCATGCCCGAGAAATGGGGGGCTATTGAAGGAACTCGACACGAGCCGACCCAGGGCCCACCACTACTGAGCTAATCGGAGGACAGACCCAGCTAATCTGTAAGGAAAGTTCCTCGACTTATCATGTTCCGAGTAATACTAGCTCGGCACGACCGTTCATTTTCTCCGTTAGAGTCAAAAGCTGTGATTCCGCCTTGGTAAATACTCTATCATCTCACCCCAACACCGAGCTTGTCATGATAAGCTCATTGAATTGTAGTTTTGCCCAAAAGCCTGATCATACGACAAAAATATTGCCGCACTCAGCTAACAACTCCTCTGACAGACGTCATGTCTCTTCACATCATTTACCAAATTCAACGTCAGAACAATGATGAAGGACCGCCCCGCTCAACCAATAAGAAACCGCCACCTCCCGGCCAATATCAACAGCGCAACAGCCTGATAGGGTATATAAGGGCCTCCAAAAGTTATGAAAAAGGGACGAGCATTTTTCTTGAGCGTGGACCAGAGTTTAAGAGCTTTTAAAGTTTATCCCCCCACAAAACCTCACCAAAAACCCCATATAGACAAGATTTCAAGAATCATCACCATAAACAACCTCAAATTCCAGATACTTCTCCATGCTCTCTAATCTCAAATGTTGTGTTTAAGATTAGTCGGTAATCGTTGTTATAATCATCGTTACTCAGGTGTTAGAGAGGGTTTGTTAATGTTTGGAAGTTTAATACGCCAGATATTCTCATTGTATTTGCTACCTACGTGGACATACGACAAGATCATCACCTTTCTTGCATGATCAGCCATGCATTGAAAATATAAATATGATTATACATTATATTAATTCATTACATGTGTCCTAATCAATCAAATATTGTCTTGGATTATGAAGAAGCTTCTAATGGTTTGAAAATACAATTAACAAAATATTTCAACACCATCAATATCATAATTTTATTGTCCATTTTACATGTTAATAAAATTGAGATCGGAATTATGTATAATAATCTATGCATTAAAAATTTGTGGTCTTAGAAAAGATAAAATATGACGAATTTAAACAATCGGCTTTATGCTAAAAATCTTGATTTTTTACTTTTATGTAAATGCAATATAGTCCCTAAAAAGTGTGTTTATTTTAATTATTAACTAAAAAAATAATAATAAACCACTATTTAAATTCGAGCATGAAGGTCAAATAAAAAAACCTTGAACATTAACCAACGAACCACATTTCAGCAAATCCGAACTAAATTTTTTAAAAATATATATATTACTATTTGTTCAGTTTTTAATGCTCAATCCCCCAAATCTAACCATTTTTGTATTTAAAAATTCAACTAATATTTTACTATTTTTTTACCAACTAACCAGTAAAAAGCTTGGACATCTTATCGTAGAAGCTAATTTTTTAATATAAGCAATGATCTCAATAAAGTCTTTATCTCAAAAATGTCATTGTCTCCCCCGGTAAAAACGAGAAAATCATATCCAGATGACGAAAATTATCTCAAGATGAAGAAAAAAAACTTGAGCACAAAAATATAATTCATATCGAAATACTACTTAACATACATAAATCTTCATCACAATTGTAGAGACTACCATTGACATATTTGAGATTTAATTACACATCTAATGAAATGGAAAAATAACAAATCTATAAAAAATATAAAGAATCATAAATAGACAGATATTTTTCCATTTCCATCAGACCCAAATTAAATATAACAAAATATTTCAACACATCAATATCTTAATTTTATTGTTCATTTTGCATGTTAATAAATCGAGATCAATTTTTTAATAACATTTTATACGTTAAAAATTTGTGCTCTTATAGAATATAAAAAATGATGAAGTTAAACAACCGGCTTTTGCCAACTTGTATTTCAAAAATCTTATAGTTTTACTTTTATGTAAAAGTAAGATAGTCCTTATAAAATTGCATTTATGAAAATATTAAAAAATGGAAAAAAGTAACAAACCATTATTTATAATTTCAACCTCAGCATGTAGGTCAAATAAAAGTTAAGAAAAATTAAGGACAATCATTGTACCATGTAGGGAACATCCTAAAGTATGATTCATAGCAAATCACGATTTTTAGATTAATAATTATTCTGATCTAAATATATTAATTGATATGAGATAAAAAAAGGAAAGTCAATAAAATAACAAAACAAATGTTGTGTATAATGAATTCAAAGTTTTTCCTATTACCAATATAATTATGTATTTATATTTAAATAGTTGCAATTCGCTCTTTTAATTTTATTTGTTATCTTTGTTTTGTTTGAATAAAATTTAATTAAAAAAAGATATATATCCATAAATTTAACGCACGTATATAAAATTAGTATAAAAATAGTAGTAGGCAGCAAATACAAGCCATGACATCAATGATTCAGATTTGGCACACTTCATATATATAACGGGTCAAAATACTTTAGATAATACAAATACATTATATATAATAAATAATTAAATAAAATATGATTCGGCTCGGTTTAATTCGGAAACAAAAATCATGAACCGAACTGGTGTGGACAAAAACCAAACCAAACTGCATGGTTCGGTTACACCCCTAGTTAGTTCAATTGTTATGCTTTTTTTTTTTTTTGGTTCTTTCCAAAAAAAATTCGGTTAAACTACTTACGTTTTAGAAAATTTACCATACCTTTTCTTATGCTTTAATTATACGGGAAAATTATCTTTTTTACTATCGTACTGCTCGTAGGTAATTGATTCGACCAACCATTTTATAATATCTCAAAATTGACTAATGTACTTAATAATTAGGTGCGATGTGGTCCCTATTGTTAACGAGTCATTCACTTTTGTAATGGAACTGTTAATGTGAACTAACTGAGAGATTTTATAAGAAGTATTCTTATACATATCCATTGAAAATACAAAAATGAAAAAAAATGGCAGTCTCGTCATCATTTTCAATAGAGATGTACAAGAATGCCCCTATTAAAACTTCTCAGTTAGTTTACATTAACAGTTCTGTTACAAAATAGAGGGTATGTTAACGACATGGACCACATCGTACCCAATTATTGAGTACATTGGTTAATTTTGAGATATTATAAAGTGGTTGGTCAAATCGATTACCTGCAAATAGTACGATGATCAAAAATATAATTTTCCCTAATTATAACTATATAATGCATTTCTATTTAAGTAGTTTTCTTCAACATTATTTTTTCTCTATTTTTTCAATTTAGTAATTTTTTTAATTTCACTTGAATTTAATTTAATTGAAAAAAGATATATATCCGTATGTTTAGCACACAGATGTAAAACTAGTTTTATCTAGTACTCCCTCATTCCCTAATAAATGTTCGTACTTTTTATTTTAAGATGTCTCAACTAATATTCCTAAATATTTTTTGGAATAAATATTCTACTATTCTTCTCAATATACCTTTAAACTTTCATATAATATCAACATGTCATATCTTTAGAAGTTAGCACCAACTTATTTAGAATAGTGAGATTTAATTAATGCTATCCTAACTACTTTTATCCAAAAAAAAAACCAAGAAAAAATTAACTAGGGATAGATGGGTATCCACATTTTAAAACTCATCATTAATTGTGTCATATAATCTATGTGCTTTGTTCACGAAAAATATTTATATGAGATCGAAGGAGTATTAAGCAAGCGTGCAACCTTTATTCGCCTTTTGGTACCGTTGTGTTTTCCTCTAAAAATATAATGTGACACAACAAGAAAACAGGGAGAAACTGATGAGATTGTGGTGGGGCAGTGGAAGGGAAGAGTAATTGAGGACTGCTAAAGAAAAAAAAAAGGTTGAGAAAATAAGAGAGAAATTCACAGGGAAGATGATAGATGAGAAAAGAAGAAACTGTAATATTATTCAAAGAAATAATCAATAAACAAAATTAATTCTATAATTTAATTTTAACCAATCACAAAATCAATTAATTTCCAATTTATGATTTATACATACTGATGTGCATATTTCGGATCCGTCTCGATGATATGTGAGTTTTATCTAATGGTCCATTATATTTTACATAATTTCAAAAGGCTTGGACTGAGCAAATAGTCCACGAGCTAGGCTCATTCCATCCATGTATAAATAACCTCGCTAATTCATAATGAAGGGGGAGGATTGTTGTAATTGAATTTAGGGGCTTAAATGTTTTAATTGAAATAAGGGTAGTCACGTAATTTTAGCTCTTAAATAGTGTTACGTTTAGAGAATTGGATGTTTACGTTAAGGGTCTCTCCCAACAGTTTGGTGCAAAAATTGCACAAAATCTTCAAACTAGTGCAATTTATGCACTAAATTTCTTCAACCATCTCCAACAGTTCTACTTCAAAGTTTACTCTGAAAAGAATACTTCAAATATATTCTTCATTATTTCATTTAACTTGTATAAACGTTTTTTAGTAAAACAAACGTGCTATTTTATTAAATTAATATTATATTAAATTAAATATTATGCATTAAAATTAAATGCAAGAATTTAATTGAGACTAAACTACAAACATATTAAAATTAATAATTAAATGCAAGATATTAATAAAGACTAAAATACAACCATTAAAATAACTGAAATAAACAACTAAATAGATATATTTATAAATAAATGAAAAACAACAAAATATATTTATAAACTTTATTATAAATAATTTTAATATTATAAATAACTAATAACTAACAATAAAAATAAAAATAATTGAATTAAATTTTTTTGCATTATTTAAACCAAAACATCAAATTAGTTATAATAAACTAAACAAAAAAACTAATAATAATAATAATAACTAAAATACAAAATAATTACTTAAACTAAAAAAAGAAAAAAAGAAAGAAAAAAGGAAAGTGGGGAATAGTGTTGCGATGGGCTTAAAGTTTCCCCAGTCAATCTTCAAATTGAAGCAACTTTTGAAGTTGCTGTTGATAGTACCAAAACAGTACAATTTGAAGAGACGAAGTCACAGTTGGAGATGGTCTTATGCATGCATTACAGTAACATTACATTTATGTAAAATACAGCACTGCAGCTAATTAATGGATTTTTGTAGTTGATGTAACATTACTCCGCATCAGATCGGTTTCCATTAGTTTTGCCAACCATTTTAAGAGTGTTACCTTCTTCAACCCACAAACAAACGATGAACCGAATAAAGAGGATCAGTCTTACAAAATATATCCGTAAAGTGGTCTTAATCAAGTTTTTGCCATCAACCAGACACTCAGACACTCAATATTTTTTTGCAGAAATTTAAGTTTTCAATAAATGAGGATCACACGTAGAAGGGGTGGACATATGGCTGTACCTTAAATCTTACAAAGAAATAACAAATACTTATCGTCTTATAATACATTATATTAAACTAAATATATATTATGTTTGTGCTTTCATTATCATAAAAATATCCCCGGCATAAACGTCTCTTACTTGTATCATGTTGGTCATGACATAATCAAGTATTTGAGCCTTGTTGTTTACTGAGTTTCAGACTTGCTTTCATTTTTTTGAGACATACTAATAACTATCTGCTCGGAATGCATAGTTTGAGACTTTGAGGTCATGTCCAACAAATTAAGTGGCATAGGCACTTCTGACTGTTCCATGGCTCGCGAGGCTGATTGTTGTTTAACATCAGGGCCGGTCCTGAGTTTCAAGGGGCCCATGACAAAAAAAAAAAAAAGGACCCTTTGTAAAAATGAAATCATGAATTGAACTCAAGATCTTTCACAATCTACCAGATATGTTAACCATTGGATCATATATTCTACATTAAAATTATCAACACATTATAACTTATATACAGTTCACAGACTAAAAAAAGTAACAAATTAAAACAAGTAACAACTCAGGATTCGAACCTAAAACTTCTAACTTATATCATAAGCACTTTAACCATCATATTAAGGGAATCAATTATTAAATTATTTGACACTTTAGTATATATACTAAATATAAGGTAGTACCCAAACATTTTGGACCCTAAAAATTAGGGGCCCATGGCGGTAGCTCCAGCCACCCCCGGGCCGGCCCTGTTTAACATTGTGTACAGTGTAAGGGCTGCGGTTTGGATGCAGTGCATTTAAGCTTAGGCCTGGCTGCCTTTTTCTCTCCTTTTAAGGGGTAATAACTATTAAGGACCTTACTAGTGCTGATATCATTCTCGTCAACATCCATTTTTGCAAGAGAATTAATGTGTGTGTGTGTGAGCAGTGTGTTGCATAAAGTTTGAAGAAAATTTCAGTCCCGGCGATGGAACCATGCCACTTGATGATGCCAAAATTTGCACTAGAGAACAATAGGAATTAGAATTAGGGCAATGTTAGGGTCACTCTCATTTTGCACCAAAATATGGATATTCTATGATGTAGCATACTCTTATTGGTTGGACATTATGTGGATCCCAGCACTCCAGCTAATGAGAGTGTGTTAGATCACAGAGTACCCATATTTTGGTGTAAAATAAGAGTAACCCAAGCATTATCCTTAGAATTGGGCAATGTTAGGACCACTCTCATTTTGTACCAAAATATAATACTCTATGATGTAGCATACTCTCATTAGCTGGATGGGAAAGGGGGTAACTGTAAAGCCGTTGCGGCTTGAGAAGTAATACCAGATTGTAGAGAGAAAATGACAATGCATTGCACTGAGAGCAATTAGTCCGACCTTTGGCTGTAGAGTCTAGGGTAGCTTCTCTTAATTATAGAGTTTTGCATAAGAAAGGATATAATGGGTAGTATTGAGAGTTTGTTCCGTGATTTGCGATGTGTTTATAAAAACATGATGACTCGTTCGGTGTATGAAATGGTGATTGGTCGTGAATGACATTTATACTTGATCATCTGATTTCTCTAAGATGTCTGTTGAGGGATGACAATTTATGTTATCGTGTCGTGTTTGTGCCTCATTATCGTGTTTTCATATTATATATCTTATTTGATCATAAATATAACAATAAATATTAATTTGAATATATTAACAATTTTGTGATCTTTCGTATCGTGTTTCGTATTGTATCGTGTCGTATTGGGCTTATCGTGTCATTTATCTCTGTAATCGTATTTTATAATCGTGTCATGTTGGTTCGTGCTATCGTGTCGTGCCAAGCATTGCTACCCCTCTGCTCATTGGTGAGTTTCACTTAGTTGATGGATAAATTAAAGGTATTAACTTCATGTCTAAAATCTGTAACTTAGCTAAATCCAGCTAGGTCTAAAATTTTCTTTTGATCTAAATTAAATAGCTTTTTACCATTGTAAGTGACCACGCACCTTATTTGACCAAATTTTGGACATGAAATAATAAATTACAAAGACAAAATTAATCTTAGAATGCAATTGACCTTAACAAATATAAATAGGTGTTATACCAGAGAATTAATGTTTCAATGAATTTGTATGTTTTTTTCGTCAAGTGTAGATTGTGTGAGGATCTTGATCATTTTAAACGAGAAAGGGACATACGTAGTGCTATTGGATCTTTCGTTCACCAAATGCTTTAGAAATAATTAGGCCTACGTCTAATCTATATCTTTTTCATCTTTCTTTTTCGCCAAATTGCAAAATCAACTATGAGATTTCCGCATTGACCTTTTCAGTATTTCTTTCATTCTAAGTCAATGAATAAAAGGCAATTTAATTAATAATAAAATATATTTGTGGAGAAATTTGATTTGGGGATATACAATGGATTCATACTACTAGTAATAACGTTGAGTGGGGGGATAAACAAGTCTCACAAGTTAGGGTAGGGTTGGTGAGGAACATTGTGTCTAATCTTCCTTAATCCCAAAATTTATAAAATCATTCATGCCTTTCAAAGTCCCCATCAACCTTTAATTTCATCATATTACAGTGATTAGACCTTAAGTCCCTCTTTTTCTCTTTAGTTTTTTTTTTTTTTTAATTCTGTATGTATTATACTAGAATTAAGAAACTGAACTTGATGTCTCTCACCGGCTGCGAAACCCTATATCTATCTCCCACACTTATGGTTAATTATTAGTAGTATACGTAATCCAAGTGTTGGAGAGCAGCAGTTTGAAATTGCAAAAAAATAATAATAATAATAATTACCCCCTATCTTCTTAAATTATTGTTTTAGTGTGGTTTTTTAAAAATAATAAAATAATTTTGACGTATATTTTTTTTCAATTTTATTAAATATGTGAATCATATTAAAAAAAGAATTTATTCATTTTGTAATGACATTGGAGGATGTGTATAGTATGTAAGAATGGGTTGGACAAAAGCTCATGTTTTGTAATGTTTGACCATAATAATTAAACTGGAGTATCACATTTATATTTACATTTTCTGGGAAACGCATCCAAGTAGATTAGTTGAATAGCCATTCCAGTTTTCAAAATTTGTCTTAACAAGATAGTCAGATCAACAGTTGCATGTGTTGAGTTGGTAAAATTATAAACTATCAACTTCAACTTGTGATGTTATGTATGTATATGAAGATGATGAAGATGATGAACATAATGAAGATGATGATGATGATGATGAAGAAGAAGATGAATACAATAATTGGCAAAAATAAACTCAACTACGGATGACAGGCTCTTGAGAATTTTCAGGTATAAGATAATACGACCTGGCCCGATCCAAGAAGACCTTTAGAACATATAATTGAGGGGAGGGAGTAATAATTGAGTAAAAGATTTATTTCTCTGTGCATGGAGATTGCCAGTTTAACTTTTCTCCACTGCACACTTCCTGCTTTCACTCTTCCTGTCTCCTCTCTCTCGTTGAGTACAACAGACGTTAACTCGCGGGAAACACCTTAGTTTTTTTTTTTTTGTTAATTAAAGGAAAGAAAAAGGTGAATAGGCCTTGCAAGTAATATATACAAAAAGTAATAAAAAGTAAGTAAATGAGATGGTTATCTATGGATAATAAATTAACATCCTAATTGATAAAATAGTATCTTATTTTTCTTAGAAATGTGTTTTACTGAAAATTTATGTAATAAGATCTTTCTTAAATCTTGTCATATACAAATTGAATTGATTCTTTTTTAACATTAAAATAGTATTAATATGTTTTACCTAAAAAGTTTATTTTTTAAATTAATGAATATATAATTAGTATTAAAGTTGATCATAAATACAATAGTATTTTGAGCTGAATTATTGTGTTAATATCAAATGTCAAACATAAAGTTATTGTAGACATAAATTTTGAAAATAATTTATTTTAGAATGAAAGATCAAAAAATAATTTAGGTGACAACAGATGGAGTATAAAAGTAAACGCATCAGAAACAATAAATATGTCTCATATATTGTCCTAACATCACGAAGACTATTTGATAGACCCACATTGTAACTGTAAGCCTCAAATACGTCTGCACATAAAAAGAATTAAACCCGAAATTTGGCAGTAAATAATCTTCTTGAAAAGAAAAAGAAAAAAGGGTAAACCGCGGGGTACTTAAGCAAATAAGGCCGGGTTTGTTGCTGAAGGGAAACAAGAATAATTATTCATATCTAGAACCCTCGATCACCAAGTTTTGACTTTTATACCACCACATAATTTCACAATATATATTATTAAAAATTTGCTAGCTTTGTTTTCACTGAAATGAGGGATTGAAACACTTGCACGTGTTTGCTGTCTTTCTGTTCACTATCTATCTATGGATCCAATAATCATGAATCAATGGAAAATTCTCCACCTTACACTATAAAATGTTGCACTTTTTTTCTTAATTAATTATAGCATTGTACATAATTCACAATCATCCTTACTATTTGACCATTAATTAGTTTTCCAACTATAGGATGCATTCTATAATCTATATATGTATACCATTTGAGCCATTAATTACTTTTCAATGATGCAACTAGCTAGCTAGGACGAACTCTATATATACCATGGGGGCCACAAATGACATGCCCCTTTTCGATATTTAAATTAAATTCTCTAGTTTGTATATATATATATTTTTTATAATATATATATATATATATATATATATATATATATATATAAGAAACATGGAGATTTGAAGAACTGTTTTTGCACTATTTATATAAAATCAGTTCGTAGCAAACAGTTTTAGAACTATATATGTGTGTGTGTGTCCACTTAATACTTAAATGAATTATCTAGCATCCAATTGACTGCTGAGATCCATGTTGGACAATGATACTAGTTCCAAGTTCCAACCTTATAGATTAAATAATTACCGAACTTGTCCAGTGCCCGACGACAAGAAACAATGTGACAATTATATTATCTCATTGGTTATGATATACACTTTTGATTTAATAAGAATTTAATATATTATTTTAGGATGTTTCACTTAAATAATCTATCTTAAAAATTTAATATAAAATCTTTCAACTTTACCCGTATAAACATATTGATTATATATACTCAAATATTTTCGTAATTATGATCGACTTTAATAATATTACTATAATCCTTAATGATTTAACGTTTTAAATATGGATAGAACGGAGGTGAGTATATTCTTGTTTAGTTTATTTATTATAGTCAAGACTTTAACAAATGTTTTGGTAACCTAACCCTGTTACTGGAATTAATATAAGATGCCTAGCGCGTCTTCCATCCCTGTCCCTTCCGATTCATTTGGTCATAAGGGAAAGGCCCCCCGGGGGGTCACTTGAATTCCTAAACTGTAATGGAACCTTAGTACGTATAAAAAAGGATTAAGGGTTGTGACACAAATGGAGGGCCATAGTACTAGTGCTTGCTGCCATTTCAGCATCATGTTGGCCCCAAACATTTATATCAGAACCAATCCTAAAGTCGTATTCTTAACTTGTCAATCCATATCGCTCTCATAAATCAAACCACGAGGTTCCCCCATCACATTAGGGTTTCCCGGCTAATCTTATCTGTCATTGCAAAGGCAGTTACACCATCATTGCCACCCATGGGTCTTCTCATGGTTCGCCTGATAAATCGGACTTCCAAACACATAGTTACACGATCATTTGTTGGTTTGTAGTAGCAACCAGTCACTCCATTCAATTCGTTCCTAAATTATTTTCATATTTAGAGTTTTTGAGTCAAGTCGAGTGTTCTACAAAAAAAAATAAATAAATAAATTGACGTACATTTTCTTTATTTTTGAAGTAAAACATTTAAAATAATATATTAAATACTTTGTCTGAAAAATAAGGAGTACATTTTCTTAAGATTTTGATTGGGGGATCAAAGTAAGAATCAAATTATGATACCGTATATACATGTGAATGGTAGTAAGATCATAAGAAAAAGTTCACAAAAATGGACACAAACTGCAGTTAATTTGTGAGTTCTGCTCTTATTAAAAAAATTAAGATTATAGTTTTATTTATTTGTACATTTTTCAAATTGCAATAAAAATTTATTTTAAACAAACTAAAAAAAAAAAGGAAACTTTTATTTTTGGGACGGAGGAGGAAGTATTATGTAGTGAGAGACGACATATATTTTGTAAATTTGTTTGAACCATAGTATTTTCGCTCGACTTATGGGAGGTGCTCAGGGCCGTTCCTAAGCATTGTCTAAAGGGGCGACCGCCTAGGGCCCAAAAAGCATTCGGGGCCCAAATTTTTTATATGTATAGTGTATATATAATACATAATATTAATAAATATTAAAAGGGATGAAAAATTACCAATTGGAAACGACTTAGTTTTGGAGACGATAGGATGCGATAGCCAGCAGACGATTAGACGAAAGGGAGCTTAAGGCTGACAGCCGAACAAAAGGATAGAACGATCAACGGCAAAGAGCAAACCCTCGACCTCGGGATTCTCAATCTCTTCAATCTTCCCTATGCTATGGCCACCAGATTTTCCACTCCACCTTCGGTTCGACTTTCGACAGTTCTTCTTCCTGCAGTTCAATTGACGAAGACTTTGTTAGTTGACGAGAGTTTTGTACTGAAATTCGATGTTTTTATAGATATTTGTAAAATAAAAACTCAATATATTTTGTTTAATGCATTAAGAAGTTTATTTGGAAATTGAAAATTTCATTTCTCATTGGTATTCACAACTACACAATTGTGTATTATTGATTCGTTGGGGTCCTTATTCATTATTTTGTCCCGGATCTTTGAAATGTCAGAAACGGCCCTAGGCAGTGCCCACTATTGTTCTCCAATGATGTGTCTTCTCGTGAGTGCTTGATTAGAAAAATGGACCGGATGCATTGAAGAAAGAGTATTTGCCCTAAAAATGTAAAACTATAGTATAAAGAGGCCATGATAATGGTTGAATAAGGCCACTGATGCCAAATTCTTATTCCCAAGTGGGGAGTTCATTTTGTCTAAACGTTATTATAAATTCAATACACATGCTAGCTAGGGTTAGCTAGCGTAAGGAACCAACCCACTCAGCTTAAAAGCTCATTTATATCCAAAGCTCTTTCCACTAAATAAAGCTTGTGCTTTCTTTCCTTTCCTTTCCCTTCCCAAATAGATAGTTTGAAAGAAAGAGGAAATTAGGGTTGTGGAAGCGGTAGCTAGGGTAGTTGTATATATACATATATATGTGAACAATTAAGGAGGAATTGAATACTACTAAGTAAGCATGAAGAAGAGGCAAGTAGTTGTTAAAAGAAGTGGATCCAACAGAACATCGAGTAGTTCGACGATTCGGACTGTGAGGTACGGAGAATGCCAGAAGAATCATGCAGCTAATATTGGAGGGTATGCAGTGGATGGTTGCAGGGAGTTCATGGCTAGTGGAGAGGAGGGAACGACGGCTGCGCTAACATGTGCTGCCTGTGGCTGCCACCGGAATTTCCACCGGAGAGAAGTTGATGAGGTAGTTAGTGAGTCTTCTTCTCCATCTTTTAATGGTGTCTAATTAAAGACTCAATATAAAAGAGAAAGATGGAAGAGGAATTGCAATTGGAAATGAAGGCCGTAATTAATCTGTGTATGTAAGGGCATATATATATATATATATATATATATATATATATATTTATAATTATTTGCGTTTGTGATTGTTGTGTAAGTCTTGTACAAATGAATACTGATTTTCACATCAACATTATATATATATATATATATATATATATATATATATATATTTTTTTAATTTTTTTTACATTACTTTGTTTTTCTACAAATTAAATATTGATCAGTGTGGCATTTTTCTTTTATATATTCATGATAATTATAGATAGTGTAGAAGTAAGTTCAGATGACTCCAAAGATAAGTGGTGTGATTAGACATATTGCCTTGAGAACCAGCTAGCCTGCTTGCTTAATTATGGTTGTTTAGTGGTCACTTTTGTGTCAAATAATTGGTATTTAATTTGCACGGCACTTAGTGGCCAAGGGATCTATATATGAGATAATCAAGAATGAATGGGATTGTCTCTATTAGCTAGTAGTCAGCACCATGAGAGAGAGAGAGAGATAATTATACAAGTTGAATTATGACAAAATCTCAGTTTAATATATTAGTATAAGGGAAAAACTTAGGTAAAACGGTTTTACAGTTATTTTTTGTAAGACGGATCTTTCGTAACCGACTCATCGCGTGTTGATGGGTTGAGTTGTGAGAGAGTGTGGCTCCGTCTTACGAATTAAGATCCGTAAGATTGTCTTAGGAAACTTGCTCTTATTATAATCATGTAAGGTTTGTGCCAATCTTAGAAAAAGGTGACAAATTAAGTTATATAATCTGATTAATCTTTTATTTCATATATAGTTGTGAATTTGGAATCGGAAAGCAATTGAATAAATTTCATGGAGTTTGAAAACACACACATGTATAATGCTTAATGCATGTGAATATAATTCATATGATCTGATGGAGAAGTGAAGTGAAGTGAGGGTCACATGGATACAGCAAATAGCATCCAACTTTACAGCTTCAACTTACAATATTATGACCAGTGAGAGTGATCTCGCATCTCATCAAAGTCTCCGGCCATGGCTATGCAAAAATAGTATTATCCTGTCCCCTTTTTCAAGCTGTTCATGTCTGCTAGCTTCTTCATCACTAATTTATAATCCAATGGATTGGCGTATCGTGTATATATAATTAATAATTAATAATAAGGCTTTCTTCTTTTGAAGCTTTGAAGATTGACAACCAGACACATAATAATCTTTAATTAATCAAACTTTCCTACTGCACTCAACCATTCCATTTCATTTCAATTTGCATACTTGCCAGTTAATATTCAAGTTTTAGTAGTCATTTTGTCTTGTTTCTGTTACCATTTTCTTGGATACCAACCACTATGATTCTCACTGCTACTTAAATCGTTTGTTGGTCACCTTGTCAAACATCAAATCCATCACTTAGTGCCTTGCCTAGCTACCAATCATAATTATTTGTCCAGCGATTAACCATGACTACGTAGTTGTTGTCCTTATTACATGAATTCAAATCAAAGTTTTTGTTTCTCCCACATATTTGTTTCTTAAATTTGGTGTACGTTTATATATTATTCAAAAAAACAAGTTATAATTAAAATAACAACTAATGGCATTTTAGGGTTCATAGTTTATATACACACTGCAAGTTAGAAGTTTATACCTCCATTTTTCGATCAAACTATATAGTTTGTTAGGTTTTAATTAAGCGATAAGCCGGTACGTGGTGTAATGTTTTTTTTGTCCATTTTGGTCATTTTGCATCCATACATCCAACTATTTCAGCCATGTGAGCTGGGGATAAAAGGAGTTGCAAAATGACCAAAAGGATAGAGAAAATGGCAAGTAATTAGCACATGATGACATAACACCAAAAATCTAATTGAAGTCGCAATATTGTCTTTATGTTTCCAGCTTCCTATAATACTTGATGACGCAAGATATCTTAATATGAATGGATATTCGCTATTTGACTTAGGCCTCGTTTAGTGCAGTGTTTTAAAAACACAATTTTTTCTAAATGCAGTGTTTTTAAAACGCAGCATTTTCAAAACGTAATTTTTTTTCTTGTAAACATGTTTGGAAAATTATTTCAAAACGCTATTTTTATAAACAAAATAGTTGTAAACACAACACATTTTTAAAATCTTTGCGTTGTGTTTTAAAATCTTTGCGTTGACTTTTTAAAAAGCTTTTTTTACGCCGTTTTTGTCAAAATGCTCTACCAAACAAGCACGTAGTATCTATGCCCTCAATTATAATGTGGAAAATTAACATTGTTATTCAAATTGTGAAAAAGTTGGTCGACGTGTCAATCCACAGTTGCATTTAATCTTATGTGGCATATACTCATCAGAAAATCCTCTGCCAAGTCCCAAAATGAAATTTCAACAAACAATTCAACCAAATAATACTCATCAGAATTCCTCAAATTAAATGGTTAAAGAAGTTAAAAGTGAAAATTGGGTAAAGATATGTATTATCTTAAATTCTTAATCGAGTGAAGGACTGGAAGAAATCGTAGAGACCAGAGGGACTACCGAATGGATTGAGGAATTGAAATCGTCGAAACCAAGAGAGAGAGAGAAAGAGAGTGTGAGTGGTGATAAAAACAATTCATTTTCATGTTCACAAACGCGAATCGGAAGAATCGACTGTCCGTCTCCCAACCTCTCCACTTCTTTCGTTCGTCTCAAACTTCGATATGTAATTGCTATATTCGTCACCCACCTCGCCCTAGCCCAGATCGGCCCAGACAACAACACAAGCCGATTACCATTTCTAGAAATTAGGAAATGAACCTCTCTTCTTTTTTTCTATTTCATTTTCCTTTTTCACTTTTATAATAAATAAGAAGCTTTTTAGCACATCTTTTTTTTTTAACCGCATAAATAAGTCTACTTTCATAAATTTATTCAATAATTCCCAATCACCACTCCGTCTCTCTCTTCGTCTTCCATAATTGGCTTGCATCATGAGAGAGAAGCTTTTCTTTTAACAGTCTTCTCAAAATCGTCAATTGATCATATGAGTCTTTCTTTAAAGTTTCCAACTTCTCCGGCGGGTCTTCTAAAGAATTCCCTTTGAAGGCTATCCTTAGACTGCACGATTTTTTCAGAAAGATTTATTGGTAGCAAGTTATGTGCCAACGATTCAAGCTTCTTCCCCCTAGTTTCTTGCTTTGTAGCTGAGCTTGAAGAAAAAAGATATATCTGCTTTTAATTAAAATATGACAACTAATTGATTTTGATCCCTAGGAATTTATGGAAAAAAGAAGGTGAGATTTGAATAAATATGGAGAAGTGCACGGTTGTGATGTAATGTGAGGTTCTAATTCGTACTCTTTTTTTCTTATCTGAATTCAAAGCATCCCGATGCACAATTGATGCAGCAAAATATAAGGGAACACCGCGTGCCAGAATTGTGATGCACTAGCTTTGGATTTGCGATGCAATGTGTGCCTAAATTGTGATTCATCGACTTTGCATTTCCAATGCATTGCATGCCTGCTGACGCAATACGTGCATGAATTACGATGCACCGACTTTGGATTTGCGATGCATCGTGTGCCAGAATTGTGATGCACTGCGTGCCTGATAAGTGCATGTTTTCCTTTCATTAATGGCATAATCGTTTTTTCGCCCCTAATAGTTTTTTTTTCTTTAAAAAAAAAGGGTTTTGTAGAGGTTAAAAATTATTGAAAGGGGACCGACCCGAATGTCTCCCTAGTATTATAGTATAACAGAAATGCAAAAAATAAGGAGAAGACCTCCGCACAATTCGTCTAAGGAACAAAAATGAACGATGGTTGCACGTAGGTTAAATTAGGAGTGAGCAAACCCGCCCATAAGGCCCGCACTACCCTCGATGTCCATGGTTGCAAGGCCCCATGCCCGCAAAGTGCCCATCGTCTTCTAGTCTAAGTGTCAAGCCTTCTTTCCCCTGCTCTTAGATATGTGTCTCTGCACAGTGTAGTCTTCCAGATCCGACGATTTCTCCGACCGACTAAAGTCTTCCAAATCGACGAGCTTTCTGGTCTCTGCAGTGCACGGTACCCCCCCTCTCTCTCTCTCCTCTTATTCTCTGGCACAATATTTAGGTAATATGGTCTCGCCTCTCAGTGTTGATCTGTTTTTGCATTATGTCATAATATTTAGGTAATATGCTCACTTGCTCAATGTTTGTCAATTTGATTTTCTTATTTGACATTTAATTTGAAATGAAGTTGTTCATTTTTTTTTGTTCATCAGTATTCAGTTCTTTTTTTTTTTCATCATCAATTCAATTTTTTTGTTCTTCACAAGGCCTAATTAATAATTTATATTTTTTAAATGAATTTGCTTCGTGGGTTTTGTCTTAAATGATTTATCTGTGTCTTGTCTTGATTTTTTTTAGAGATAGAAACATAAACTATTGAGAAAGAAAATAAAAATGTTGAAAAAGTTGAGATTGATTTAGACGGGGAGAATGATTGTGATCCTAAAGTCACGTCATGGGTGTCGAATCATTTTAAGAGCAATTGAGAAGATTGAATTATGTAAAAAATTATCAATTATTATTAATTTTTAATTATATGTTTGTCATTTTGATTTTCTTATTTGACATTTAATTTGATTTATCTTATAGATGAACTAGTATACGTGCCAGTGCCATATGCACGGTGTTGGTGTGGTATCAGTTAAATGAATTGTTGGAATAAACAAAACTCATAACTAACAGGATAATTCAAACAAAACCCACAATTGAAGGTTTTATATGTAATTGTAAAGAGATAATTCAAACATAACTCATAACTGAGGGGTTCATTTGTAACTCACATACTTACGAATCAATCTGGACCGTCAGTTGTGTTTAGCGCAATTCGATCAGGGCCACTAGTTAGATCCTGAGCTTTTTATAATATAGATTGAAAATTCGACCCAAGATTCGTACAAATTGTTTCGATGATGATTGATTGGGGAAGATAAATTTAAAAAAGGTAACATTTTGCTAGCTTTTGCCTATTTGATTTGTTGTTTTTTTTAAATTTGTTTCATAAATTTCATCTAACTTTTTTGGTTTCATGTAGATGATTTTCTATGGTTACTCAAGATGATGGACCGAAGAATGTTTGATCTCAAGTTGATGGATTTTTGGTTTCAACTAACTTTTTTGGTTTCATATGACTTTTTGCTAGCTTTTGCCTATTTCAATTTCTTTTGAAGTTGGAACTTGTAATTTTAAATTTGAAGTTGTGACTTGTAATTTTAATTTTTAATTTGAAACTTCTAATATTAAAGTTTAAGTTGTAACTTGAAAATTGTAAGGTTGAGAACTTGAGAGTTGGGATGATAAGTGTTTATTTCATTTAATCTCTAGAAACTATTTATTCTCGTTTAAATTTTTTTATGGGTATAAAATATATGGATCGAAATTATTTTAAAGTCCAAGATTTGATAGGTATAAAAACATCAAAACATATAATTCAATCTACAAGCTCATCAAAGCCTGTGCACATATAATGCCAATTAAAACCCATCAACTTTATGCCCGCATGAAGCCCACTAAACTGGGCTTTGAAAACTGAAGCACATGGTTAGATGAACACATATTGGGCTATGCCAAAGCCCGTGTGTTTAAAGCTCATGTGCACCCCTATGTTAAATACCAACACTCATTGCAATGAGCAACCGCAATTAATGCTCGAACAAGAGGCCCAAGGCTCAAGGCCCAAGTTAGATATCGGATAGTGCGACAAATAATTTGGGGATAAATTCCAAGTCAGTTCACTTTGCAAGATTTTCAACTTTTTTAGTTCCCAAGGTTTTTTGTGACCACTAAAAATCACTTTAATAAAATTGTTCCTAAAATGTTCACCGTTGTCTTCTTCCGAATTTTCTCTATTTCTCGCCTGACCTATTCCTCTCGCTCTCTCTCTCCCATCCTTTATCCTATACCTTTTCCCTTTCTCTCTATTTTTTTACTCAACTTTATCTCTTACTAGTGACGCTGCAGATGATGATATCATAAACAAGTCTCGTGAACTCATGGTGGATTACCTGAACAATAACAATATTAATATATTATATTATTTTAATTTTCTTTGGTTTCATCTCCTTCGCTTCTTCAGCGAATTTGTACTAGAGTTCGCACTGTGTTACTTGGAGAATTCATTGAGCAGTGGTGATGATTTGAGTACTATTCAGTTTACTATTTTTATGAATTTTTTGATTATAATTCACTTGAGCATATAGATATTCTGATTTATGTAACTTTACTAAGTGGCTTGATAGTATAATCACTGCATGCATTCTTACCAATCCATTTAAACCAGAATATAGACTTAAGCTTGAGAATACTTGGCATTCAAATTGAAGTAGGGATCGACAATAGCACATATTTTAGGGACAGAGGGTAAATTTGGCAGCAATTTTTTGGATTTGTGTGCACTAACTGAACCCACTATATAGACATCGTGATGCAAAATTTTAAATTTACGATACAGAATTTGGAATTTTAAATTCTAATGCAAATTTTTGGATTTGTGATGCACTAGGTGGATCCCCTATACCGCACAATTTTGGATTTACGTTGCACGATTTGGAATTAATAAATCCCTATGTAAAAATTGAATTTGCAATAAACAAATTTGACTACCCATGCAGAAAATCACAATGCATAATTTTGGATTTAGAATGTATAATTTGAAATTAGTAAATCACAATGCAAAAATTGGATTCGCGATACACAAACTTCATAAATGAGATTTATCCGGTCAAGAATTAGGAAAATTAAACCATGAGCGGAGCAAATAATAAGGTAAGAAAAAGTAGTCTCCAACTGATTCAGCTCCAACTAATGCAAAAATGATGGCCATAACTTCACATGGAGGCTTTTTGAGAAATACGGCAGATCGAGAAATAAAATTTTCCTTCCTTTAATTTCTTTAAACTTAATTTCCATCTCTATTGACATGTTTGAAGAAAACCAACGTTGCATTTGGGTCGACGCATACATGATCATTCATACACACCATACTAGCTATATATCCTCTATCGAAAATCAAGCCATCGATTCATCGCAATAGTTAACGAGGCTGGAATCAACCACGATCACATCCATCTGCACCCTCTTGTACGTATACCTCTTCGCAAAAAAACACAAAAACACACAGATTCAGCCCACTCATGATTGTCAATAACCATAAAAATTGCAATGCATCGACTTGGATTGCGATGCAACGCGCCCCTAGTCCAATTTCATTAAGGGTATGTTCCTCTTTTAAACCCAAAAGTGCATTTTGTCAGTTAATTAAAATATAGAGAACTTTAAAGATTGAAAATTATAAAGAAGGAATCAATCCGGTTACCACCCTTAAATTAGATGAGTGTATCAGACCATGCTTATTCAAGGTTAAGTATGAATCAGATTTGGGCCAGATTTAGGCTTTCACTCCTTTAGGTGATTTAGCACTTAGTAAAACTATACCTACACTAGGTTATTGGGTGAAATTCATTTCAACCGTTAAAGTATCTTATGTTTTTTTTTTTAAAAATCAGATCAGAAAAAATGTAGTTTTAAAATTAAAAAGACTACTATAACCTTAAAAAAAGAATTTTTTAACATAGACAACTACTTAAAGAAGCATGTTTAAGAAAGGAAACCCCTCAAAGCTTTACTTGCTCTTTGTTTAAGATCTTGGTCGGTGTTAAAGAAGCGAAGCCAAATTTTATTTGGTACATTTGTTTAGTTATTTGAAACGAATTTCACCCGAAGTTTTAAATAAAGTCATCTACTTTCTAAATTATTTGATTCTTATCCAATGGAGCTCATATAGTCATATAGTTTTGATCATTTAATTAAGACAAATGATATTACGAGCTAGAGCTTGTGATATTAATACGAGCTTTAGTGTTAGAGTCGTTGGATGATTAAGCTGGTTGTGATTTGGAATGTCTACATTATTATTTAGAAAATAACATATTTGATCTAACGGTGTAAAATTTTTAGTAAATTTGATCTAACATCACTAACACTCAAATTTGTAGTAATATCACAAGCTCTAGCTTGTAATATCGTAGCTCATTAATTAATACTATAATAGTCTGATAGAACTCAATTCAAAATAAAATTATCGTGCTTAAAATGATAGCTATATTATTACTTAAGCTTACCATTCAAACTTGGATGAGTTTTGAATAGCTTGATTCGATTTATAATATCTTTAAAAGTTTGTTTAGCATGTACGACTTTGGGAGTTTGGTACATGGTTTTGTACTTTTTATCTCACGAACTCTGTGTTTAATTATTATAAAACAAAATTTTAACACTCAAAATCTCGATGTCAAACACACCATAAATGAAATGAAGGTTAGGAGAAGAATAGTTTTGAGTTAGTTTAGTTGATAATAATCTTAGGCCGTTCCAAATAGTTTAGCACACATCTAATGTTCCTTTATATTTCAATCGTACAATTTTATATTATTTTATTTGGTCTTTTTTTTTTTTAATAAGGAGATATGTAAAGATGAGACTGGGTGGGACAACAAACGTGATGGATGATTTGAAGCCATGTAGGCAAATATGCTCGGCAAACTTTATTTTTTTTCCATAATTATTTAGTAATCGATTTTATAGCAACCTCCTTCTTCATGTTTGTCACCCCCTTAAGCTATTATACCCAATAATAATTAATAAACTCTATTGATTGATAATCACTTGAATTAAGCACCATTCCATCCGGAATTAATCTATCAAAAAATTAACAGAAGTGAATCATGTAACCACGTGAGTCATGACGATCAAAAATATTAAAATAAACAATCAATCACTAAATTACCCAATTATAACAAAATCCCAAGTCTAAAATTGCCTATGGTCGAGTTTGCTGGCTATGTGTGCCACTGTTGTTTGTGTGTGTGATTGAAGGTGGCCAATAGGAATTCAATTTTGATTTGGATAATTTAGGTAAGGTAAAAACTTGTGTAGGACGTTCTTACGGATCCTAAATCTGTAAGATGAAGCCTCAAAAATAATAAAAAGAAGGCTGATGGAGTAGGTAAACCATCAATAAAGACCGTGGGTTACCCAGTAAAAATGGGTCAAAATGTGAGAGAAAATAGGCAAAAAAATTTAACATTTGCTGTCGAAATTTCCTTCCTTCCAAGTATTGCAATTTCATCCTCTGTCAGCTCCGTTAGCTTCATTTGTCTTGGAATGCTTAACTGCCCCGAAAGTCTTTGTAAATTGATTTGTTAATATTTGTTTTTGTTTTTAGTTCTAAATTTGACTGAGATTAGTGGTAGGTTTGTATATTTTTATTCATTTTACAAACATAGACAAGTGTGTGATGAAATGACAAACATAAACAAAATTTAAATTTGTAGTCAATGTGTTTAAACTTTGATGTAAATTATCGAAAAAATAGTAATTATATCTTAATTTTAGGTCCGACTAGTCCCTTAGGCGCTAAGCGCTGGTGTACCATCTAACGGCCGCCTAACGATTTTTAGAACATTGCCCCACCCACCTCGATTTTGTTTTATGTTTCACGATTTTTGTTTTATGTTTGATGATTTTTTTCGACTTACTTAGATTAGTCTTGAAATCATCATGGGACATTTTTTTTTCATATTTAATAGAGTTTGACAATTTGGAATTAGAATATAAAAGTATATCACTATACACAATTTGAAATTAGAATATAAAAGTAAATCCTGATTCATAATTTTTATTTTTCAATACATAAACTAGATTATTGATGTGTCGACTTGGAATTGCGATGTAACGGACGCTTATAAAAAAGTGTCTTTTACCTGTTAAAAAACATCATATACTTTACAAATTAGAAAATTTTGGAATCCACCCGGTTATCACCCCATAAATTATTAATACAACATATCATTTTCAATGCGTAAGATGGATAGTTAGTAGATTAATTGTCACTTTTATTTCGAATTATTTAAAAGTCCACTTCTTTAATTAATGTATATGAAACACTCACTTTGAGATGAAAAAAAAAATTACCGATCCCAAAATGAATATCTACTTCTAAATTTTCTTATTTTAACGTGTCCATATTTGTATAAAGTTATTAAATCGATATTTGTTAATTATTATATCCGAGTATTAATTTGCAATGATAGCATTGATAAGGAGTAATGTATAAGTTCTACATCTTCTGTTCCTTAAAAAGAGTTTATCATTTCTCTTTTACTATTATGTTTCAAAATAAGTGTTATTTTAGTAATTTACACATAAATTTAAAAAACTTATAAAAAGACTGATATACCCTTATTTAAGTTCATTTAATATAGTTAAGTTACACTAGTATTTTCTCTTTCCTCTTAGCAATCTCTTCTCTAACATCATTTAATTTGAAAGTAATAAATAAGAATAGTTTTAGCAAAATATGAACAAATGTTTTTTGAAACCCTATAATGACACTTATTTTGGAACAAAAACACTTTGTTAAAATGGCTCTTATTTAATTTGGAACAGAGAGAGTAGTGTGTAGCCCGTGCTATGTACTGAATTCCAAAAACCTTAAAAAGTTGTAAAATAAAGTTTAAAAGGCCGAGCAATTAAGAAAGTAATTAATTATGTTCACTTTATTAGAGTAATTATTACTCAAATAAAAAGTAAATGATTATTATAATAGAATTACATGAATTAGTAGAATTCTTAAGGTTTCATTTTAAATGGTATATATTCAATATCATAATGAATAAAATTGATGGTCATTTTAATATCCCATTAATAACATAATTATATTCAAATCATTATTTCTCTTTCTCTCCTCCTCCAGTATTTCTATGAGACGGATTTTTTTGACATGACCTACTGTTTATCAATAGACTGGCTTGTAAGAGAATGAGATTCCGAACTGACCCACTGTGTAATCCGTGCTTTGCAAGAGTGGTTTCTTTTTTCCTAACTAAATTTATTTAATATGATACATATTTATTTTATAAGACATAATATATGATATAACTGTATTAATTGAAACATGAAATGGTACCCCCAAGTCTCCAATAATCCAATGTCATTTAATAATAAACTGAATTGAAAAAAATTACAAATTAGTAAAATTAAGTTTAAAAGGTGGTCAATTAAAAAAGTTATTAATTATGCTCACTTTATTATTATTAATGAAATAAAAATTAAATGATTAATATAATAAAATTCTTAGGTTACATGAGTCAGTAGAATTCTAAAGTTTCCTCTTAAATAGTACATACCCAATACCCTAATTAATGAAATTAATTATTATTTTTAATGTCACATTAATAAAATAATGAAATTATTTCAAAGAAATACAATAAGATTCCGTTGAATAAGGAAGGGAAAAGTGGTTAGAGAAGGAAAAAAACTCAATTGGATAAATTAATACTCAAACGAAAATGGGAAAGAAATCTTTTCTTAGTGTACCACGTCAAAGAGTATTCATATTTTTGTGTAAAATGAGAGTGGTCCTAGCATTGCCATTTCCTAAGGGTAATGCTTGGGTCACTCTTATTTTGTAGCAAAATATGAATAATCTATGATGTGGTATATTTTTATTGATCGGACATTTTGTGGGTCCCATCACTCCAACCAATGAGAGTGTACCACATCATAGAGTATTTATATTTTGGTGTAAAATGAGAGTGGCCCTAGCATTACCCTTTCCTAAGGGTAATGCTTGTGCCACTCTTATTTTGTACCAAAATATGTGTACTCTATGATATGGTATATTTTCATTGGTTGGACATTTTGTGGGTCTCATCACTCCAACCAATAAAAGTATATCACGTCATAGAGTATTCATGTTTTGATGCAAAATGAGAGTGACCCTAACATTGTCATTTTCCTAATTGATTCTAAGTTTTCCTTAAAAAAGAAAAAACTTTTAAGCATCGGATTTATTGGACATCCTTCTTATTTCTCTCTGCGAAATGGCATTGCGTTTGGCTTAAAAAAAATCTCGTAATAGTTCAAAAAAAAAGGTGAATTTGTTATACTTGTTATTTTATGTATTAATATTTTATATAAAATACATACATTTGGTAAAAATGCTTGTAAGCACTAGTAGTTAAACAAATATGTTGAGATTTTAATTTATTAAAAATATTTTTATGGTTAATACACAATAAATTAAACTCAAGGAATTCAATACCAAAATTAATATTGAATTAAAAAAAAAACTAAAAACAATCAAATATCAAAAGCAAGAGCAAGAGAAAAATAAAAACCAATTTATATCGAGAAGAAAATATCAAATCTTAAATTAATACAAAATCGATGAAAGAAATAACACAAATAAAATCATCACTAAAATAAAATAAAGCATTAATAAAAATAAAATAATTGTTTAAAAACACAAAAGCAACAATCAAGATCAAACCAAATAAAACTTTCACCAAAATCTAAACTAAAACTAAAATCGATTCCAAAATCAAAAATCACAATCTATCAAAATTGATATTTTTTTTTATCAAAATAGAAGAAAATCAAAAATCAAAAGCTTAATTGAAACAAACCTATTAATCAAGAACCATAAACAAAAACTGAAACCTAAAACAAATATAGGAATCAATAACAAAAACGTAAACTGAGAATCATATTTAAAATCTAAAATAAAATATCAAATAAAAGTATTATCAAAATCATCGAGTGAACTAAATTTAAAATTAAAAAGTAAACCAAATTAATTATGAGGGACAATGCCATGACAGAAATAAAAAAATATATGGTGGTACCCAAACAATGAAAACGAAATCAAAATTAAAGAAATTTTTTAATTAACCATACATAAAATCAAAACCAAACCCAAAATCAAAATTCTATCACTTATTCAGTAATTATTTCATGATAAGAAATTGTTATAAATTACTTGATTTCTCATTAAGGCCAACTCGTCTGAAAATGTATAGATAGCATTCAAAACTGATATATGTTTTCTTCAAAAGAAGTAAGAAAAACGAAAAAGAAAAAACCAAAGTGCGAACCTTCAAGAAAGCAAAAGAAATGGCTTTCGTGCATACATTTGATTTTGGTGGGTGGTGGAATAATTCATATAACAGTTAGGAGAGGTGACAATTAATCATCACCCTTCACAAACTTGATGGTTGTTTTTACTTAATTTCTTTGTATGCATATGTTTGAAGATGAAGCATGGAATGAAAAAATTAGGCTTTGACCACCTTACCCGAGTGATCCTTTTGTTGAGAGATGCATGTTTTTTGCTAACTTAAATGCGCAATATCAATCTCTTTAAATTCTTGAGTTAATAACTAAAATACTTCTACAATTGCTAATAGTAGGAGTCTATATGAAGGACTATAAGTATTACATGGTAGAGGTGAATATCCAAGGTTATATCTCTTGTAATTATGTATAATTATTAGATAATGGCAAATAAATCATTTAAGGTAGAATTTGAAAAATGTTCAATTAATAGAAAGCTTGAGAATGCAAGTTTAACAAAATGATATGATGTATCACAACCTTAGGTTCACTCGCTTACACATGAGCTTTCTCCAAGAGAGAGAGATTTTCTCCAAATTTTAACAAGGGAGAGATTTTCTCCAAAAAAATATTGTCACATTCTTTTTTAGAAATTACTTTTAACATTTTATCTTGTTTTCCTTGCTACTTTAATAATGGGTCTCGCTTGCACGTGAGCTTCAAAAGAAAATGTTTCATTCGTTCCATCTAAAAAGTCTATGTTAGAAAAAGTTTAACAATTAAGAAATAGATAACTAGTACTCCCTATGTTTCAATTTATTTGACGTTTGAGAAGCCCATTTTTTTCCGAAAATATTTGACGTCTTACTAATCCCTAGGAATTCTTACCTTTTGTTTCCAGGCTTACCCTTATTTATAGCTACTACAACTCTTCAATGTTTGACCTTCAACCTTCAACATTCCTCATGTTCCCGATGCTTAATTATTCAGTTCTCATGTTTATTCTTCAAAATTCGTTTTGTTTCCATTATACTCATATACAAAGAATTTTGTTGAAAAAAATGTCTTAGGAACCCTAGATTCTTTTGATTTTGGAAACAGTCATTTTGATTTGAATATCCCTACCGCTCGTAATTTTGATTTAAACAAGTTTTCGGAGGAAGGAGATGAATTTTATGAAGAAGAAGAATTGCAAAAAACCCTTCGACTAATGTTGCAAATTTATCTTCCCAATTTTTATTAAAAAGTGAAATTAAGGAAAAAAAAGTGTGCTACAGGAGGTTGTTTCTAAGGAAGATAATTTTGCTATGGAAGGGTGCGGTGCACCGCAGGAGGTTGTTTACGAAAGACAATTTTCGTCACTGTTTTGTCACTTTTATAATTCATGTGATATTGACTAAATTGATTTTATACTATCATTATTCAAGGATGACAACATTGTAAGAACTTTATTGTACTGTAATTATGAAGTTCTTTCCATTATTTCTTTTGAAAAATTGATTTTGGATTATTTCTTACTTCAAACATTGACATTAGTGGAAGAGATCCTGTTGACTAATCCTTGTTTGATGGTTGAGACTATGGGACAGCCAGTTGAATTCACGGTTTCGAGAGCGAAGAATGTTGAAAGGAATTTAGATGGAGTGGATTATAAAAGCAGTCGGCCATTTAGGAATTCGAGAGTTTACTCTAACTTGGGTTTTAGGAATACTTTGATGGATCTCTTGGTCGGAACTGATGGGGATTAATCTGAATTCTCGGGAGCTCGTAATTAGTCTAAATCCAAATCGAAGAATGGAAGTTCTGTTGGAAATAACAATTTCAGTCAATAACAACATACATCTCAAACATGAATTGCATGTCAATAACATAAAAATTGAAGAATAGTTAGTATACTTATCATATCGAGTCGCCTGTAAACAGACTTGTCGTAGAGAAAATCTTTCCCCTTGCTCATGTGATTTCGGGTACCGACAATTTCCTCTGTGGATAAAACTATCACAGAACACATATCTAATCCGCACACAAGATTATGTTCACTTCAATTGCTATCTCATTAAGCTAGATTTTGCTTATTTCGTCACATGGATTAGCAAATAAGAACAGAGCAACGTGCAGAGAGACCAAAAAATGATAGCACATCATATAACATGCTGCTGCTACCCTCTTTACATTTCCCAAAAAACCCTTACTAAATGTCAAGCAAGAGAAAATAAAAACCCCCAAAAACTAATGATTATTCATAAAGTGTAATTATTAGTTATTTATGTTTACTTTTCATTTTGGCCCCAGTTAAACTTATTGTTGCTAAACAAGGCTTCTAAGTTTAAGAATTGATACTAAGTCCCAATTCACTAATACTAATATTAACCCCGTTAGGATTTGTTAGATCACAAAGTAGCTCATTAGAAACTTTCAAAGACGTTAGTATAAAAAATAAGAGTTCAAAATGGGCTTAATTGTTTACTACCTTATTTGTTTTGAACACTAAGTTCACAAACCGTGTAGTTAAATAATACACAACTTCATCTCTCTTACTCCAATTGGAAAAATCATAATTACTACAAGTATCAAATACTTAAAGTAATATACTTCCTAATTAATACGTCTTTGAACAATGGATTTTAACCACTAAATTGCAACTTTGAATTTCATAGTTTATGACTCATTGAACATTAGTCAACCCACACATGACCACCCAAAGGAAACCAACCAAGTTGGCTAAAACTATATTCATAAACTAAGAATTTCTAACAATCCCCCACAAATGCATTGTGAAAAAACAAACAACTCCATACATGTTGTGCTATTCAGTAACTGTACCTTCCTGTTTGAACCACAACCTAAGCTATTCAACGCATACCCCCACGGGAAGAAGTGAACGGGTGTCTTGAACTTGAAGCCTTGGTGTGGTGGTTTTTTGTTGGTAGCGACACAACATAGGCTATGATAGCAATTTTTAGGGGTGACGCGTTATGGCCCTGCGTCCTGATCCACTCTCACGAATGTATTCAAAAAACAACCCACATTCCTCTAGTTGCAACCAAACAACAACATTAACCTAGTTGGGCGTCACAAAAGATGCACTGCTAACATCTCGTCTAAAAGACACGACTTCATTCAAAAGTCTAAAACTTTTACTATATCAAAAGTAAATAGCATCTACCATGTTTATCAAGGAATAGACACAAACACTTATGTGTCACTTTATATTTCAGATGCACGATCCACACTACAGTTTGTTAATACCACATTGAACCTACTTTGCGGGATCTCCACTCAGATAGGTTGGGTTGCTACTGTAGGTAAATCAACAATGGGTTTCGGTCCAAGTCATTCCTAACCTGGATTTTCGGACTAGAGCTACCCCAAGTCCTCAAGTTAAAGGGTCAGTTGTATTTTATGTTTATGGTGCCCTAAAAACACCAACTGTCACCTTTCGAAACACAATATCCCTTACAATTTTTATTGACTTGGACATGTTCCCTGTTTATAATCATATTTGATACGTTTAATATTCGCATTATGATCAAACAACCACATAACTCAAAGATAACATGAATAGACACATATCATGGGCAATCCAGATATGTGTCATTGCAACCGTTCAACTTATCTCCAATAACATCTAAAATATTTTAACTCAGCCTTGAAGTTAGACCGAGACATCAAATTATGTTCATCATATCTCTTAGTGGCGGCGCCTCCACTTATGATAACAAGAACAGAATCTGTTCTGCTACAATTTCCACAAGTACTAGCAATTGCAAATCAAGGGATTAAATTCCCTTTCAGGTACTCAAGTACCTCATCCAAGTGTTCCTAAACAAACTCTATTTGAAAAGCTAGGGTAACCACTCAAATTATATTCAAGAATGAAAATTTTCATTCTTATATAATTTCCAAAATACATCATGCTCCCAATAAGTTTGAAAATATCTAAATAAAGACATTCAAATTTCAAATTTATTCTTACTGTAAGTTACAAAAGGACCATTACTTATTTAACGATTCTACTATTCACATGATTCAAATTCTCCTTATTATACTTTTGGTATGATATATTGGGAATATTTATAACATCAACTTAATGAATCAACAATAGTCCAAGAATCACGTTACCAACACTTTTTTATCCCTTATTCCAAACTTACTATTTTAAGAATAACTTTTGTCACATTAATTATCTCAATAACCACATAACGAATACAATCAACTTGGAAAAACACAATACAAATCAATTTACCATGTTGTAGAAACAATTGCCACTCAGTAATGGAAGTCATATAATAAACTACTATTATTATGATTTCCATGCCTTTACTCTAGACTTTTAAAATCCATATAATAATTTTAACGAGTTTGCGAACTTTAATATTACCACAAAAATCTACAAGTTCTTTAGTAAATCTAAACATATTTTTCTTCAAGAGCCATGACGACACACAATCTTGTCGACAATACGAAGAATAAAAAAAAATATAAAGATGCACATGCTTAAAGAATATAAATTGTAGTCAAACAGGCAACCAAGAACTACATATAAATATATCTAATTCTTTTATAAGTTCAAACTCCTAGGCAACCAAACTAACCGTTACTTTTCAAAACAGTTACACGCGGTCTAAGTTACCTCTAAAGAGTTCATTACATCCAATCATAGTATACCTAGAAGTAAGCTTGATAATTCTCACGTTCGATTAGAGACAAAAGAATTCATCACATTTTACCACTTTCTTCCAATGCTTAGCTTCATGTGAAACCTAGCATCCACGAAAGTTATAGGAATGTTCTCGATTTTGAATGTGATATAAACTCTCAAAACCCTTAGCAATCCTACTCTTACTCCTATGTTCTCCGACTAATAAGAGTTGAAAATATTTAGAACAACCCCCACATTTTGTCATCAATTCCCCAACATTAGGAATTGAACTAGATGTAGTTTCATGTGTTTTAAAAAAAATTGGTCAACAACTATACTTAAGATTTTCTTAATAACTAAAACCTTAAGCGTAATCATTTTCCATATAACCCAAAAATATCGTACCAACAGTTTTGTAATCTAGCTTTACCGTAAGTGTTAACAAGTACCTCTACAAGATACCCCCACATTTCAAGGTACATCAAGCTAAATTTTTCTACTTTTCCAAAGTTTGATCGGATTGCTCTCTTTATAATTAGGAATGACTATATTCAGAATACGACGAGTCGTATTCAAAGTTTTTCCTAAATATAATTTAGGTAATCCAAAACTTCAAAGTAAATTGTTACTCATATCTTTAAGGTTCTTATCTTTTGTTCTGCTCTCCCATTACACTAAGAAGTGCTTAGACCATAACTGTGTAATCTCTTGCTAGTTTGTATTTCAGCTTTAATTTCAACTTGAAAACAAGTTGTTGTGATTTTATATCACACTGCCCGGAACGAACCCGTACAGAAACGGGGCTTTTGAATTAATCAAAAATACAACCTCCTATTTAACTAGCCGATTAATACAAATAGTCTAATCAATCAATTCCAAGGTACCAATATGAAGGACTCTTAGAACCTGCACACAAACTGTTAGATTAAACAGTTATAAAGAAAAAAGGCTACGGGAAGGAACAAAAAATAAACGAAACGAAAAGCTTCGCAATTACGTCGTGACCCAAGCACGACTCGCCATCATCGATCACAAAGATCTAAGCTACAAGCTTTTCGGTTCCGATTCCTTTCACCGACCAAATCCACCAAAGAGTCCACGGTAAACCCAACAACTATCCACCAAGATTAGAGCCACAAATTCAATTGGACAAAACCTTTCCGGCAACACAACGTGGGAGAAACTGAAGAACCACCCGAAGCACAGAGCAATCAAGAAGAGGACCTTGCTCACACTAAATCACTGATTGAAGGACGAACCTTCAATCACAGAAATTAGAAGAGGAAGAAAAAGGAAGAGGCGGCTGGAACAAACACAAAGTTTACAAGCGGCTGCACTCAATTTTTGGGTTTCTTGCCTGCTATGTTCTGCCACCAAATTGGGCCTCCAATTTTAACATTCTCCACCTTGGAACAAGTGCTGGTTCACAAACATGGACTCACTAGGACATATATTAAGAAAGGCATCATCATCGCCTATCCCTGCACTTGATCCAACACAAAGTAAGAACAAAGCAGGGAAAAAGATTTCTAACACACACAAAGATATAGAAATCAAAATACTTAACTAATTCATAAAGCGGAAAGCAGAATTAGTCAAGTCACCATAGCTGTGCACACAAAACAGCCATGGAATTTTTTTGGGGAAATCACAAGAAAATGGGACATCCTTAATTACCGGGATCACCGGTATCCATCATTAAAATTTTCAAGCAGTTTAGAAAATTTTTAACAAGAAGGCACTTGGTGCCCATATCAGTAGGGTTTAAGCTAACATCAACTTTATCCAAGTAAATAATGCACTTAGCAACAACATCACGAATGAAATGAAAACGAACGTCAATATGTTTAGTTCCATCGTAAAAAACTGGATTTTTACACAGTTGAATACCACTTTGACTATCTGAAAATACTACCACTTTTTCTTTCAAATAACCGATTTCAGAAATTAAGCCTTTTAACCAAAGAGCTTCTTTAATTGATTTGGTTATAGCTATGTATTCAGTCTCGGTTGTGGACAGGGCCACAACGGATTGTAATTGAGACTTCCAACTAATGCAAGACCCACAAAGAGTGAAAACATAAGATGTAGTAGACTTCCTATGATCTCTATCGTTGGCATAATTCGAGTCAACATACCCAACCAATCTAACACCATTTTCAGATTTGAAGAATTTAATATCATAGTTCAAGGAGTGTTTCAAGTATCGCAATAACCACTTAACGACGTGCCAATGGGGCAAACCCGGGTTCGACATATATCGACTAAGACAATTAATGGCATAAGCTATGTCGGGGCGAGTACTAATGATCGATGTATTTTATACGTCGATTTCCTATATTTCTATGACTTAAATTGAGCGATTCCACGAGGCTTTTGGCTACTGATATGCGTTTTTCAGTGATTTTGTGAGCTTCAGGGTTTTAGGTGAAAGTATACAGATTATAAGGTTTTTTTGGTGAAAAATCCGAGAAGGGGCCAGAGTGTAAAATTGAAGAAGAAACGAAGATGAACAGGCTGGGCACCTTGCGGTCGCAAGGTGCAATCTACCTTGCCTCTGCAAGGTAGGCAGAAACTTCAGAAAACAAAGCCCGGATAAATCAAGGACCTTGCGGACGCAAGGTGCCTCATACCTTGCGACCGCAAGGTGGTCAGAATGCCCAAAATTGTGTTTTCACGTCAGGCCAAGAGATCTAATTGCCCTACAACTCCATGGTATAAATAGAGACCAGTAGGCAAGGCATTAGGACGACTGGAGACGGCTAGAAAGTAGTTTTCTATAGCTTTAGAATAGATTTTAGGTTGTGTAACATAATTAGTTGTTGTAATTACAAGGATTGAAGATCGATTCATGTATTCAATCATCTCCATGCGCTGTTCATCTTCAAGGATGAACTAATCTACCATTAATCTAGGAGGTGGGAGGTAACTTGTATCGAATCTATGCTTTAATCTATATTTTTATTCATTCAATTCTTGTTGATTGTGGTGTTTATCAATCCCTCAATTATTTCTCTTTGAACAAATGAATGTAATCGTGAATAATAAAGGCCTAGAGGTGCGGATAACTGCATGATCAATATGCATATGTCGCATTAATCGGCTCACCATCACAATAAATTGAACCTATCGATGCACGAGAGTGATAAGTTAGGTCAGGTTCCATATATGACCTAAGTGACAGTTAGATCATATGTTCTTGTGCCTAGGATATAGAATGGATGAATTGTTTGAAGATGGAGACTGAACGGTAATTCAACAGGCTATATCTATATTTTGTGAATGAACCCAAGAGATTGAATGATAATTTATTAAAATAAGCATAGAGGAGATTCAAGCGAAACCCGAATCCTAGATTTCCATCCACCATAAGATCTTCATAAATTGTAATTGCTGCTAATTAGTTAAACAAGAATAATAATAATAAGTTTAGAATAGAATTAATATAAAAAAAACCCCTTAGATTAATAATTTGCTATCAATAAATCGTACTATCTGTGATCTTCTTGTCTCTGTGGTTCGACCCTTGCTTCCCAAAACTATTCTCCAATAGTCTTGTCCACTTGCAAGGAAAATAATTAAAATAAGACATCGATCAACTAACCATCAAGTACATAATGGAACCTATGGCATTAGAATATGGGATTCTACTCATTTGATTTATTTCAAATTGATTTTTAGGACATTGCTCTTTACTAAGCACAAAGTGGGCAGCAAGGGGAACATTTACAGAATCGGCATCTAACATAGAAAATTTACTCAAAATCTTTTCAACATATGAAATCTGATTTAAGTAAACAATTGAGGATTTACGATCTCTAATTATGTTCATGCCAAGAATCTTGTTAGCATCACCCAAATATTTCATGTCAAATCTAGCACTTAAGCAATTTTTAACAACTTCAACCGATTTGGGACATGGGCTAATAAGAAGCATATCATCCACATATATGAGCAAGAAAACAGGCACATTCCTATCATTCTTAAAATAGAGACAATGATCATACGCACTCCGGCTAAATTTTAAATCAAGCATGCATTGATCAAATTTTTTATTCCACATGCGAGGAGACTGTTTCAAGTCATATAAAGATTTTTTAAGCAAGCACACATAATCAGGAAATTGATTATCCACATAACCCTCGGGTTGCCGCATATAGATTTTCTCATCTAAATCACCGTGCAAGAAAGCAGTTTTTACATCAATTTGTTTCAATTCCCAATCAAATTGAGCTACCAAAGCAAACATAATCCTAACAGTTGTGAACTTAACTATTGGAGCAAAGATTTCAGTGTAGTCTATACCTTCCTTTTGAGTAAAACCCTTAGCCACTAATCTAGCCTTAAATCTCTCTGAATCAGATTCATTCTTGACTTTATAGAGCCACTTACAAGCAACAACAGAACAGTTTTTCTGCTTAGGCACTAAAATCCAAGTTTGATTAACATGCAAGGAATTCATTTCATCATTCATAGCATTAATCCACTCATTACATTTAGCAGATTTCAAGGCTTGATTATATGTTTTAGGCTCGGTATTATCAATGGATTCAAACACACTAAACACAAATGAAGTAAAATCATCAAAACGAGAGGATTGCCTAACAATGCGTCTAGATCTATCACGAGCAAGTTGATAGTCATGCAATTCATCAAATATAGGCACTTCATTTTGTTCATTTTCAATTTCATTTTGCTCATTAGGTTCAACATTTTCAGGATTAAAATCATTATCATGCTCATTTTCAAAATTCACGTTTTCATCAAACTCATGCAAATTTTTAGAATTCTCAATTTCAGGTTGCACACTTGAACTAGCATCATTGGGTCCTAAGGGATACTCCACCATAATGTGAGCCGGGGGAGGGATAGGTTCAACAGGTTCAACATGAACATTTAAGCACGGAAATTCGTTTTCATTAAACACAACATCCCTACTTATTATCACTTTAAATCTCGGTTCCTCTTTTAACCATAACCGGTGTCCTTTCACACCCTCGGGGTAACCCAAGAAAATACATCTCACAGATCGAGGTTCAAGTTTATCAAATTTCCTACGAGCATAAGCAACACAACCAAAAATTCTCAAGTTTGAAAAATCAATTTCCCTACCAAAAAACACTTGATCCGGACATCTACCATGCAAAGGGACAGAAGGAGACCTATTGATGAGATAGGCGACAGTCAAGACTGCCTCTCCCCAAAACTTTTTGGAGAGACCCGAGGAGACTAACATGCTTCTAACACGTTCCAATATGGTTCTATTCATTCTTTCATCAACACCATTTTGTTGCGGATTATAAGGCACATTCTTGTGCCTCTCAATCCCATTTTCAGCACAAAATTTATCCATTTCAAAGTTGCAGAATTCTAACCCATTATTAGTCCGAAGTTTCTTGATTTTAAGACCAGTTTGGTTTTCAATCAAAGTTTTCCAGTTTTTGAAATTTTCAAACACATCAGATTTGTTTCTCATTAAAAACAGCCAAACCTTCCTTGAAAAATCATCAATGATCGACAAGAAGTAAAGACTTCCACCATGAGTGGGCACAGTAGTAGGACCCCACACATCAGCATGTATATAATCAAGTGCACGTTTTGAAGAAAAATTTTTGGGGTTAGGGGAAGGTGGAAAACTAACACGTTTTTGTTTGCTCATCACACAAGTTTCACAAAAGGGCAAATCAGAAATTTTATCTTTTCCAAAAATCCATTTTTGTTTAAAATTTCAAGACCCTTACTACTCACGTGTCCAAGCCTTTTATGCCACAAACTTGTTTTATCTTTTTTAACAAGATTAGCAAAGTTATCATCAAGGCAAACAGTCATGGCAGAGCAAACATACAAGTTACGGCGTTTTTCAGCCTTAACGACAACTAAAGATCCCTTTAGAATTTTCATCATTCCTTTTCCCCACTTACCTTCTAAACCATCATCTTTTAAAGATGCACACGAAATCAGATTATTACTAAATCAGGCACATGTCGAACATTTTTCAAGGTAAAAGTGTTTCCATAATTAAATTTTAAACGAATATCACCAATTCCGGCTATTGAACACTTTTTCTCACTGGCCAAAGAAACAAAACCATCTTCCATGCTTTTGGAAGAACAAAAGAAGTTTTTAAATGGTGACATGTGATAAGTACATCTAGAGTCAATTAACCATTCATTTTCACAAGCAGGCATGGTATGAATAGAACTAATAACACTTTCACATAAATCAGTTACCATAAAAACATCACCACAATCCTCACTAGTAGAAGCCAAATTGCAATCACTTTGCGGATTCAATTTTTTCTTTTTAGGATTTGTGCAATCTTTCCTAAAATGTTCACTTTCACCACAGTTGTAACACTTCCTACATTTGGTTCTTGATTTTGACCTACTTTTGTTTCTATTCTTATTTCCAGAATTCTGATTATTTCCTTGGTTTTGATTATGATTATGCTTATGACCATTATTTCTCTCAAGCGTCCTACCTCTCACCATGTGAACCTCACCGATGTTATATTTTCCCTTATTAGCTTTCAAATCCAATTCTTTGCCTTTTAAACTAGATATCACCGTATCAAGTGTGATCTTATCTCTACCATACTTAATAGCAGATTTCACGTCAGCATAAGAATCAGGTATAGCATTTAAAAACACAATAGAAGAGTAATCATCTATGTGTTCATCACCGGTTTGTTTTATGTCTTCTACCAATTTGGTAAAAACATAAATATTATCTTCCATGTTTTTGTTAAGATCTAATTTAAAACTGAAAAAAATTTCTAGAAGATAAATTTTACTTAGCAATGTTTTTCCAAAATAAATTTGTTCCAATTTTTCCCAAAGACTCTTAGTATGAGCATGTTCACCACATTTCCGAATAACCGATTCAGACAGGTTTAAGATAATCGAGGAGTAGGCATATTCATCCATTTCAATCATGGCATCTTCCGAAGTGTCTTTAGCATATTTTAAGGTTATGACTTTGAAAACCTTTTCTTTAATTAAAATACTTTTCATCTTCTTTTGCCACATAGAAAAATCATTTTTCCCATTAAAAGGTTTCAAACTATAATTAGATGAAGAACCCATTTAGAGAAACAATACAAAACCAACAAATCAAATCCAATAAGAATATATAAGAAATTAAGATTTTTTTTTTCACCAAAAAAAAAAATCAAGCAATCAAATTCCAACCAAACAGTAGCAATTTAAATAGAGCAACAATCAAACAAATAAATTACGAGAATATTTTTTTAAGATTAAACAAAAAAAATGTACTCCCTCCGTCCCTAATTTATTGTCCTAGTTGACCCGGCACACCGTTTAAGAAAACATATTTGAATGGATTATTAATATTGGTTTAATGTGTAGTTTCCTTTAAAGTCCATGTGTATGTGGCCCATAATTAAAGTAGGGTAAAAAAGTAAGGGTAAAGTGGTAAAAGTGATGTTCTAAAAAGGTAAGTTTCAAAGTGGACAATTATTTTGGGACGGACGAAAAAAGAAAGGAGGACGATAATTTAGGGATGGAGGGAGTAATTATTTCGAGATGAAAGAAGCTCACCAAATAAACCTTTTTGGAGTTACCGATTTTTGGATCGAAGGAGGCTCTACCGTTTCACGGTACGGAACACGGGCTCTGATACCACTGTTGTGATTTTATATCACACTGCCCGGAACGAACCCGTACAGAAACGAGGCTTTTGAATTAATCAAAAATATAGCCTCCTATTTAACTAGCCTATTAATACAAATAGTCTAATCAATCAATTCCAAGGTACCAATATGAAGGACTCTTAGAACCTGCACACAAATTGTTAGATTAAACATTTATAAAGAAAAAAGGCTACGGGAAGGAACAAAAAATAAATGAAACGAAAAGCTTCGCAATTACGCCGTGACCCAAGCACGACTCGCCGTCATCGATCACAAAGATCTAGGCTACAAGCTTTTCGGCTCAGATTCCTTTTACCGACCAAAGTCCACCAAAGAGTCCATGGTAAACCCAACAACTATCCACCAAGATTAGAGCCACAAATTCGATTAGACAAAACATTTCCGGCAACACAACGTGGGAGAAACTGAAGAACCACCCGAAGCACAGAGCAATCGAGAAGAGGACCTTGCTCACACTAAATCACTGATTGAAGGACGAACCTTCAATCACAGAAATTAGAAGAGGAAGAAAAAGGAAGAGGCAGCTGGATCAATCACAAAGTTTACAAGCGGCTGCACTCAATTTTTGGGTTTCTTGCAATTGTCCTACTATGTTCTGCCACCAAATTGGGCCTCCAATTTTAACACAAGTAAATCTATCACTATTCTACAACAATCATTAACAAAAAGGATATCGTATTTTACATGTGTTTAATCTATACGTTTTTCAAATCACAAGTATCAATATGAATTAAATCTAGTATTACTGTATTCCTTTCCAAATAGTGAAAAGTTTCCCAACTAATTTATAATCAACATATATATAGATATTTGGATTTACGAAGAAAAGCATGCTCATGAATTATATTTAAATTATTATTCTATAACAGAATCATAATTTAAATATTCCACTCAACTATGCCGAATAATTACACATTCAATCAGACACGTATCAACCACTTACAAAAGTTAATAGAATTCAAAACTACAACCTTATTGCTATTTAACTTTAAAATATTCTCTAATCATGCAAGGACTCAATTTCATGTTAGTATATGACAAAAACAAATGTTTAGAAAAAAAATGACACATTTGTTTATATGTCAACCAACTTCTTTTGAGACTCACAAATAGAATAGAGATTTAGGATTTAAAATCTATAAATAGAAATATATTTGGTAATAGAATCAAGAGAATTAATTGTCATGTTATCCATAGAGACATAGGTAAGAACAACAAGTGTCATCAAACACTAAATATTTGACTTCTATTATACTAATGAACCTCGTAAAACATTAATTACCTTGAACTAACAGTTCTATATGACTAATGTATACCATGTCCATAATACCAGCACCGTTGATTCAATTTTAATTTCTTATAAAATTTATTCTTGGCCCATATCGTGACAATAACGATTGTTATGCTCTTTTGGCGATTATCAATTATGAGACACAATTTCCCTATACAATTTTGAGATACATAATAAATCCAACACAAAACTAGGAAATTTATCAATAACTGAATATACTCGAGGTTTCGAAAAATCTTATATCAGCTTCTATAAGAACATAAAAAGTGGATAAAACATCCATGTATTCAGTCACTATTTCCCTTTTAAAAAAACATGAAACTATAAAACTTGGAGTTGAAAATATTTTGCAACAACGAATTAATCGTTATAATATTTTATTTCATTTTCCCAAAACCTTTTACAGTTAGTAATGAGAAACAATACCCAATAAAGAGTAATTTTCACTAAATAAAAAAAATACACTTCGTATTAGTCCCTCATAAATTAACTGTAACTTCTAACATAGAATCAGTTTCATATAAAACAAATAGTGACATGCGCAAATAAATATATTTTTAATTGGAAACCAAATTCACGTCCTAAAGAAAATATTTTTCTAAGAATTTTCTAGTTTGAGCAAATTTGCATGTCTATTAAAATCATGACACCAGTCATCCCCTAACAATTGATAATTACTAGCATGATACATGATTATCAACGAAAAAAAATAGATTTTCTCTACAATTGTTGGAAATAGCAATTTCAGTCACTAACAACATACATCTCAAACATGAATTGCATGTCAATAACATAAAAATTAAAGAATAGTTAGTAGACTTATCATATCGAGTCGCCCGTAAACAGACTTGCCGTAGAGAAAATCTTGCCCCTTACTCGTGTGATTTCAGGTACCGACAATTTCCTCAGTGGATAAAACGATCACAGAACACATATCTAATCCGCACACAAGATTATGTTCACTTCAACTGCTATCTCATTAAGCTAGATTTTGCTCATTTCGTCACATGGATTAACAAATAAGAACATAGCAACGGACGGAGAGACCAAAAAATGATAGCACAGCGGCATGGTTATATAACATGCTGCCGCCACCCTCTTTATCTTTCCCAAAAAAAACCTTACTAAAATCCAAGCAAGAGAAAATGAAAACCCTCAAAAACCCAATGATTATTCATAAAGTGTAATCATTAGTTCTTTATGTTTACTTTTCATTTTGGCCCCAGTTAAACTTATGGTTGCTGAACAAGGCTTCTAAGTTTAGGAATTGACACTAAGTCCTAATTCACTAATACTAAGATTAACCCCGTTAGGATTTGTTAGATCACAAAGTAGCTCGTTAGAAACTTTCAAAGACTTTAGTACAAAAAATAAGAGTTCAAATGAGCTTAATTATTTACTACCTTATTTGTTTTGAACACTAAGTTCACAAACTGTGTAGTTAAATAATACACAACTTCATCTCTCTTACTTCAATTGGAAAAACCATAATTACTACAAGTATCAAATACTTAAAGTAATATACTTCCCAATTAATACACCTTTGAACAATGGATTTTAACCACTAAATTACAACTTTGAATTTTATAGTTTATGACTCATTGAACATTAGTCAACCCACACATGACCTCCCAAAGGAAACCAACCAAGTTGGCTAAAACCATATTCATAAACTAAGAATTTCTAACAGATTCTAGTTTTAGAAGTGAATGTGCTACAAGTATCAGGAGAAAGAACAATGACAAAGCCAGTGTCTTTCACTTGCGGCGAAACCAATCAGTAAAGAGGAATCAAATATCTATTTTGGACACCTTAGAACGGTTGGTCGATCAAATTTAAATGCGGCAAGTGAGTAGCTAGTTTGTTGTAAAATCATTGGAAAGCTATTGTGGTTAACTTATCATTGACATCTACGTGAAGCTTTTGGTTGTAAACTTTTCTTGCTTTCAGATCACATTGATCTAGATTGTTTACAAGTATCATGAAGTTTACTTTGTAGAAGCTTTTGAGAAAAACAATCGCTCTATTTTCATGAGTAAACTTGTAAAATGCAGTGGCATAAAATCAAGTTTATTTTTTGCAACAGTGCTAAACTCAATTGAAGTTTAGGGAGGATAACTCACCTAAAGAAAATCACAAAGGCTTGAATGAAATAATTGCGCTTGTAGTAGAAGAAGAGATTTGTTGTTGTAGTTGGTGATTTTTGATGAATTGTCTTCTATGGTTTATATACTTGCCAAGGCCTCAAGGGTGGGACCATGTGTGTCACTTTTCATGTTATGATGGCAGTGAGTTTCAATATAGTCTCCTTTGGATGGGATTCTAAAAGTAGAATTTTTGGGGGGGAAGATTTAGATAAACCTCTTACTTTTATTAATTCTCTGTTTAATGTTATGGTTATTACATTATTAGTACATGCATAGAATAACATATTTCCATATTAAATCAATAGTGTCTCTCTTTACACGATTCCTCCTGCATTATTTGAAGACAAGGCTCCCATATACTTTTCTCTATTACTATATCCAGTTATCCTCCTGAATGACATTACTTGTTATGTTCAACTCATGTTTGAGTTGGTACAAAAGACAAGTTATTCACTCAAAGTACATGACATTCAAATAATTGGCTTTCTTTTCAAACCAGAAAAGTTATTTACTTGTGTTGTTAGCTTAAACCAGAAATTGTCACAAACTTGGCAGACACGTTATTCACTCAAAGTACATGACATTCAAGCAATTGGCTTTCTTTTCAAACCAGAAAAGCTATTTACTTGTGTTGTTAGCTTAAACCAGAAACTGTCGCAAACTTGGCACACAAGTTATTCACTCAAAGTACATGACATTCAAGTAATTGGCTTTCTTTTCAAACCAAAAAAGTTATTTACTTGTGTTGTTAGCTTAAACCAGAAACTGTCACAAACTTGGCAGACCTTTGCCTTGATGGTTTATCAATTATGGTCATTCCAACCTATCTCTTTCAAACAACGTACCATGCCACAAAATAATGAAAAAAGGATTTGATGTGAACTTAAAAACACTTTATTTGGTACTTTCCACAATTAAGAACTTTTGCACTATAGAAACCTAGAAAGGATAACTTTTACACTTGTTCTAAATAATGGATAACTTCTTGTACTAATGCACCATCGCATTTTATTTGAGTAGGGAGTTCACCTCTCCGGTCAAATATTTCTTTGCTGATATGTGGAATTTTGTAATGTTGGGAACCCTTCACTTTCATAATCTCTACCATACATAATTGTAAGGTAAGAAATATATGATTAGATTTCACTGTAGGAAAAGCTTCAAAAGACTTGACAACAACATCAATAAACTCATTGACATTATTCGACGACTGCTTGTATTGCAAAGACTGAATAGCAGCAAAAAAAACCAAGATCCAACACATTCAAATCAAGAGAATTAGCAGGTTGACAAATCAGCCGTATATCAAATCCATCTTGGGTGGCTGCTCAGCGAAATTCATCATCATCTTGTCTAATGTGTGTTTTAGCATTGTCCTGTTGAATAAATATTGGATGATGTATCTCATCTCTTGGCCATTTTTCCTTGATGGAAGGCAACACCTTTTGAATCAAGTACAACTTTATAATATCCCTGGTAACTGAAGTTATTGGCTTTGTTTCCATTGTACATGCAAGTCTATTAACACTGTTCCTTTTAGTAGGCTCTTGAGTGACAAAAGGAAACACCCCAATTTTTCTAAAAAAAAATATCATTGCTTTGTGCATCAAATCTTGGATGAGCTACAACGAATAGAAACATGACTTTCCTAATAAAAATTTTACTCTTACAGGTACGAAGTGGATCTACTTCATCATGCAGCAAGTAGTATTCTTCACATCTTTTTTTCATGTAAAACATTTTTCATCAATGTGAACTGTATTATACATACATGTGAAAATTAGATCATTTGGAATATTACTTGCATCAAAGCTTTGACAAGCAGAACCGTAATGGTGCTCTTTTGTTTTCTTCCTTTAGAAAAGGCTTGATAGAATTTGAATGTCGTCGTATATCTCTTGATTTCAGATGTCTATACAAAGTGGACGTGCTTACATTTATGGAAGCAGACAAAGCACGAAGAGTTGTCCGTTTTTGTAAAGGGACTTCACAGATTTTATTCAAATCAATTTCAATTCTTTTACGACCATAATTTTTTACTCTCTTCGAGACATCAGCAGTTTCACTATCTTTTCCTTGTTTCCAGATACACTAAACAGTGCAAATAGGAACAGAGAATGATGAAGCCACCATCGTTGTTGCATCTCTTTTCAATTTTCCGTCAACACTTTTCATTTATAAATAGCTTTCCGTTTTTCATCACTCAATCTCTCTTGAAATCATTTGATGATGACTCTAAATTTCTTCCTTAAAAATTTCATCTTTTAAGAAAACAAAAAAAAATACAACAACTCACTTTAGGACTAGAGTTGAGGAGTAAATGATCAAGTAAACAGAAGATCAATCTAAACGGTAACAAAATAAAGTCATGGTGATCAGTGCAGTGTAAAAATGAGCTATGGCATAAGCTTCAAATGTAGAAATTAAGATCCTAAGCTAGACAGAAGAGACACATATAGAAATTAAGACGAGAAGAGAAGAGAGGAAAGAAGACAATGATATACAAATAGGTAAGTAAGACTAATAACATATTACACATTGTATGTGGACTGTGATAGAGGAAATTCAAATAGCAAGTAATGTGGTAAATAAGGCTGCCTGTGACTGCAGTATTTTTTATTATGTAAATTGTTTATCGGTTGATAGATATTTTGTATAGGAAAGTCTAAGTTTCCTTATGTAAATAGATTAACATCTTGATTGATTTCTTTTAGTTCAAGTTTAGTCTGTATATTAATAAACAATGAAAAGATCTATAGACTTAAGTTTTAAGTCGGTTCATCATTCCTATTCTTCTCTCGTCTGAATTTTCTTTACAACATTCTTTTCAATTATTCTTTTTCTAATAGGTTGTACAAATTGAAGCTAAGTATGGAAGGTTGTGAATTACTCGTTTACATCAAACCCGGTAGGTAGGCACTCAAAAATCCAAACCCCAAACCAAGTAGACACTCAAAAATTTAAACTCAAAACCACGTAGTAGACTGTTTGTATGAAAAACATATCCAGAGATTTATTAAAATACGTTTGAGAAGCCCATTTTTAAGACTACACAACTTATCATTTAAGGAGCAAGAAAAATGAGCAAGACAAACCTGCAATAGAGTCATCTTCTTCTCCAAATATATCTGCAAAAAACCTTTGCCTAACATCATCCGGAAAATTAGCTCGGCACCTATCTTCCACACCAACTTCTATAACTTTTTGTTGCTCATTATCTGTAGAATTTCTAATCTCCACGTTCAAATTAATTTCATGAAGAGACATTCGAATACTTTGGGTTTCATTCAACTAAGGAGTATGAGATTGACATGTAGTAAAATTTCTTGTATAATTTGTATTCTCTTCCATTATTTTGCTAGATAGTTATGAGAAACATACTTTTAAGAAAATTGTTTTAATTTAAAGGAATGAGAAGATTGTTTCAAATTAACTCCCTACTAAATCTTTTGGCAGGGATACATTTTGGCGAAAGAATATCACCGATCTCCAGTATTTTGAGAAGAGTAAAACATTAATGGAGTATTTTAATTAGACAGTTACTCCTTAAAATACATTCCTTAATGAGATTGGTTTAATTAAGGGTAATATAGTTTGTTTGTTTTTTAGATGCTTTAACTACACTCCTTGGTATGTGGAAAAACTTTAGAACGTCAAATAAATTGAAACAGAGGGAGTATTAGATTTTGTCATAATTATAAAAATGTTTAAGCATAATCACCATGGTAACATTAAATGTGAAGGGTAAAGTTGAACTATTATGGAGACCGTAAACATAATTTTTGAAAGTGGATCTTTAAGTGAAACATCTCAAAATAGTATGGTGGATAGATCTGTCAAAATGGGCCAACGAGGCAGACCAACCCGCCAAAACAGAAAATTATAACAAATGAGATTCTCCATTGATCTGATCTCTAGGAAAGAAAGACGAAGTAAATCGATGTGAAGACTGAAGCATTAGAAATGTCTTCCTCTTTTTTGCGAGGATCTTTCTATGGAGACTACCGTTCTTTCCTTCCTTCCTTCTGTCATGCATCTTGGCCAGAAGAAGAGAAGGATAATGGAGAAAACAGGGAATATGAGGGAGAGAATTAGAGTAGATCCAAATTCCAAAGTCACAAATGGAGTCTCACAAGCGCTACGGTTGTCGTCGTCGTGCCTTTTGAAACAGGTGATGTCTGAAAATGAAGGAAGAAGAAGATGTAGGTGTGTGTGTGTGTGAGAGAAAGAGGCGATGAGGTAGAGAGAGGGAGAATTAAAATTAGTTAGATTAGAAAGAGGGTGAGTGGAGTGGGTGACGACTAGAAAGTGGAAAGAATGAGAGGGAGGATATAGAATGACAGACAATAAGGAAAGAATAGGAAAAGAAGGGATATTTTCACTTTTCACTCCCAGAACTTATACCTTTATTGTAGAAAAATTGTAGATTTGTAGTATAACTAAAAAATGGCGGACCAACCCACCCCGTTCTAACCCGTACCCCGTACGGGTTTTGCCCATTAATCCTGCCTCTTAGCAGGTTGTATTTTTAAAACTCAACCCACTTATTTTAGTGGCAGGACGGACCAATCCAGCGGATTTGGCCCATTTTGACGGCTCTATTGGTGGACTCTTTGTCTGGCACAAAGGTTGTACATAACGTATCAATATTTATAAAATAATTAACTTTCTTAACTTGTGTCAAATTAAACATGAAACTTATGTAGGAACGAGAGGTACTAAACTAACTTAAAAGTCATCAATGAGCTCTAACTCACTGCTTACTTCTCTTAACAGAAAGGTCGGGAGTTCAAGTTTTACCAAAAACATCATAGTTGCTTTTCAAGCCTCACCAAATGCACCATTTAGACTATCAATGAGCTCTAGCACAACTGATACTGCTTTGCTCTCATAACGGAGAGGTCGGGTGTTTAAACCTCATTAGTGACATTGTTTTCGTTCAAGCTTCACCAAAGACACCATTTAGTCTACCAGAGTGAGCTTTAGCTCAACTACTACTGCTCACATCTCTTAACAGAGATATGAGGTGTTCAAGTTCTACTAAAAGCACATTGGTACTCCATTACTCCTAAACAAAAGTCGGGTATTCAATGCCTTGCTAAAGGCACCATGTCTTCGAGCCTCACTAGAGGTTATTAGAGAATAATATATTTATTATTTATTCATGTTTATTTTTAATTATTAGTTAGTGGTAATTACCTTGTATAGTTCTTTCCTTATTTATGTTACCTTCCTTATAAAGGTTTCTTGTACCCTACTCCAAGTGTAACCCTAATTGTAACTCTTCCTATAAATAGGTGATTCATTCAATGGAAAGGTTATGCCCTTATTCCTAAATTCTATCAGTTTCTACATGGTATCTGAGCTTTGCTCTTAAAACCCTCTTCCCTTACCGTTGCCGCCTCCATGGCTAATGGTAATCAAACCCTCACCATTACAAACCCCATTGATCCAACCCAAACCTTCGACCTCATAAACATCTCACATCACAACATCACCAAACTCACCTCCACCAACTACATAGCTTGGAAACTTCAAGTCGAGGCAACCCTCATTGGCTATGACCTTTACAAGTTCGTAGATGGTTCACACCCATGCCCGCTTCCTACCGTCCTCGCCAAGGATGCTCAAACATCCAAGGACATTTCAACACCAAACCCGCACTACCAACCCTAGATCCGACAAGATAAACTTCTATTTTTTTTAGGGAAGATAAACTTCTGTTTGACGCTTTCCTATCTGCTCCCTTGGTCCCCTTGATCCAACAGGCCGCTACTACTCGTGAAGCTTGGCAAACCCTTACTCACACCTATACTCACCCAACTCGCGGTCACATAAAGCAGATCAAGGACTATCTCAAGCGAGCATCCAAAGGCACCTAGTCGATCTCTGACTAGATGTAGTCAGTCAAAGGGCGTACTGATGAGCTCCCTGATCTTGGAAAACCTCTTGACCACGAGGATCTCATTGATCAGATCATCCTCGGGGGTTTGGATGATGACTACCGCCACATCGTTGATGTGGTCGAAGGTCGAGACATTCCTATCTCGTTTGATGAGCTTCATGAAAAACTCATCAACCGCGAGTTGTTTCTCAAATAGGCACAGGTCGTGTCCTCGCATCTTACCTCGGCCAATCCTGCTACCCCGAGGTTCTCTAACTCGTCTACTCAAAAACCATCCTCGCAGGCAGCCTCCCACTCGGTCGCCTTCCGGTCCTCGGCAGCAATCGCCAGCCTCCCGCCAACGGGGCCACCGGTTTCAACTAGCTTGCGCCCCAACTTGCTTGCCGCCCAACTAGTCTCCACCACATCTCACCACACTTCTAACACTAACACGACAATCGTGGCAACCACGGGCACACCTCGCGACCAAACGTGACACAAGGCTCTTGGCACCATGTCACTAGTGGCCTTGGCAACCTATCTCTACACACCCCCTACACAGGCACAGACGATATGGTCATTGGTGTTGGTACAAGGTTATCTATCTCCAAAACTGGTTCCTCCTTGTTTTCTACACCATCACACGCTTTTGCCTTGCATAATGTTCTTTTTGTATATGACATGAAAAAAAAACTTATTTCCATATCTCAATTTTGCATCTCCAATAATACTTCTATTAAGTTCTTACCAAATTCTTTTCATGTTAAGGATCTACGGATAGGGAGCATTCTGCTGACCAGGCAATCTAAAGATGGTGTGTATGAATGGCCGACAACAGCTCCTTCTGCTTGCCCCTCTGCTTGTGTCGGTTCCAAAGTCTCTCATCATATCTGGCATCACTGCCTTGGCCATCCATCTGAACCCATCCAGCGTCAGATTATATCTAGTTTAGGTGTAGTTTTAGACACTCTATTGACCCTTATAGGTTCTGGATTTGGTTGAGTCATCTTCTAATTCTATTGTACAGTGGCTAAAAGATCTATGTACCGGTTAGTGTGGAAATTGTCTTTAGAATCAAGGTTGTAATAGAATAGTTTAGTGTTAGTTTTTCCAAAGGCGCGGACCAGCAGGCCTCAACAGCAACCTTGAAAGCGCATCTCACCAACAGACTTTGAAGTCTGCTCAGCTTAAGAACGAAGCTCAGCCAAACACGTGGATTTAGATTATATATGATTTGATCTATATATTTTAAATATCTAGTCAAATAATATTCAAATTACCTTCATCAGATTTCCCTCCAATGAAGTCAACCATGTCATTGACTCAAACAATCTGTCCACAGTGTTGTCTGAATCATGAAATTTGAAGACATTACCCTTTTTAGCTAAGAAGACTTTCAAGCTGTAACGCATGCAAGCTGCAACATTACTCTGTTTGGTATGTCTACCCCTGCAACACTGCATCTCTGATGACTGTCTTGCTGCACTCATTCTACAAAGCGTCGAAATGCATTCAATGCATTATAACATTGGATACATCCTCTCCATCTCAATCCAACGGTCCTAAAGATCTCCCTTAGTATTTATTCAAGTCTTGAAGATCTAAACAATATACATCTCTTACCCATTCAATACTCAAGCTTCATCTTCAACACTCAAGCATTCAAGAGATCAAAGGACAAGAACTAATACTTCAACAAACTTCATGAAGCTGCAGATCTGTCAGTCACGACTCATTATCAGCTTCTTCTAGTATGTTATTAACTGTTCTTTAATTTAGCACTTGAGAGAGCAATTATTCATTAATTGTTTCTCTCATCATTAAACATGTGGTTGAAAAACTATTTCGTACATGATCCACTAGAAATCTAACTTTCTCACCTAGTGGATAAACAAGTGTACCTTTCAAAATCCAAAGCTAACCACTTTGGTAGTGGACGTAGTACTTTTCAAAGTACGAACCACTTCTGCATCCTTACGTATTGTCTCCATTAAACTATTTCTATTTACCTTGTCTGAACTGCTTCTGTTATATGGTTCTTAACTGTTTAAGTCTGCTGCTGAATCTTATCGCTAGTAGTAGCCTTCACAGCTGTTTTATCTCCCTTTATTCTAATGCACTAACTCTTCTTAAGAGTTAGTTATTTTCAAAAAGAGAAAACACTTTGAAAAGATTTTAAAGTGTTTTTAAAAGTATAACTAGGCTATTCAACCCCCCCCCCCTTTCTAGCCTAGATTGAGCCTATTTGGGACCAACAACTGGTATCAGAGCTTAATTCTTTAAAAACTAGTTTTTCCAAGACTAACCTCTTGAGAATAGATCCTATGTCTCACTATATGCTGCCTACCTCGAATACAAGCCATGTCCCAATATTGAACGAAGGACATTTCGATGTATGGAAATACAAGGTTATGAGATACATGGATTCTATTGACAATCGTTTGTGGCAATGTGTTCGAGCAAGTCCCCATATTCTAATGAAGCCAAATCTACTCTCTGAAGTAGGAGGTGGACCACCTGAAGTGCCCAAGTCCATCAATGAATGGACTGATGAAGAGAGGAAGCTCGTTGAACTCAACAGCAAAGCCATACACATAATATCCAGCTCTATCGATACAAGCTTATACCAGCAATAATCAGGTGTAAAACTACAAAAGAAATATGGGAAGCACTTGTGGAGTATCTGGAATGAGACTTGCCCACAAGAGACAACAAAAAATACAACTATATTCAACAGTTTGACTCCTTCAGAAAAGATCTAAAAGAGACACTCTATCAAGCCTACGACAGATTTTATGAGGTAGTAAATAGTTGTTACTCCATAGGTAAAGAATATAGTGTCAAGGAAGTTAATATGAGATTTTTAGCTTCCTTGGGAAGTTTGTGGCATGTTAAAACCACAGTTATTAAAGAGTCCAAAGAGTTAAACTACATGCATCTTCGAAGTCTGTATGCGAGTTTAACAGTCTATGAGCAAGAACTTCTTCAAGCTCAATGATAGGACAAACATTTTAAACTTCCTTATTTTTCTGCAATTTCTCAAGAACCTTCTGTTTCAGAAAATAAACCATCTACTTCTTCTTCTTCAAATGAAAATGAAATTCTCTCTGATGAACAATTTGCTATGTTCGTTAAGAAATTTCAAAGGTTCTCAAAGTTTAATAAGAAGAAGGATGCAAACCAGCAATCTTTCAGAAAGACTGCTAAAAACTCACAAAACAATGAGCTAGTTTGCTACAATTGCAGCAAGCCTAATCACTTTGCTTCTAAATGTCCTAAGCCCAAATTTTAAGCTTACAAAAGGCGACCCTCTAAAACTTTTTCAAAACATAGGGGTCTACTAGCTGAGGACTTAGAAAAAAAACCAAGTGTCTACTTTGTTTGAGACTGATTATGATGAGGATGATGATGACTCTCCTGAGCAGGCACATATTTGCCTTGTTGCTCTAGAGTCACCTCCCACCAATGACTCAGAAAATGAAGTCAAGTATTCTCCTTTCCAAGCTAACATAGAACAACATTCTGAAGAGTCTTCTAAAGAAGAAATCCTCAAGGATGCTCAAGACATGCTTGAGGAATTCAATGAATTTAGAAAGGCTTATGTAAAGTTAGCTAAAAACCATGAGAAGCTGGGAGCTGATAAATCCATGATGGAAACCAAATTAAAAACTCACAATGGAGTCCAGTAGGAGAATATCAAGTTAAAGGAAGAGAACAAGTTTCTCAATGAAAAGGTTGCGTGCCTCATCGGTCATGCCAAAGAGCTATCTGCTGAGAAAGATGAGTTACAAAAGACCATCGACTCATGGAATAACTCAAAGATTATTTTTGACCAAATTCTTGGAGACCGAAATCCCATTGCAGATAAAACTAGGCTAGGTTTCAATGAAAACACTTCCGGCATAACCTCTGAACAGAAAATAGAAGACTTTTCTATACAAATTGATCATATTTATGTACATTATCAGCAGCCTAATAAGGTTAGACAATGAATTGGTTATGATATCATTCATTACAAATACCCTAATATTTAAACTATTAAGACCAGTGATGCGTCTAAAACAAAGCAATCATCTGCTGGCGAAAAGTCTGTTAAAGGCTGTGTAGACTCACAAAGGCCTTCCGCCAGCACCTTTGCTAAAGCAAAGACTACTATTCCGAGTCCACAAATAGTCTGCCTAAGCCAATCACATTCATCAAAAGCACTACTAATGGTGTTGCTGCTCCCAAGGCTGTTGACACTAAGCTTAAAGGAAAAATGTATAAAGTGTCTAAGTCTACTAATAGCAGACCTGCTAAAGCAAGGACTACTGAGAATCAAAGGTTGCTGCTAAAAGGAAAAATGTTCAAAAGTCTGCCAAAATCCAACTCTCTCAACATGACATTTGTAATTTCCATCGTTGTAATTTTTGCAAATGCTTAGGCCACTTGGTCCATGAATGCCTACTGAAATCCATCATAAAGCCTACTGCGTCTTCTATCCCAAAAGTTAGGCAAGTATGGGTTCCGAAAAATGCTAACCCTCTGGACCCAAAAGGAAAATAAAGGGGACCATGATCTTTTCATCTCTTAATTACAAATCTGCTTCATGGCTGCTACAAGCTTAGAAAAGAAAAACATATGGTACCTAAACAGTGGCTGCTCTAGACACATGACTGGGAACTCAAGTCTTCTTTCAAATATAACATAGCAGAAGGTCCTCCTGTTATTTTCAGTGACAGCACGAAAGGAAACACCATTGGCTACAGATCTACTATTCATGGAAACCAATCTATTGGAAAAGTATCTCTTGTAGAAGGTTTGAAGCATAATTTGTTGAGCATCTCTCAATTCTGCCACAAAGGTCTCGTATGCCAATTCTCATCCAACATATGCGACATAAAGGATCCAAAATCATGCTCCACTTTGGTGACTGAACATAGACAATGAAATGTCTATGTAATTGATTTGAACGCCTATGGAAAGGCTACTAATCTATGTGTTATGGCTAACTCTGCTCAAGACAAAAGTTGGCTTTGGCACAAATGTCTTAGCCATCTGAACTTCAAATACTTATCAAATCTATCCAAATAAGGCTTGGTGAGAGGAATGCCTAAAGTTTCTGCTGATCATGATTATGTACGTAAAGCTTGTCAACTAGGGAAGCTTTTTAAAGCCTCCTTCAAGAGCAAACCGGTACTCGTAATAACAAGACCTTTGCAACTTCTTCACATGGATCTCTTCGGGCCTGTGACTACTATCAGCTATGGTGGTCACAGATACACTCTAGTCGTAGTAGATGACTATACAAGATATACTTGGACAAATATGATGTCTTCTAAAGATCACACATATGACATCCTAATAGTTCTATTTAGAAGACTACAGACACAAAAGCTCGACGACATCAGTGATGTACGATCAGATAATGGAACTGAATTCACCAATAATGGAATAGCAAAGTATTGTGATGACCATGGCATTCGTTATAACTTCTCTGCTGTCAGAACTCCACAGTAGAACGGTGTAGCAGAGAGGAAAAACAGAACTCTTATTGAAGCTGTTAAGATAATGCTTGTCGAAGCAAAGTTGCCCAAACACTTCTGAGTAGAAGCCATCAATACAACCTGCTTCATTCAGAACAAATCATTGATCAACAAATTTCACGATAAAACATCATATGAACTTTGGAGAGGTAAAGCCACAAACATTTAATTTTTCAAAATCTTCGGCTGCAAATGTTTTGTAGTATATAATGGTAATGATTATAGAAGCAAATTTGATACTAAAGCTGGTGAAGGTGTTTTTCTGGGCTATGACTTACATTCCAAAACTTATAGGGTTTTCAATAAACAATCTTTAAAAATTGTTGTATCTATGCATGTTTCATTTGATGAATTTGATTTATTAGAGTCACATGTGGCTCCAAATGTTGCTGATGATTTTGTTAATGTTGAGACATGTACCTCTCAAGCCTCAACCTCTCATACACCAACTCCCACACCAGCCACTCACTCAAATATCCCTGATCACCACTTCTCAAATGAACCACCAGAAGACCTTAACTCTGCTCACGAAAATATCGATCCAGAGCCTATATCTTCTGAACCTCAAAATCTCATTATTCAACTTACCTCTGAATTTATTCCTGAACAGCACCCTCAACAAGAAACTACTGATTTTCCTCTTAGTCCAACCCCTGAACCTCATCATGAAGAACCAGCAGTGAATCACATCCCTGCTGTTACAAGAGAATGTAGAGATCACCCAATCTCTCAGATTATTGGTGATATACATGTAGGTGTTAGGACTAGAAGATCTTCCAGAAATGAATGCATGTTTTGTACTACATTTGTCTTAGAAGATGAACATAAGAAGGTTGATGAAGCCATACAAGATCCCAGCTGGTTAGAAGCCATGCAAGAAGAACTCCAGCAATTCGAAAGATGTCAAGTATGAAACTATTTCCAAGACCTGCTGACCATACTATCATTGGTACAAAGTGGGTGTTTAGAAACAAGAAAGATAAGGACGGGACCATCATAAGGAATAAATCCAAACTCGTTGCTCAAGGGTATTGTCAAGAAGAAGGGATCGACTACGATGAAACCTTTGCTCCGGTAGTAAGGTTAGAAGCTATCAGAATCTTCCTGGCCTATGCTACAAACAAGGACTTTTTGCTATACCAAATGGATATCAAGAGTGCTTTCCTCAACAGTGATCTTCAAGAAACAGTCAACGTCACTCAGCCTCCAGGCTTCGTGAAAAAAGGAAAAGGGACACATGTTTACAAGCTTAAGAAAGCTCTTTACAGTCTTAAGAAAACACCTCATGCTTGGTACGAGACACTATCCAAGTTCTTGATAGAACAAGGATTTGTGCGAGGAAAGATCGACAATACTTTCTTTATTCTCAAACACAAAGGACACTCCCTGCTGGTGTAAATATATTTCGATGATATCATCTTTGGCTCCACAAATGAGAAGTTATGCAAAAGATTTGAGACTCTTATGACTGGAAAGTTTCAGATGAGCATGATGGGAGAGCTCACATTCTTCCTAGGACTCCAAATTCAACAATCAAATATAGGAATCTTTATTAGTCGGTCCAAGTATGCCAAAGAATTGGTCAAGAAGTTTGGATTGGAATCAGCTAACACTTTTGATACTCTCATGGCTGCAATAAGTTATCCAAAGATCTACAAGGGAAGAAAGTTGATAACACTCTATATCGAGGAATCATTAGATCTATGTTCTATCTTACCGCCAACAGACCTGATATTGTGTATGCTATTGGGGTATGTGATAGATTTCAAGTAGACCCTCATGAGTCACATCTTCTAGTAGCCAAGAGAATTATCAAGTATGTATCAGATACCACCAACTTAGGTATCTGATATCCAATAGAATCTTCCTTCAACTTTTTTTTTTTAAGAAACAGGGGCGGTACCCTGCTAGATTTTATTAATTAGAAAAAAATACAAACTTGAGGAGGACAACCAGCCTGGCCCTTATAAATGGGAGGACGGAGGAGCCTTGCCTCGAAAAGGAAACTTACATAGAGAAACTACAAAAGAATTAAGAAATGTGAACATAAGCAGTTCCAATCTCCAATCTTATCAAGAGAAATAAGACCTCTAATCTGAGAAGGGAGATCACTGACAGCTTCAAACAGAAAATCTCCTTTCTGATCACAACCAAAATTAGCCAAAGCGTCAGCCACAACATTAGCCTCCCAATAAGTGTGAATAAGAACAATCCCCAAAACCTGAATAAGATGCCTAATGGAACGCAACAAATAAATGCAAGTCCATGACACATGCCCACCTCCAGTAATACTATCAATAATGCCTTTGGAGTCGATTTCAACAATAGAATGAGACCATCCTTTAAGGCGAAGCCAACGAAGACCATGAAGCAAAGTGGTACATTCAGCCTGGAAACTGTTACAATGTCCATAAAATTCAGAAAAGGCCAACAACATATCACCTGAACTATTCCTTATAATACCTCCACCAGATCCCGGACCCGGATTACCTCTACTTGCTCCATCACAATTGAGTTTAAGCATACCCGAAGAAGGCTTATTCCAGCACAAAGATCGAATGGTCCTAGAGGAAGCCCAACCAAAACGAGTAGAAAATAAAAAATCCCAAGATTCTCCGGCAAGAGGAGACAGACCAGCATTCTTAAGCGAAAAAATAATAGAGGTCTTGATTTTGTCAACTAAAATCCATGGGGGGCGACGAATCCCATTCTTCAAACAAGAATTTCTATTCTTCCATAATTCCCAAAGAATGAAGAAGGGGGTCAAAGAGTGCAGGACAGAATTATTTTCCTTGAACCACCAAGCAATACAAGTCTGATGAATCGAGGAGGTATGAGATCTAATACCTCCAAGCCTATTGAAAACATCCCATATATAAATCGCCATAGGGCTGTTAAGGAAAACATGAGAGTAAGATTCAACATTACCTGTGTGACAGCAAGAACACCGAGATGCGAGCTGAACTCCTTTTTTGATAATACTTTCATCGAGCGGCAATTTCTTCCCCCATAAGCGCCACGTGAAAATGTTGAGTTTTTTGGGAATATATTTCTGCCATATAAACTTACTGGATATAGCAACAAGCCATTTTTGGCGGGTGAGGTGCCAGGCTGAAGAAAGCGTGAAGTTGCCTTTATTGGTTAGACACCAGCAAGCAATGTCGGGCTGATTCGAAATAATAATTTCCTGAGCCGAAATGGAAGCAGCAGCTTCTGGGCCAATCTCTGAAACTGCGGCTGAAGATAAACTATTAACCGAGCTAAAGGCTTCTTTAACTTGGTCAATGTTTCTGAACATCAGCTTAAGAGAAGAAGTAGGCATCCAATTATCTAACCACATCGAGAAGCTTCCACGCCCGATAATCCATTTAATGTGCTGTTCAGATCTGTCACGAACCGAACATATACAACGCCAGATGGAGGACCCATTATTGGACGCTGCAGAAGGATGAGAATTAGAGCAATACTTAGCTGCCAAGAATCGACTCCAAAGACTGTTAGAAGTTCTGAATCGCCACCAAATCTGAATTGAAAAAGCACCAATGACATCTTAAACAGATCTGATACCAATACCCCCTTCCGCTGTCGGCCGACAACATTTATCCCAAGCTACCCAATGGGCTTTAAGCTTAGAATCAACAGATCCCCAGAAGAAATTCGCAAAGAGCTTGTGGATATTTTTAATGACTGCTATTGGGGGATCCAAGACAGCAATTTGGTACATAACAATAGATTGCAAAACAGAATTGATAAGCGTGATTTTACCGGCTTGAGAGAGAAAGGCCCCCGTCCAACAGTTAATTTTGGACTGAAGTTTGCTAAAAAGCGGATCAAAGAGACTCTTGGTTTTCCTTCCCTCAAAAAGCGGGCAACCCAGATAAGTAACCGACATAATTTTTCGATTAAAACCCACCTATCTTTTTATAGAGGCCACCCTAGCTTCCGAAGTATTTCCAGAGACCATGAAACAACTTTTCCCTTTATTAATAGATTGACCCGAAACAGCCTCATAAGATTCAAGAAGTTTACGATGATGGGCTAGAGAGTGTCGATTACCGTTGCAAAAAATAACGACATCATCGGCGAACGCTAGATGGGAAATAATGGGACAGCCACTTGAGGAGGAAAAGGCAAAGTTCGGATGATCATGTTGAAGTTTGTTAAAGCCTCGGCTAAGAACTTCCGCCGCAATAATGAAAAGGCTGGGAGATAGGGGATCCCCTTGACGTAATCCGCGGGAGGAGGGAAAAAAACCCACCGAAGAGCCATTAACCAGAACAGAAAAATGATTATTAGATATGATTCGCCATATCATATCAATAAAAGATTCGCCGAATCCAAACTTCCTTAGAACCTGAATCAAAGAATACCAAGAGACTCTGTCGAAAGCCTTCGCCATATCTAACTTGATGATAACGTTAGAACCATTAACTTTCTTCTTGAGTTGATGAGTGAGTTCATGAGCTAACAAAGAAGTTATCTCGAATCGCCTTCCCTTCGTGAAAGCGCTCGATTATCGGATATTATGAATGGTAAAATATTAGCCGCCTAGCAAAGAAGAAGTTTTGGAGACCACCTTATTACAAAAATTGCACAAGCCGATTGGACGAGATCCATAAAAGACTTGATCGATTGGATTTAGGAATTGTAATTAGTCGGGAGGGTACTAGGTCCATGACTTTGGCATTTCAAATCCTGCAAAAAATTCCGATATAGCCAGACAGAAATCCTCCGCGATAATATCCCAGCAAGAAGTATAAAATTTTCCGTTAAAACCATCCGGCGCAAAGACTATCACCACATAGCGAGAATACAAGGTCCTTAATTTCCTTGGTAGGAGGAGCGATAGATCGGCATTTTGATCATCCGATATAATAGAAGGAATAACATCAATAGGGCTGCATGTACAAGCAGTTAGTTGGTCTTTATAGAACTCAACAAAGAAGATTTTTGATATCATCTTGGTGGAGGCTAAATTCCCATGCATATCGAAATTGATGAATAAACAAATTTTGTTTCGAGTATGCTTAACTGAGGCATGGAATAATTTGGTGTTCCATCTCCATCCTTAAGCCATCACAAATGTGATTTTTGATGCCAATAATCTTCTTCCACTTTTAAAGTGTGTTTTAATTTGGCCGCGCTAAATGGAGAGCACTGATTAGGTGGAGGAATTCGAGTTTTCATAAGATATTTCCTTTACAAGCACATCATCTTCACTGCTTTGACGGCTTGAAATATATTCCCAAAAACATTCTTGTTCCAAGCCTTTAATGATAACCTCACCGCTTTTAGTTTATTAGCAAATCGCACCATAGGCCTACCATACGCCCGGTCTCCCAAGCCTTACGAATGCAGTTTCTTTAAAAGTATGATGATCCGCCCATACATTCAGAAACGAAATGATAGGTGGTATGCCTCAAGCAAATTGATGGAGAGAAGGAGAAGAGCATGATCGTAACACGCTCGATTAAGATGTTCCACCGACGCCAAAGCAAAAGTGGAAAGCCATTTAGTATTGCAAACAGCCCGATCTAACCTCTCATAAATAGTGGCGTGACCATCACGGTTATTACTCCAAGTGTATTTGCTGCCAAGAAAACCCAAGTCCGATAAACCCGCCGCATTGAGACAAGCTTGAAATTCAAGAGCCCTTGCCTATCCCAACCGCACCGCCGATTTTTTCATGAGCCCAATTATTATATTGAAATCTCCTAAAACTAGCCAAGGAGAAGGAGTTGAGTTCCAGCCCCATATCAATAATATCCGACCAAAGAGTATGCCGCTCAATGTTGGTGCATTTGGCATGAACCGAGGATATATAAGCGCACTCAACCCAAGAATATTGACGGACCCGAAGAGTATAATGCTGCTCAGATTCAGAAATATCCTGACACTGAAAAGAAGACTTAGCCAAGTTCCAAATTGTATTAGCGGAATTGGAAAAGAAATAACGAAACTTTAACTTATGGGCAATAAAAGGCGCACGAGACTTATCTTGCTTTGGTTCACGATAGAAAGAAAGGAGATTTGGTGCAATTTGATTAGCTTTTAAAACGAAAAGTAGTGGAATCATTTCCAACACCTCGTAAATTCCTAGAGTCTTAATCGCCATGAGCGCATCGTGAGGAGCTGCTGGAGGACTTTGTTTGTCTTTTGAGCGGGTACACATACCTTTCCCATTTACTTTATGTGATTTTGAAGCCATAGTTTTTCCTACCGCATTTTCTAGATTAAAAACCTCTAAATTAACATTGTCCTCCCTAATATCTTCTTCATCCACCGCTTGTAAAACAACAAAGCGATTCGGGATAATATGGTTGTGGTCTCGCCCTCCATATGTGAAGGGTCCGATGCGATTCCATCCGGCATAGAGTAGGGCCCCGAACCAACCTCGCTTGGTTCATATGTGACTTGGGATCCGCTTCCCCACGCCTTTAGCATTATCAATGCCCATAACATTTTGAGCCGGATTCTGGGGATCATGCGATGGAGAGTTTACAATAACAATATCTGGGGATTTAGTAGAGTCCATAACTTCTTGCTGGGATGAATCTTCGACATCGACATTATGAGGAGAAGTAGAAGTCAGGTCAAGGGCCAGGCATGGGGTAGGATCTTTTGTCGAAGTTCAAATCATGACCAGATGAGTGCTTTAACTCCGTCAAAGAAGCATTCTTTTAAGGAGTCCATCTAGTAGTCAAGGAGGAGGTGGAGGAGGTGCTTTAAACTTGGGGTCTCCGTAAGAAGAAGTGCCGTTTTTTATCTTGCATCCTATCTCGTAATGCCCTTGGCGAAAACAATGAGAACAATAAAGAGGAGTGTTCTCCGCCTCTAGGTTTGCCAAAAGCTAGGGTAGGACTGTCCGCAATCAATCCATACTGCTTGGAACCGGTTTATTAGGTCAATCTCGACACAAACCCTAGCAACGCTAGGGCGTGTGAGATTGATAGTGGGTTGATCTAACATGAGTGGTCTGCCAAATAATGAAGCAATGGAGAAAAGAGTAGTCTTGTGAAAAGATGGATACGTAGTCCGGGGAGGGCGAACCAAACTGGAACAATAGGGCTCTCAACATCTGGTCGAAAATCAGGTGATCATTTGAAGACACGCATAGGAAAGCGGCCAAGATACCAATGATCTTTAATCCATAATCGTTGATAATCTTCTTCACTATGAACCTGAATGAGTACATGCTTCGCATCAAGATGCCCAACTGAGAATGCTGCTTTGAGGCCAATGGTTTGAAATAATTTACGAATAGATTCCATGATGGTCTCCGTGGGAAAACTTCCCGATCAACGCAAGTTTAAACGGCCGTAAGGGCCTCAATGATATCGGTTGATAGTTTTAGAGAGGGTTCTCCTTTGTATGATGAAGGAGGGATAAGAAAGGTATTAAGAGAAGGGCTGGGAGAAGAGTAGAGGACGTCTACAAAGGATTTTGGTAGGGAAGGTGGATCGGGAGGGGCTGGAGGAGGAGGTCGATCGCCCATGAAGCAGTAAATAAACCCTAGCCACAATGTGAAGCTATTGCACCTTCAAGTGTGAGATAGTGTGTTTTTCTTTATACTCAAGATTATTAAGTATGAATACCTTGACATGATTATTAATGAAACGTTATATTATGTCAATAGCATAAATTATTATTGTTGAGCATGATGCCATGATAGGAAGTTATGTTAGTAACTTACTAAGTCTTTATGACTTACTCCTATTTGTTTGATTGTTTTCCCTAGATCCGAGTCGTAAGCTAGCGATCAAAGTGATTCTCGAGTTACATTGGTGAAGCTTTTGCAAGGTTGCTACCTCATAGTTCAAGATCTTTTCTTTATGAAGGGTAGCAAGACTTATGTGTTTGATATTTGTACTTATGTTAATTAGTACTTAATCATTTGGGAGCCGACTTGTGTTAGTCGTGCCTTATGTATTTATGATGATCATGCTTCAGTTATGTTAACCATGTATTGGTTGGTTTATTATGTTTGTTCTCCGGCATGTTTTTAGTCGTTGAGTATGTTAGAGTAGAGTTGTAGACTTAGTATAATGTTGGGTTCCGGCTGCAACGTCGCCGATGACTTGGTATATAAATTGCTATATATTGATATTGCATGACAGGAGTTTTGTTATACGTGCCCAATGTTGCGCCACGTAATTTTAATTTTTGGACCGAGAGATTCATTATCTCTTTGGTTGTGTTAGTTTGAGCTTGTTAGCTCGAGCGCCACCATTTACTTATGTTATGCTTCCGCATGTGTTAAAGTTATTGGCGATCACCGTTATGGCCTTGCCCATTATTTGTTATATGCTTGTTTGTTATGTGCTTTTTAGGCGGCACAACCTCAGGGTCTCGTCTTGGGATCCGGGTCGGGTCGCCACAGGTAGTGCTTTTAAATTCAGTTTTTTTAATAAAAAAATAATAAATAGAAAAAATATTTTTAATTTATTTTTAGTTTTATTGTTTAATTGCTTTTAATTTTAGTATTTTATGCACGGCCGTAGATCTTTAAATCCCAAGCTGGCAGATTTAAATCAAAATATAAATAATCTTGGTAAAAATCAGGACGATCCTGATAATTTGGAAAATTCACCTGTTAATCAAAAACAAATAAATAGAGAGGATCCTCTGGTTGATCCTCCAATGGATAATAACAATAATCAAAATCCTAAAAATATGGTTCCTCTGGTAAATATAAATCAAAGAAGGGAGGAACCAGCGGATCGAAATATGGAAGTAGTAATCAATCAAAGAACTGTAAATGATAATGGTCGACCCATGGTGAATGCAATAACATCATGTCTAGTATTACCGAAAGCGGTAAGAAATTTTCAACTTAAAGGTCATTTTTATAACATGTTGCCTTCATTCCATGGATTTCCATCTGAAGACCCAGTAACCTTTGTTAAAGAGTACAGTTTTATGACTAATAATTTTCTCGTTAGAGGTCCGATGTAAGATCAATTAAAATGAGATACTTTCAATGTGCATTAGAAGATGTAGTTAAAATATGGTTTATGAACTTAGCACATAGAAGTGTTTATACTTGGGCTCAACTATATGATTTGTTTAAGGGGAATTTTTATCAGCATGCATCTCTTTCGGAAGCAAATTATAGCGTTTCAAACAAAACCAGGAGAGACATTCCATGAAGCATGGGATAGATTTAAAAATTTACTTATCATGTTTCCTCATCATAATCTATCTCAAGATGTGTTAGTAACTCAATTTTATCATGGTCTTTCACCTGCTTTGCAAACTATGGTTGATAGTGCAACCGGTGGTTCTATTAGTAGAATGACACCACCGGCCGAGTTAGAAAGTTTGTTTTAGATGCTAAGTGTGAATTCCCAACAGAAAAGTACAAGAGGTAAAAGTAGAAATTTGTTCCAAGTTCAAGAATGTTCTAATACCCAAGCACAAATAGAACAATTGAAGGCACAAATAGAAGTCCTATATCAAAATAGAACACAAATTCAAGAAGCATGTACTATTTGCGGATTAAATTCTCATGCTACTAACTTTTGTCCATCTAGTGCTTTATATCCTGAATAGGCTATTGCGATGAATACGCACCTCCCTGCAAAAAGGAATTATCCTATTCCTACACATACAATCCAAAGTTGGAGGAATCACCCAAACTTTTCATGGGAGGAAATAAGTCCTTGCAAATTCTCAACAATTTCCTAAGCAAGGACAAGCATGATTGAAGAAGCTCCAAAATCTGAAGGATTTGAAGGTAGACAGAATGCTCTTAACAAACATTTATTGGAAACAATTGAAAGTTTTAGGAAAGACCTTGCTCAAGCTTTGCAAGGAAGAGAAGAAGAGAAATTCCCTAGTCAAACAGAACAAGCAAAATATATCACTAATCTGCGAAGTGGTAAAGTCATTGGAGAAGAGGTAAATGATCCTACTCACTTTACTGATGTTCTTGATAATGTAAATAACTCTTGTGAAGAAATCCAAATAAAAGAAAAAGATAAAGGTGAAGATATCCAAACAAAAGAAAAAGAAAATCAAGAGAAAGAAAAAGAACAAGAGGCAGAATCTCTTGAGGAACCATATGTTGCTCCTCCACCATATGTTCCTCCAATACCATTCCCTGATAGATTGATGAAAAACAAGATTGACAAAAAATTTACGAAAATTTATAATATGTTGTCCAAAGTGAAAATTAATCTTCCTTTGCTAAATGTTATTAAAAATATTCCGTCCTATTCTAAGTTTTTCAAAGATCTCAATTCTAGGAAGCACAAATTCGAAAAGAATGAGATAATAATTGTTTCTGAAAACGTTAGTGCAGTATTACAACCTAAACTCCCCCCTAAATTAAAAGATCCGTGTAGTTTCAATATCCAAGTTTCTTGGGTAGTTCAAAAAAAGAAAGCTATGCTTCATTTAGAGTGTGTATCAATTTAATGCCTTTCGCTATTTATAAATAATTAGATTGGGAGAATTAAAATTCACTACTATGTCCTTGCAGCTAGTCGATGCCCGTGGCCAAACATCCCTTAGAATAGTAGAGGACATTTTAGTTCAAGTAAACAAGTTCATCATACCAGCTTGATTTTGTGGTTCTAGAGATGGAAAGGAAGATATGCACTAATAATGAAGTTCCTATTCCGTTAGGAAGACCTTTATGGCCACAACCAACACCATGATTAATGTGAAGAATGGTAAGTTATCGATGTCATGGGAGAAATCAGAGATTTTTCAGTTTTTGATGCATTAGACGCATCGAAAGTGACATGAATGCATGTTTTTCAATTGATGAAATTTAAAATCTTACACCCAAAACTTAAGCAAATTTAAATGATGATGAGTTAGAAAAAGATATGTTCGAAGAAGACTATGTTCATAGAGACTTCCCCGGTTTAGCATTTAATATAGAAGAAATAGAAAGAGAACTCTTCGAGGAAGATGCCGTAAAAGAGAAGGTAAACTAGAAGATGAAAGATGAAAAGAAAAAAGAAGAATTAGAAAGTCCCAAAATAGAAATTACCGAAAATTTAGAATCAAATTTCTAAGGAGGATAAAAAGATAAAGAAGAAATTCTAAG
>CM028378.1:66748586-66855335 GCA_013146195.2 Codonopsis lanceolata
ATATTCATCAATGTTACAAAGCAACAAAACTGGATTTCCAACCTTCAAATTCAACTCAAGATTTGGGATTCCAAAACATGTAAAACCATATAAAATAAAAATTCTAGAGTATGTATATCATTTAGAAGATCAACGTTTCTATCAGTATGACACGGAGAGTCTGAGCTCAAATAAAGTCTTCCTACTGAATTGTTTATTGATACCATGTAATCATTTACTGAATTAACAACATCGAGAGTCGGAGCCAAAATAGCTATGTCTTCCAAAAACGATGACTCATCGGGACTACTTCCAAATGAAGGAATGTACTTTGAACAATTGCTGCGGTGATCGGGAATATCATGAAGCACAACCATCATTCGGTTCACCAATTTTCCCATCACCAATATTTGCAATCCACTCGGCAAAGTTTCAATTCTTCATAACTATCATTGGACCCCATAGATTGCAATCTCATATTAGTTGTCAACTTGCGGTCTGAGCAACCCTCCTGACTAAGATGAATTAATAATGGCATGAGCGATGTCTTGCCTACGCCCTTTAAGTTAGAATTAGGCAATATCTGTCAAAAATCCCCCACAATTAACACAATTGTTTTACCTCCAAAAGGAATATTAGCTCTAGACGGATGAATTTCTCTCATGATATCTCGCATACTTCGATCCAATGCTTCAAAACAATATTTATGTGTTGCGCACAGCGGAAGACTAGCAAACAAATTAACAAAGTATAATACGATCAATCACAAAGAAGAGAAAGAGATTGGGGCCAACGGACTGTCAAAATTTTATTATAGACCCCCTTGAAAACGTTCTAGGGATACAACTATTTATATGGATACAATAGAAACCCTAAAACCCTTAAAGGATAAAAAACGGACAAAAGCGGTAAAACCTAAAACGGGGGTTGGCGGTCGTTCATTAATTGCTGCAGGCGGCAGCGCAAAATACGATAACACGACTTCGAAGGAATCTTGAACTTGTCAGTTACAACTAGCTTCATCAACACGTTTGTAGCATTATCTATGGTGTGAATCTTCTCGAGCAGAATATCCACATTATCAATCAACTCACGAATCTTGTGAAACCTCACATCGATGTGCTTTGTTCTTGAGTGATAAATCTAATTCTTTGCTAAGTAGATTGCACTCTGACTGTCACAATGCAATAGAACTCCACCTTATTGAACACCTAACTCCTTGACTAAGCCCCTAAGCCATAGGGCTTCCTTTGCAGCTTCAATAGCTGCCATGCATTCCGCCTCGGTCATAGACAATGCAATAATGGCCTGAAGCATAGCTCTCCAACATATAGGTCCACCTGCTAGGGTAAACACATAACCTGTTGTGAGGTTCCCGGGGTGTGCTCCCGCGCCCCGCGCGCCCTTGGATAGGGGTGCTGGCGTGCGTGCGAGATCGAGGATACCAACGCTCTCGTTCCACCCTCCCTTGTTTAGGGGAAGACGAAATCAAAAGTGCGAGAGAAGTGCTGTCTATGTTAGCACGTTGGAATGTGACTCGGTTGCCTTGAGTGGATTTTGTATCCAATATGGGAACTTATAGTTTCCCGCATCAAGTTATCCCTTTTTTAGGGGATACCAGGATATGGGAATGCATTACCCTTTCATTCCCATTTTCCATTTTTTTGGGGAAAACGGAAAAGTGCAAAAAAGGATATTGCTACGCCCCCACTATGGATTTATTAAAAATAGCCTTATGGCCCATTCAGATTACTATGGGAACTTTGGGTTTCCCACATCAAGTTATCCCTTGTTTAGGGGATCCCAGGATATGGGAATGCATCACCCCTCCATTCCCATATCTCCCTTTTTTTAGGGGAGAACGGGAAAGTGCAAAGAGGGAATGTTGCGAGGCCCCACTGAATCCGAAAGTTTTAGAGTCGCCATCTCTATTTTAAGACAAATAAAGCAAAACCAAAGAAAAGAAAAATAAACCAAAGAAAAAGAAAACGGGTTCGGATGCTAAGTTACAAGTTGGGAAGGTGCTAGGCACCCAACTCGCCCTTTCGGTCTCGAAAATGGTTTTTGGCTGAAGTATGCTTATCGTCATATTTATCTCGCAAATAAATAAGATATTAAAAAGACAAGAAATTTAAACAAATACATTTGTGGCTACATTATTTACGGACTCGCAGCCATTTCCTTACAATAATTACAAACATATTTAAGAATATTTGGCCATTATAACGGCTCTTTTACATAGTATTTCCTATTCTAATCCGGGCAGCACAACGACTTATATTGACTACATTGTGCCAGATTTAAATAAAAATTTTAAAAATAAATAAAATATAGAAAAGTAAATAAATAAAATAAACGGCGCCCTTAAAGGTTTTACCTTTTAGAGCGGCGGTGTGCTCGCTACGTCGCCGGGGAGAGGAGTCTTTGTTGTTGTTGTGTGGTTGTTGTTTTGATTTGGGCAGAGTGACGGCTTATATGTGGTAGTTTTGGTTTGTTTGGTTGGGCGGAATAACAGCTTAAATTTTGTGGTTTTGACATTTTTGGTTGGGCGGAATAACGGCTTATTTAGGGTGTTTTTCAGCCTATTACTCGGGCAGAGTAACGGCTTACTTTGGGATTTTTGGGCCGGGGAAGTGAGGTGGATACCTAACAACTAGGCTAGGGATTACTTATAGTCGGTGGATATTTATTTTGGCAGAGTTTGGACGGGGTTTGGAGACTTTAGGGGGTTCCACTCACTTATCTCACACCTCTCGTAACTATTCGCTTCGAAGGAACGCAGAGAGAATTTCTCAGCGCTTCGTTGCGATGAAAATGAGCGCTGAAATGAGGTGTCGGGGCCTCTTATTTATAGTGGGAGAGAGGGACACACTGGGAATTCCTTGGTTTGTTCGGCGGCTTGACGACTTGTACCATGAGCTTCAAACCTTGTACCTTTTCAATCGAGAGAGAGGCACGGTGAAAGAGCTTGGTGCCACCAAGGAGACCCTTAGTGCGGCACCAAGGGGCCTTGGTGCGGCACCAAGCAAGCTTTCATCTTTCAATTTTTTGCACTTTCACCCCTTGCAGTTCACTGTTTCGCGCATCCTGCTTTTCCTTTCGCATTTTTGACTCATGTAACTTGACATTTGTTAAGTTTTAACAGTTCTTGATATTTTATGTCGATCACATACCGAGTACGAGAATTGGGGTGTCTCTGAGCCCCTCAGCGATGGAGTCTACGGGTAACCCAAGGCTTACTAAGTAGGCGAACATCGTTGATAAACAAAGACTCTCCAATTTCGTTCATTTAAGAGCGGAGAATGCAATTGGTAGCGATTATAATGCGATTAACATGCTATCCAAACTCCATAACCTAGACATTTTTAGTCGGTTATAAAAAATTATCGCAGTTTTAAGCAGATATGAATTTAATGTGCTCTGATGGTCGGACCTACTAAGGTAGGCTGCCTACGTATCCCTTAATAAAGGAACTCAGACCAAAACGTAGTTCAGGCCAAAACCTAAACTATCACTCGTACAACGGTCGTGCCTACAGTGATAGAGTGCGCCTCGTATCCTTAAACAAGGAATCATACCGAAGCGTAGTTCACTCATCTGGGGACTAAATGTGGCGGTGTAAGTGTTGTGGTGCAAGTGCGGAAATACTAAATGAGCAAGTGTGGCAAAGCTTTATCAAATTAGTACGACAAGGGTAAATATGTGCTTTGATGGTCGCGTCTACCAGTGATAGGCGCCTACGTATCCTTAAACAAGGAATCGGACCAAGCGTGGTTCGTCTTGTGGCTATGCGGGTGAATTGTTTCCTAGGAACTAAGCCTCTCTTGGAGAACAAGACATTTCCTATAAATCAGAGTACATGTACCCCTTAAAGGAAAAGGAACTTCGGCCTTCAACGAGGAGAACAAAACCTTTCCCTATCAATCCAGGTGTGTACCCCTTAAAGGAAAGTTTCCAAACATCATACAAATGCTGCATTAAAAAGGAAAATACCTTCCTTTCCTTTACCGTTATCGTGTCCATGCGACAAATTCTGCGATGTTGCTTTGTTGGCTTCTTTGCTTCTGTTGTCCTTTGTTGCACTTCTTTGGGATTTTCTTTTTGTCAACATTGTTCTAGTCTTTGCTGGAAAATATTTTTCCCCGTTTCGCTATGTTTTCGGCTTTAGCTGGAAAATTTTCTTGATGCTGCTGCATTTTCTTTACTGCTCCTTCTAACCTTGGTCAGAAGCTTCCTTTTTCTTGCTGTAGCATCTTTTAGTATCAGCTGATATCATCTTTTCTTTGCTGCTGTTTTCTTTTTGTTTCATTTTCTAGCTTCAGTCGAAAATTTCTTCTTCTACCGCCGCATTTTTCCTTGTTGCATGTACCTGAAAATTTTTTCCTTCTTGTACATACATTTTTCCCTCTCCCGATTTTTTTGTTTTTTGATTTTTTGATTTTTTTACCTTTTTTTATCTTTTTTATTCTGCATGCCTGCCACTTTTCTCCATTTGCATGCTTATTACCTCTTTTTTCTTTTTTTTTTGTTTGTTTTGTTTTGTTTTGTTTTTATTTGGTCCACCTGGAAATACTTCTGATAGGTTTTGGCACTGTTTGACACTTTTGAAGTATCCCTGACTTTATTAATAATGCTCATGCATGTCCTATTTATGCCTAAATGATGTAATTAAGTAATGATGCATGAAATTTATGTAATTTATTCTTATGATGCATGATTAAACTAGTGGTCACTATTTGACCCTGCCATGCATGATTTATAATGCAAATGGGGCTAAATGATGCATGCTTATGCTGTAGTGATATAGTAAATGTCATGAGGATATTTATTTTCCAGATTGGTGGCATTTCATTTTCCTTTTAAGCACACCCCTAATGCAGCTTATTGGATAATGAATGCACATGATGAAAGCATGTACTACTTTATTTAATGTAAATGTGATGCCTAAAAATTATAAGATGCTTATTAACATGATGCATGAGTATTTTCTTATTCTATCATGTATGCAGTAATGCAAAATGTAGTATATATATTTAAGATGCAAAATGCATTTGTAATGCTTAGATTGCAAAAACGTTTATTTATATACAAAATAATAAAAAAAAAAAAAATTTTAAACCTATACAAATATTTACAATGCAATCTAATTTATATGATGCAAAATAAATAAACACATGCAGACTCAAGACGCACGCACCAAGCAAAGCTATACCGACCTAACGGGTAATGGCACGCTGTATCCCCAAAATGGATTTTAAAGGAATATACCTTCGGGTTCGAACAGGCTTCCCTTTTTTTTATGAGTATATGCGGGGAGAGAAAAAGGCAGTCACTTCCTCCTGTTTTTCTCGGTCATATATTTGTTGCAGGGCTATACTTGACATATGGCTATTCTCGCAACTCCTGCATTTTTCTTCATAATCAGACAGGGAAGCGGTGAATGGTCGGAATCCAAGTTGTCTGACTGCTTCAGGACAATGGCAATGCAGATGATGGATAGGACGAGGACACTTCTGATGTTTCTCATCCTGATGAGACTGAGCCTTTTTTGTGCCTTGCAGAAGAAGTACATGGGACCGGCCGGGCGGACACCACAGGTACTAATGGACTGCTCTGGGGCTTAAGCTGCAAATGAAGGATAGTTTTGGGGGAAACAAAAGGGGGTATAGGCAATAATAGATATGTACAGGCAATTAATGTATAACCTAAATTTCTTTAGCAATTATTCCTAAGTTGCACCTTAGGACCTGTAATATTATATTTTAGTATTTTATTGTGAGCTTATGTCGTGGTTTTTCTTTTTCTTCTGCCAGACGAGCCCTCTTGCGTGCTGAAGACTGGAGGTAAGATGTCGAGGTTTCAAAGAGTGCCTTCCCTCTCCTTATTCTCCTGATATATATATATATATATATATATATATATATATATATATATATATTTATTTATTTATTTATTTATTTATTTATTTATTTATTTTATTTTGCTCTAACTTTTGCCTAGGCCGCCCTTTCGGGTTTTCAGCCTAGCGGGCTGGAGAGGGAAGCACTTGCCAGATAGGATGGTTCGAGCATAATACCTTTAGAACTTGTTGATATTGGAGGGCTGGACAAGGTCTTTTTCTCTGGCTTGTGGGGAGTACGACATCTCCTGACCGGATCTCTTAGACAATATACAGCACATTGTGGAAGAGAGGGGTATCAGCCTTTTGATAAGTAGCCCCCAGGATTTTTCTAGCCCAGGCGGCATGACATGATAGCAGTAGGTCCCCCAAAGTAGGGGTGAGCAGAAGTTTTTCGGAACTGGACTGGACCAATGGAACCGGACCAGACCAGTCAAAAATGGACCGGACCAATACTTTGGATTGGTCTGGATCGAATTTTTTAACCAGGACAATTGGGTCGGTCCACGGTTCGAAACCAAAAACCGAACAGGACCGAACCGGACCAATGTGTATTTATTATTATTTTATTATATATAATATACTAATATAGTATAATTAATATATATATATATATATATATATATATATATATATATATTGATAAGAAGATAATAAAAGGGATACAACTTACAACCTAAAGAAAATATATAATAATTTGATTCAATATTCAACCAAGTTTCCTTATTTGATTAAAGAGAAAATAGGAAGGAAAACATTGTTCTTCGTTATTAATTAATTTCATGCTTTTGTTTGTGATTCCAAACATTATTAGTTTGAAGGATTGTTACCTGTTAATTAATTAAATTAACCATAAGGGGATCGAAGAGGAAGATGACTTGCAATAAATTTCCTTACAACTTTCTTTTTCATTTCTCTTTATTAATTTGGAAGTAATGATTTTTACATTTAGTTTATTTTCACAAGAACAACGAACCCAACAAAATGTTGTATGAAGGAATAACATGATTTGATTATTGATCATTGTTTTTTTAGAAAATCTAGTTATCCTCTTGATCAAAGATACGCATCGTATTGGTCCGGTCCTGGTTCTCGTACGTTTTCAATTGGTTCTGGACCGGACCAATGTATTGATTCTCAGACATATTGGGTTGGTCCTGGTTCTATATTTTTTAAGAACCGTACTATTGGTCTGGTCCTGGTTCTCTCAGTTTTTCTAAAAAAGTGGACCGAACCGGACCAAGCTCACCCCTACCCCAAAGGGCGATGAATGATGTCTTTTCTTGGTTTCCTGCTGTCTTTGATTTGACTATAACCCAGCATGTCGTTGATGAAAAAAACTGTTGGGCTTGGGAATGATCACTATATTGGACAGTCAGATTGGGTATTTTTTTTCTGCTCTAATTTTCTTTTTCCTTTTTTTTTTACTCTTTTTTTTTTACTCTTCTTTTTTTTTTTTTTACTCGAATGAAGTTGACGTACGGCTGTTTCATGCTTTTTTTTTTCAACTTGTAGTGACCATTCTGGCTTGATGCGGTGGAGCTTTTGTCTGATTGGCTGAGCATCCGGACATATGAAGGTCTGGTGTTTGGCTATGGTTGGATCTGCTCCCGACACATCTTCATAGGACCAGGTAAACATGTCCACGAACTCTTTTGAGGAGATCCATGAGTGTTATTCTTTCAGAGCCTTGCAGGTAGATCTCGATTTCTTTTTGATTTCATTGTCGGCCCAGTTGATAGTGGATCGGTCTTCAGTTGTTGTTGATGATGTTGTCTCTGGTGCTCTGCTGACTTTACAAGCTCAAGCAAATAATTTTTTTTATCTTTTGGGTCCTATTAAATGACTCATTATTATAATTATTTAATGTGTCTTTTAATGTAGGTGCAACTAAGAAATAAGCAAAGACAATTAGATTATTATTAAAAGCACACCGTACAGGGTTTAATACATGATTGAGGACCTTGGGTTTGAGATCCTCAATTTTATGGAGCGGATCGGTAGATGACCAATCCGTAAGGCTAGGGAAAGGAATAGGGGTAATATATCCGAAGTAGTCCACCACGTCTGTGGGTGTCAAAAGTGGGCCAATCTTAATATACTAGTTCTGCAGTGGCTTATTAGAAATAGGCTCAAACTCAGCAGGGAGCTTCTTGTAATCAGTACCTCTACCTATCATGCCCAGGAAGCTGTCATCAACCTCAATCATGTTGATTTGAGGTAGAGGGTTATTGATTATATTTGGTCTGGGAGTGGGCTTTTCAATAACCTTATCATCTATAAGATCATGAATAGCATTTTTGAGATGATAGCATTTATCGGTGAGTGAGGACCACCACGGCGATGATATTCACACGATCTTGGGCATGATTCGATTCCGTCTAGGCGGGGGGTGCAGTGGCTTATAATTTTCCATAGGCTTTAAGCACTCCTTGTGCCATTAGCCCCTGCGAGGATCCAGATCGGGAGGCTTGCGGCTCATCATAATGGCGGTTCGATTTACGAAATTTGCTCGGGCCATTATTTCCTCCGGTGTGGCGGACCTATCCACTCCATAAGACCATGGAGCAGTGCCATAATTTTGGGTAGGAAAAGGGCTGATGTATTTCCTACCACATTGACATTTGATGCGGGTGTGGCTGCGACTGTCTTCCCTTTAGAGTAACGGAAAGAGGTAGGAGGCGTATTGGCTTCTAATTGGCCAGTCCGTATATCATTATCAATACGGGCTCCTATCTCTACTATTTCTTTAAAATTGGTGTAGGGAAGGTACGCATGTGTTCGTAGATAAATGGGTTGGATATTTTTGATAAACATTCGGCATGACTTCATTTGGATCAGTGCGTCAAAGGTGCAGGCTAACTTTCTTTTCCACACGACCGCGAACTTCAAGGCCAGGTTTCTTTTTTCCCTCTGGATGCACGATTCAAGGTCCCTTCTATTTTCGGGGCTGGTGTTGTCTTTGTACCTTTCTAGAACGCAGCTTGACTATCTGGTCCCACGTATTCATGGTCTTTGCTATCGGACAACATTAGCCATTGTTTGGCGCCTTTATTAGTGTAAGGTGAAAGTTGGAAGCCATAGCCTCAAAGCTAGCTCCTCTTGTGCATGCCGGTGGAATAAGATTTTAAGTGGGATATAGGGCATCCGGTCCATCAAATTTTTCTATGTCGGGCATTTTGAATTTAAAAGGCAATACTGCCGCAGGTTGTAATGTCAGTGCCCGCGTAGAAAATTCCCCTTTGTTGAGAAACTTGAGTAGCATAGCTTTTATATTTTCCACGTCGGCCTCTATTTTGGTGGCTGGGGGAGTTGGTTTTTGGTAAATACTGGCTGGGTTAGGGAAGGTTGGGTTATTTTAAATTTGGATTATTAGGTAAGGATTTTGGGGTGAATATGGATATTGAATTTGGTGGATTTAAGGTGGATAAGGATTCTGGGCTGGTGGTACTTGGGTAGGATATGGATTTTTGGTTGGTGGATTTTGAGTAGGTGGATTTTGGATAGGTGGATTTTGGATGGTTTCAGCTGGGCGGCCAGGATCATTATAAGGTAAATAAGTGGTAACTTGGCTTGGCGGGTTATAATTTTGTAGGTCCATATTTGGGTCGTTACGTAGTAGGTTGGTTATGGGAACAGGGAGGTCATGTGGGCTTTGGGAAATTTTGGTGTTTGGAGCAGGATATGAAGGATATGACGGGTAAGGGCTGATATTTGGGTAGTAAGGACTTGGTGGAGGATTGGGATTTGGGGTAGTGGCCATATTTGGTGGGTTAGTGTTTGGCTGAGGAGTTGGGTTTGGAGGCACGTGGGATGTTGATGTTTCTTGGGGGACTGTAGGGGAAGAGTTCACCTCACCACTGGGCTTTTGACCTTGTATAAGACTTGTTATTTGGCTTAGCAAGCGTTCATTTCGTGCATCCAGTTACGGTCTAGCCAGCTTTGCATTGGAGTCGAGGCGTACCGGAGCCCCCGAACTGTACCCATATCGGACTGCTCATCTATTGCCATCTTGCTTGGATCGCACTTTACATGCGATTATGCCCTTGTCGATCGGACATCGATACCTTCATTCGATTTACGTGCTACTTTCCCGTATCAACCGGCCAGTACTATCCCTGCCTTTCCTAATTTGGGCGAGGTTTCTGAGGAAAATGGGTTATGGAGGTATCGAGGTGGTGAAGGCTTTTTGGTTTGAGATACAGCGTGCCTTTATTAGTATATTCTATTATTATTTATTTTTTGTTCCTACAATTGGCCAGGATAAGCACACTTTATTTTGTGACAGCCTCGGGACTTTCTCGAGGCAGTGGATTCTTTCTCAGTATAGGACCAACGTATTCCACACCTTTCGACTCCCTAGATTTGGATGACGGTCCCGAGCGAAGGGCCTATACTCTTTCAGATCCACCATTCGAAATGGTCTAGGTCGAGCATCAAATAATAATAAATCGGCCCGCTTATTATCATTTTTTTGTTCTTGATTATTTTTATAATTCATTTTTTTTCTAAACTTGCGCATTTTTTTAGATATATATATATATATATATATATATATATATATATATATATATATATATATATATATATATTTATATTTATATCAATTTTTTGCGAGGATGACTCACAATTCGGAGATGCAAAAACCGGTCGGTCAATGAAGTGTCCTAAGAATCTATATGCATTCTAACGTTGGCTCATGCGGGGTAGGGGCTGGCTATGGTGTAGGAGTAACGATTCGAATATAGCTATATGCATGTGCGTGTGTGTGGTATCTAGAAAGCGAAATCTTTATTTATTTACGAGATATATAAAGCGAGAAAAATAAAACATATATGGCATGTCTTCTTTGTTTGTGTGGATTTTCTCGGCTTTTTTAGTTTGAAGCGTAAACAAGCAAGCACACCACATTAAGAAATAGAAAGAAAAGTGGGGAAACTATCTATCCTATTAATTACAAATTTTGGTCCTATGTCCCCAAAATAAAATGACAGAATGAATGTATAAATATACTGAGAATAAAGTGAAAAAGAAAATGAACTGAAATAAATAATAATATAGGCGGAAGTAAAGTCTCGACTCTTTTGTTGTCTTGCCGAATTTATTGTGACATAATATATATATATATATATATATATATATATATATATATATATATATATATATATATATATATATATATATATATATATATATATATTTTTTCGAATTTTTTTTGATATATATTTTTATTTTATTTTTTGAATTTTTTTATACTCTTAAACATGCCTATAATGATTATCGAAAGCTAATTTGCAAGATGGAGGATCATATCCACAAATATAGCCACGGCCGTATGTGAACACTTTATTCAAATGCGTAAATTAATATGACAAGCATACTGCAGAGAAACAAATAAAAACAAAAAAGTTTTATTTTACGAGTCTAGCCCTCCATTTTATTTAAGATAAAACAACTCCCAGTAATACACTGTGAGGTTCTGGTGTGCTCAGCCCGCCTGCCCAGGATGTGCGGCGTCGTGGATGCGGGACACCATTGCTTCTCGTTCCATCCTCCCTTGTTTAGGGAAAGACGAAATCAAAAGTGCGAGAGGAGTGCTGTATATGTTAGCACGTTGGAATGTGTCTCGGTTGCCTTGAGTGGATTTCGTATCCAATATGGGAACTTATGGTTTCCCGCATCAAGTTATCCCTTTTTTAGGGGATACCAGGATATGGGAATTGTGACGACCCGGCCCGGGCCCGAGATGGGACCGAGGGTCGGACCGCCCAAATAAGGAGGGAAACAAGTAGGCAATTAAACAAGCAAGGACTTAATTTATAAAAACGACGTGACGCAACATTTGAGTCGTAGCACGCCTCGGCACCAAACGGCCGGATATTTTTAAAACTTTTAAACCTGATAAACAGTTAAACAAAATAACCAAGTCTTCGGCGACACTACAAGCCGGAACCCAAGCTAACAGTTCAAAGACAAGCATTAATGAGGAGCTAAAAGCATGCTCAGCGGAAGACTAAAACATGGAGGAATAATAACAAGTTAACCGAGGCTCGGCTTACACAATGCCGACACAAAAAGGGTTACAAGTACTACAAGTATTAAACTACTAGCAGTAAAGATTTACAAGCAAATCCTACACAAATACCCAAGCATAGTCTAGTTGACTAGCTTAACCCGTCGTCCTTACAAAAATATAAAACAAGGGAAAGAGGGCATCTAAACCACCTCTTCAAAATCATCGGCGCGCCAAAAAGGGCACAAACACCGCGAGTCATCGAGCAGGACCTGTCTTGCTAGGATCTAAAGCAGTAAAGGGGAAAGGGTAAGTCATAAAGACTTGTAAGCTATCAATCATGCATGTCATGGCAATATGCATCAATCAAGGCAAGATATCATTTTCAGGCAAGATATCATATTCAGGCAAGATATCATATTCAAGCAAAGATATCATATTCAGGACAAGATATCATATTCAGGACAAGATATCATAGAGGTCATGTATTCAAGATGCACATTGTTTCACATAGGTGCTTGTAATTAAATCACATAGGATCAGGATATATCGAGAGCCGGCCGCTACGTAGTTCCACGCATACAAGCGTTATCGGAAATGTGCGGGTATCGAATGTGTGTAAGTACATCGATCTTCCGAGGAGATGCCCTGGATAGTCCAATGGTGCTCTTAATGATTACAACAAGGGAGCTACTTCCCCCGTGGCCCAAAGTGGAGGCGTGTGAACAAAGGACGTATGCCACCGGACTCATGCAAATGCCAAGTAATGTTTACTTAACAAAATTTCAAGTATAGACGAGGTCGACAAGAGCGATCTCGTTCAAGACAAGTAAATTATTCTCATCAATAACCAAGTAGGATTGAGTTCGACAAGAGTATCTCACATGTCGATTAGTCATGCTATAATATGACATTCAAGATCAAGCAAGGTAATCAGTTCAAGTTCAAGAGTCTAGAATTATTATTCTTAGGAAACGCGTTTAGAACGTCGAAGGGATGGGTCGGTGAGCCGGTATTGTTCAATGGCTCGCTAAGCTTGACTCCGTTGAGTCATCTATAACAATTCATCCAAGATGGATAAGACGCTAAATGCATCATGAACCTTTTCTAAGTTCTCGTATATGATCGGCTAGGTCATTAATTTATTAAACAACCGTAGTTAAGAATTTTCATCAATAATCAAGCAGGAAGGAGTTCAACAAGGGCGAACTCAATATGTCAAATAGACATTCTATTTTATGACATCAAGAATCAAGCCAGGTAATCAATTCAAGTTTCAACAGTCTAGAATCATCATTCTTAGAGGAACGTGTTTAGGACGTCGTAGGGATCGATCATTGAGCCGGTATTGTTCAATGGCTCACTTAAGTTTGACTCCGCTGAGTCGTCTCTACCAATTCATCCAAGGGAGTTAAGATGCTGGATGCATCCAAAATCCTTTTCTAAGTTCTCGTAGATGATCGGCTAGGTCATTAATCCATTTAACAGCCGTAATTAAGAATTATCGATAATTCGAATTCAAGGGCCTTAGAATCATTCTTTCAAGGTTATTAAAGTGCAAGGGTCCAAGAACGTTATTTTCTCGCAAGGGAACATAGATCACAATTTATACTAGGCCTAGTACACAATCCAATAGGATGATCAATACAAGGCATAGGAAACCCTAAAATCATAATTCCCAAGAGTTATCAAGTGTCGTAAGTCCAAGAACATTTGTTATTCTTAAGTAGGCATAGAACATATTCAATTCGAGGCGTAGAACTCGCTCAATAGGATGGACAGTTTGTAGCATGTGAAACCCGAGAAGTCATTATCTCCAAGAGTTATCAAAAGTTATTGGTCCAAGAACAATAGTTGTTCCTAAGGGGACATAAAACTCTTTTAATTCTAGGCATAGATCTCAATCAACAAGATAGACAATTCATGGTATATGGAACCCTAGAAATCATAGTTTCCAAGGGTTATCAAAATCTATAAATTTCAAGAACATTAATTGTTCCTAAGGAAGCATATAACATAGTTAATTCTAAGCCTATGTCTCAATCAACAAGATGGACATTTATCAAAATTCCAAGAGATCAAAACATCCACAATCATAGTTTGGACATGGAAGAAGCATGGAGATCGATAAAAAAGGGGGGAAAACATGGCAATTCTAGCATGTATCCTAAGGGAAATCGATAGCTTACATTCACCAAGGAAAAGGAAGGTTGGAGTACAAAGTAACCGGATGGAAACGATCTCCTCGTCGGTAGCTTCACTCCGGTGGTCTCGGTTTGGCAATCGGAGGCCGGGAGCTCAAACTAGAGGAATCACACACACCAATCTCACCTATTCTCTACACACACTAACCATGGCAAGAGAGAGAAGAGAGAAATCTGATAATGAGAGATTAAGGCAAAGTCAACAAGAGAGGCCTTTTATATCTTGCATGGATTTGGTGGGAATCCAAGTGTCAAGGGGAGAGGAGTGGTGGAATCCACATGTCCAAAGGTAGTGGCTTGAGATTAGGACTAATCTAGCTTAATTAGAGTTTAATAGGTTGGATTAGGGACAATTAGGAAGGGGGTTTAAGTGGCTAATTGGGTTACAAAATCTGGAAGAAGAAAAATCCCGTAGAGCTGAACAGAGGGTGAGGCGGGCGCCTCATGAGGAACATGTCATGGCCGCCTCAACCGGCCGAGACCAAGCTCTTGGGCTGGTTCTCTTTTTTCATTCATTTGCTCTCGGTATTTGAGGCGGGCGCCTCACTACGCGAGCCATCACGGCCGCCTGAACTTCTGGAGCACCAAAACTTGACCTAAACAAGTCCTAAATGGTCCCAAGCTCATGGGCAACCATTCTAGGGTCTAACATAACTCAAAACATGTCCGAAACACACTCGAACATCACCCGGAACAAGGTAGGACAAGGCTCGAGTCAAGCGACGATTGGTTGACGGATCAAACCCGGATCAAACGCTAATAGAACTAGGATAACTTAGGCATGAAAAAGGATTGTTTAATCATGGTTATGACTTGAATACAAGTCCGGGAACTCAAGGGACAATTCGCACGTCGAAATACGAGCAAAACGGGAGACGGGGAAAACGCTAAGGCCAAAACAAAGCGGGATGGTTTCTACACTTCCATTCAAGTTTACTATGATCAAGGCGAGTGTTCTAAGTCATCTATGGAAGACAATAGAACCCTAACGAGTCTTGGTTGAGTGCAAATCAAGCTAAGGCAACGCTCAAGGCATAACGGCAAGGTATGCTAAGCATAGAAGGTATTCAAGCAACTAGGCACGTAATATTCCAGTGTGAACATGACAGGGACAATTAGAAGCGTCTAATATGTTAAGGTATAATACAAGCATGTTATTAAGGCAATAAACAAGTAATGGGTTTGGGTTCTCACAGGAATGCATTACCCTTTCATTCCCATTTTCCCTTTTTTAAGGGAAAACGGAAAAATGCAAAAAAGGATATTGCTACGCCCCCCCACTATGGATTTATTAAAAATAGCCTTATGGCCCATTCAGATTACTATGGGAACTTTGGGTTTCCCGCATCAAGTTATCCCTTGTTTAGGGGATCCCAGGATATGAGAATGCATCACCCCTCTATTCCCATATCTCCCTTTTTTAGGGGAGAACGGGAAAGTGCAAAGAGGGAATGTTGCGAGGCCCCATTGAATCCGAAAGTTTTAGAGTCGCCATCTCTATTTTAAGGCAAATAACTCTTGTGAAATCTCTATGAAGTTATGATTTTGACATTTTGTAAAGCATGAATGTTGTTTGTAATAAGCTTGGGAATAACTCTTGTGAAAGAATTTGGTTCAATTCAAGGTTTAACAAAATCACCGGATCTAGGGTTTGAAACTCGGGATTGTGTTTAAGGCTAGTTTAAGAACATGAACGGCTTAGTTATCGAGTTCTAAATGAACGGAGAACTTAGAAAGGGGCAATGTGATACATTTAGTAAAACTCACCGGAGTTGAAATTAGGGAGTTATCGAACAATAACAACTCCACAATCAATCCCTACGACGAATGTAGTTCGTTAGACTAATGAATTAGCTTACGATACTTTGAGATGGATTGATTTTATGCCTTGGTGTTTGTGTGCTTGTAAGACTCAAATGAGCTCTACCAGCAAGAATGGGCCAACCGAGCCTTCAATGTTGAAGCAACACTACTTCAAACCATTCAGGAGGAGAAGAAGCAGAAAGCACGAGCTGATACTTACCTGGCCGAAAACAAAATTCTCAAAGGCGTCAAATGAAACGATGCCTCGATCGACCCGATTAATGACACACATTAAAGAAGCCGAAGCACAAGCGAACTTAAGCGAACAAGTCAATGGAAATGAAGTCGCTGCAATGACAAAAGAAGTCAAGTTGGTCCATCAGTTGAAGCAGACAAAAACAACTGAAGGATCCACATCAGTCAACTGGTCATCTCATTTCTCTCTAAACTCTGAACAACTTTAAAACTCATGTTTTACTTGTAGTTTACATTTGGTACTTTTAATTTTTAAGCTACTTTCCTTCATATATTATCTGCTTGCCGTTCTAACATAACTTTTGCAGGAACTTAAGCATTTTTGGCTTTCTGCATTCAAGTGAATGGTTTTAAGAAAATAGGAGGAGATTGTTGAATCTTGCATGAAATTAGATTTGCTTAAAATCATTCCACTTGATTGTCAGCCAAGAACTTAAAAATTATCTTTGGTCAGGCCGAAATCATTTTGTCAGTTATTCACTTCAGCTGACCTTAACGTTTTTAGTGTCAGTTTGCTTTCCTTATTTGATTGATCAATACTCGTACTGACACTCTTTCTTACTTGTATGTTTTTGGTAGATATTTTGCTAGATATTTCTTTCCAGGATCTTTTGAGATCTTGCATCTGCCAAACACATTTTCAAATTCAAAATGTGTTCCTAACGGGTTACTCTTGAAGATTATCTATAAATATCCACTAGAAGCATTCTTGAAGACACACAATTTTTACAGAAGTCTAAAGCCTTATACTTTCAAGAAATTTCTATGTGACTTAGTCTTCTTAGAAAAACATTAGCTAGATACTCTTCTTTGCTTAATTATTTCTAGTTATTGTTTAGGCAAACACTGAGTGATTCTACTTCATATTATTTTGAAATCAGTCAGTTTGTCACACGAGTTTGATTGTTTCTCAATTATTCTCCAAAAACACCGGTCTTTTGTTGTACACTGATCAATTAGAGATCAAATAGATTTTTAATAAAATTAGTGCACTTCAAAAATCCAAGTCTGACCAACTTGGTAGTGGACGTAGCAGTTTATCTGTGAACCACTTCAACTGATCTGTCAGCCGCTTCTTATATTCTTGCAAACTGACTCAACACTTAAGAAGTTTTTCAACTAATTAAGTGTCAATTATTTAACAACAATTGTTTGCTTAATTGTTCAGTTAATTTGTGTTTCAGTTTCCTCACCATATTCAGTGATTAACTTTAAAAGCCAACTTACTTTGAAAACAGTTGTGTCAGCTAGCTGACCAACTTTCATCAGCTTAAGCATTTTCAAAGTGTCAGCCAGCTGACCAATTTTCAGCTGACTGATAAAACTAGTTTTCCGCTGCCAATTTTACAAGCTTTACAAATCAACCGTCAAAGTTTTTAAAGGCTATTCACCCCCCCTCTAGCCTTAACTGTTGCCATCTGGACTTACACATATACCATTCGGTATGGACTCATTCCTATAGGGGTCTTATAAGCATTTTTTTTATGGAAGCAGGGGCGGCACCCTGCAAGATTTTATTAAAATAAGAGAAGAACTACAAACTTGAGGGGGACAACCAACCTTGCCCTTATAACTGGGAGGACAAAGGAGCCTAACCTCGAAAAAGAACAAGCAAACAACAAAACTAAGAAATTATGACATAATGCGTGTTAATTTTATCTAGATAGGCCAAACCACGAGCCCTACAAGGAAGCTCAGACTGAGAGGGAAAGAAAAAATCTTTGTTTTCGTCACATCCATATTTGGCCAAAGAATCCGCAACTGAATTAGCTTCTCTGAAGCAGTGAGAGATAGAGATGTCCAAAGAGGAAACGATCTTTTTAATAGTCTGAATAAAGTAGCTACAATGAAATGGAGGGGAGGAAGAACCAATGATACAGTCATAAAGCACTTTAGAATCGACCTCTACAATAGATCTCCTTATCCTTTTGTTGCAAAGCCAATCAACACCAAATAAAAGAGCATGGCACTCTGCAGAAAAACTTGTGGAGTCCCCAAAAAATAGAGCATAAGCGAAGATAACATCACCAATGCTATTACGAAAAACCCCACCTCCAGAGCCCCGCCCGGATTCCCTCGGCAAACACCATCCGAGTTAAGCTTAATCAAACCATCAGCCGGTTTAACCCATGTGAAGGATCTAATAGAACGCAAGTGAACTCTTTTTGGAATAGGGAAGTATAAACTGGGCTGAGGAGAGAAACCAGCAGCTTGCAGAGATGAAGAAATGAGTTGGTCGATTCGATGGATAACAGAAGCATGCGAGGAGCGAATACCATCATGAAGAGCACGATTTCTATGATTCCAGATTTCCCAGAGAATGATAGAAGGAGTAATAATGTGAGATGAAAAAGAAGGAGAGTGATACCACCAAGCATTACAGACTTGAGCAATAGAATAACAATGAAACGGGATACCCCCCCCCCTTTGATGAAAAGTAGACCATATAGAACGAGCAATGTCACTATGAAGAAAGACATGAAGATAAGTTTCCAAGTGACCCTGAGATCAGCAGTAGCAACGGGAGGCAAGGTGGATACCTTTTTGATGACACTCTCATCTAAAGGAAGTTTAGATTGCCAAAGCTTCCACATGAAAAAACTGATATGCTGAGGAAGAGACTTGTGCCAAATGAACTTCAAAGAACCAATGAGAGAACCATGCTGTCTGATCAGATCCCAGGCCGAAGAAAGAGAAAATTTACCATTGCGATTAGGCTTCCAGCAAGGACGATCAGAATCATCGGTGATAGAGATACAGTTCTTGGATATAAACGAAGCAGCAGAATGGCCAATAGCATCACTTACCGAAGAAGATGGGGGAAGAGAAAAAAGATCGCGGACAGTGGAAAGAGAGCAGTGATCAGACCGAGTTATGTATCCAGAAAAATTCCAGTTATCAAACCAAATAGAGCAACAAAATTTGCCAATAATCCAAACAATATTTTCATCAGCCACGACACGGATAGAACATAGCCGATTCCATATGCCCGAACCATTTGAAGGAGCAAGAGTAGGGTGAAAGCGACTACAATATTTTTTCAACATGAATTGGGACCACAGGCTAGATGAAGATCGAAGATGCCACCACAGCTGGACCGAGAAAGCTTTCACAATATCAGAAATAGAACGAATACCAACCCCTCCTTCATTAATAGGACGGCAGCATTTATCCCATTCAATCCAATGAGTCTTCAGTTTACTATCTATAGAGCCCCAAAAAAAATTGGAAAGAATTCTGTTGATGAGCTTTATGGTGTAAGAAAGGGGATCCAATATGGCGATTTGATACATAACGATGGACTGCAAAACAGAATTAATGAGAGTCACTTTGCCTGCTTGATTGAGAAAAGCACCCGCCCAAGAAGTCACTCTAGCCTAAAGCTTGGCTATAAGAGGGTCAAATAATCTTTACGTTTTTCTGCCTTCAAAGAGGGGACAGCCCAAATAGGTAATAGGGAGGGCCTGAACAGGAAAACCAAGATGCCTTCTGATAGAAGCAACCCTCGAGTGCACCGTACGGGAAGAAACTAGAAAGCAGCTTTTATTGGCATTAATAAGCTGGCCCGAGCACTTTTCATAACTAGAGAGCAAATTTCGATGCTTGATCAGGGAGTGTTTGTTGCCATTGCAGAAAATAATGACATCATCCGCAAAAGTGAGATGGGAGATAATAGGGCATCCACTCACGGTGGAGAAAGCAAACTGGGGGGAAGAAAGCTGAAGCGCATTAAGACTTCTACTAAGGACTTCAGCTGCAATAATGAAAAGGCTTGGGGGAGGATCTCCTTGTCTAACACCACGAGAGGAGTGGAAAAAGCCAGCAGAACTACCATTAATCATGACGGAAAACCAGTTATTGGAGATAAGCCGCCAAATCATGTCAATAAAGAATTCCCCGAAGCCAAACTTACGAAGCACTTTGATAAGAAAGAACCAAGAAAGTCTATCAAACGCTTTGGCCATGTCCAGCTTAATAATGACGTTTGAACCATTGACTTTCTTCTTTAAATGGTAGGTAAGATCATGGGCAAGAAGAAGATTGTCCTGGATAAGCCGGCCCTTCGTGAAAGCACTCTGGTTCTCAGAGATAATGGTAGGAAGAATGGGGGCAAGTCTGACCGAGATGATCTTAGAAAGTACTTTGTTACAGAAGTTACAGAGGCTGATAGGCCGCAGATCCTTGAAAGAAACAACATTATCAACCTTCGGGATAGCTAGGAGGTTGGTACTGATCTAAGCCTTAGGAATATCGAATCAAGCAAAGAACTCCAGAACAACATTGTGAAGGTCAGAGGCGATAATATCCCAGCAATATGTATAAAATCTGCCCGAAAAACCATCTGGTCCAGCCGCACTATCCCCACTTAAAGAGAAAACAGTAGCCTTAACTTCATCCAAACTAGGCAAAGCCGAAAGGGAATTACTCTGAGAAGAAGAGATCAGATTGGGAATATTATTAATGAGGTCATCATCCACGGTCTCACTAATGGTCAGCTGATCTTGAAAAAAGGCCACAGCAGCAGATTTGATGTCTTCAATCGAAGAAATAGAAGTGCCTCCCGCATCAACAATCTGATGAATATGAAGTTTGTTATGGGTTTGTTTCACTGAAGAGTGAAACGGCTTAGTATTACCTTCTCCTTCCTTAAGCCATCTAAGGTAAGATTTCTGTCTCCAGAAATCCTCTTCAGTTTTGAGCTTCTGTTTCAATTTGGCTTGGGCCAGATGGAGAGCAATTATGTTAGCATCATTGTTACATTCTTCATAGAGCAGTTCTTTTTCCAGAACTTCATCTTCAGCATGTTTTATGGACTGAAAAATGTTGCCGAAAGTCAATTTATTCCATATTTTTAAAGCTTCCTTAACTACACGAAGCTTATTAGAAAATAGAACCATCGGACGACCCGTAGAGCAACTAGTCCAAGCTGCTTGCACCGTACTAATGAATGAGGGATGAGAGATCCATAAGTTCTGGAATCGAAATTGATATGGGCGAGGGTCCAGATTCAGATCAGATTTAACCAGAAGAGGAGAATGGTCCGAGCAGGTACGGTTTAAATGATCAACCGTTGTAAGAGCAAATGAGGAAGACCAGTTCATGTTACAAACCACTCTATCTATACGCTGGAAAATGGTAGACTGACCATCGCGATGATTACACCAGGTGAATTTACTTCCAATGAATCCCAGATCAGTCAGGCCGGCTGCATTAAGACAAGTATGAAAATCTAACGCCTCTTGTCTATCCGAACCAGATCCACCAATTTTTTCATGCTGCTCCAAGATGATGTTAAAGTCTCCGCCCACTTGCCAGGGGGAGTTAGAGAAAGTCATGCTCATATCAATAATATGGTTCCAAAGGTCTTCGCGATCCACGACCGAGCATTTGGCATAAACAGATGTAACGAAAGCAGGCTAGGGCCAAGAGAAGTGCTGGACTTTAATGGATAGATGCTGCGAGGAATCATGAGTGACCTGACAAGTATAAGCAAATTTCGCCAAAATCCAAATGTTGTTAGCCATATTATAGAAATGATAACGAAATTTAAGGCGACAAGCAATAAAAGGAAACTTAGAACTATCAATCTTAGGTTCACAAATAGCCATAAAGGAAATACTATGCAGTTTGATCAATTTTTTGAGGCAGGAAACAGTGGAGTCGTTGCCCACACCTCTTAGATTCCAGAAAAGAAAGTTACTCGACATGGGTAACTTTGTCAGAAGAACAACCTTGCGATTTAACTTTCGACTTAGAACGAGTGGACCGATTAGTGGAGGGGATTAGGGGGGTTTGCGACCTTTCTTCTGAAGACCAGGAGCTTCAAGGTTAAGTGCTTCTGTTTGTAAAACTTCAATAGAAGGATCTTCATCTTCAAGGGTTTGAAGAACCACAAAATTATTGGGTGAAAGAATAGGGTCACTGTCAATATGATTCGGGTATGCATGGGAATTCTCATGAGTAGGCTGGGGTGAAGTAATATGCTCTGATAAAGGTGAATGATGGTTAGCTTCAGGTTAGGTATTGTGAGCAGAGATAGGACTATGATCAGTCTCCCCAATAGGTTGCTGGGCAAAATCCGTAGTTATGCTAAGGTTTGGATGGGCAAAAGTAGGGGAGTACTGTTGAATTTCTGTATCAGTTTCCTTAGGTTGTTCCGAGGGATCAGTGGAAGGGATTGGAGGGTCATGCAAAGGAGGAACTGTGGATTGGGTTTTAGGTTTCCATTGGAATGAAGATGAAGGCTGTGCAGTCTTATGATCAGTGGCAACTTTTTGGGGATTAGGGGCAGGATCTTGAGGAGCATCCATATGAACCTTGTCCATGTTTTGGCCATTATTCTTATTCACCGTCTGAACATAGATCTTGCAAGAGTCTCCGTCATGACCTTGACGATGGCAAAATGTACAATATTTGGGAAGACGTTCGGCTTCAATGGGCTGCCAAAATCCTTCAGAAGAACCATAATCAATCCAAAGACATTTAGGGAAGGGTTTAGTGAGATCAACCTCAATACAAACCCTGGCCACGCTTGGACGAGTAAGATTAGCCGTGGGGGAGTCAATGATCAAGGGACTGCCAATCATGTTAGCAATAGAGAATAAAGTTGTCTTATTGAACAAGAATATAGGGAGATTAGGGAGAGCAAACCAAACAGGAACAATCGGGCTATCCACCTCCGGACGAAAAGAAGGCAACCATTTAAAGACTCGTATGGGGAAGGAACCAACGAACCACTGGTCCTTAATCCAGAGACGCTGAAAATCTGCTTCGTAATTAGTTTGGATGAGGACATGCTTAGTGTCAAGATGGCCAATAGTGACGGCAACTTTAAGCCCGAAGGTGAGGAATTCTTTACGCATAGAGTCCATCGAAGGCCGACCATGGGAGAATTTACCAACAAGTGTCAGTTCGATATGCCCATAAAGCATCCTTAAGTTTAGCTTCCCAATATTTACGATTGGGCCTAACGGTCTTTTCTAACACTGCTTTTATTTGCCTATTACTAACCTCTACTTGGCCAGGTGTTTGAGGATGATAGGGTGTAGCTAATTTGTGAGTTACACCATGTTTTCTAAGGACATTATCTAATAATTTATTAGTAAAATGAGTTCCTTGATCACTGATTATGGCCTTAGGTACTCCATAGCGAGCAAAAAGATCTTCAACAAATTTAACTATGGTTTTACCATCATTTGTTTTAGTGCCTATGGCTTCTATCCATTTGGATACATAATCAATAGCTACCAAAATATATTCACAGTTGTTAGAGACGGGGAAAGGACCCATAAAATCAATGCCCCAAACATCAAAAATTTCAACAACCATATTAGTGTGCAAGGGCATTTCATTTCTTTTTCCTATTCCACCAGTTCTTTGACATTTATCACAAGTTCTATAAAATAAGTCACAGCCTTTGAAAACAGTGGGCCATTATAAACCAGATTGTAAAATTTTTCTAGCAGTTTTATTTCTACTAAAATGACCACCACAAAAGTATTCATGACATAATTCCATAATACGTTGTTGGAATTTTTCTGGAATACATCATCTGATTAAAGAGTCTGAACACATTTTATATAAATGAGGTTCTTCCCAAAAATACTTTTTTGCTTCAGTCAAAAATTTCTTCTTTGATAGTGATCAAAAATCAGATTTATAATATCGACACATAATAATTGACAAAATCAAGATACCAAGGGTCCGAATCTTTGATTGCTAAAAGTTGTTCATCAGAAAATCTTCATTTACGTGAATTGTGTTGTCATGAAATTGATGTTCAAGTAAGGGTGGAAATTCTAATCTAGACAAATGGTCGGCCACGACATTTTCGGTTCCCTTTTTATCCTTTATTGTAATGTCAAATTCTTGTAATAATAGCATCCACCTAATTAGTCTAGGCTTAGCATCTTTCTTACTCAATAAATATTTTAATGCAGCATGATCAGAAAATATTATCATTTTCGATCCTAACAGATATGGTCTAAATTTTTTCAAAGCATACACAACTACCAAAAATTCCTTTTCGGTTGTTGTATAATTTAGTTGTGCATCATTTAGTGTTCTACTAGCATAATGGATCACATGCGGTTTTCTATCTACCCTTTGTCCTAACACGGCTCCGATTGCGAAATCTGAGGCATCGCACATGATCTCAAAAGGAAGAGACCAATCGGGGCCAGATAAAATAGGGGCAGTGGTTAATCTTTCTTTTAATAAATTAAATGCATTTAAGCATTCTTGATCAAAAACAAACTCGGTATCTTTTGCTAACAAGTTACATAGAGGTTTACAGATTTTTGAAAAATCTTTTATAAATCTTCTATAGAAGCAAGCATGCCCTAGAAAACTCCTAACACCTTTAACAGAAGTTGGGGGAGGTAGTTGTGAAATAACTTCTATTTTCACCTTATCGACTTCAATACCTTTATTAAACACAACATGCCCTAAGACAATTCCATGTTTGACCTTGAAGTGACTTTTCTCCCAACTTAAGGTTAAATTTGTTTCACAACATCTTTTTAGGACTGATGTAAGATTTTCTAAGCAATGATCAAAAGAGTTTCCAAAAACTGAAAAATCATCCATGAAATCTTCAACACATCTTTCTACTAAATCTGAGAATATAGATAGCATGCATCTTTGAAAGGTGGTCGGTGCATTACATAGTCCAAAGAGCATTCTCCTAAAAGCAAAAGTACCAAAAGGACATGTAAAGGTTGTTTTTCTGGTTGTAACCAGAAAAACCATCAAGAAAACAATAATATTCGTGACCGGCTAGTCTTGCAAGGATTTGGTCGATAAATGGCAAGGGAAAGTGATCTTTCCTAGTTGCCGCATTTAGTTTTCTCAAATCAATGCACATTCTATAACCAGTGATAGTTCTTGTAGGGACTAATTCATCTTTTTCATTTTTAACTACTATAATTCCTGACTTCTTTGGAACTACTTGAACTGAACTAACCCATTTACTGTCAGAAATCGGGTAAATTATATCTGCATCTAGAAGCTTAAAGACTTCTTTTCTTACGGCTTCTTCCATGTGAGGGTTAAGTCTTCTTTGTCTTTCTCTTGAAGGCTTTTTTTTTTTTTTTTTTTTTTTTTTTTTTAAGGTTGGAGGGGACATAGACCGTACCCCAACCCTTAATTTTTTTTTATTATATTTAATGCCTTGAAAGGCTACAATTATATATATATGATGCCTTTGGTATGGCTCGAACAATTGGTGCCTCTGGGGAGGCTTTTTGAACACCCGACCTCTCGGTTGAGTAGTTAAAGGGCTTGAATACTCAACCTCCTTAAGATAGGTGAGTAGCTAAATGGGGCCTTTGGATAAGGCTTTAACAACGATGCCTTAAAGAGGCTTGAACACCCGACCTTCCGAGAGTTGTGAGGGTTAAGAACACCCAACCTCTTCTTTGAGCTAGAGCTCGTTGGTTCTTTCTCTTGAAGGCTTACTACCTTCTTCTAAATGTATTTTATGTATGCACATAGACGGACTAATACCTTTTAAATCAGCTAGGGACCATCCTATGGCTTCTCTATGTGTCCATAAAACTTTTAACAAACTTGCTTCTTGTTCTTCAGTTAAATTTGCTGTTATTATAACATGTAAAGTTTTACCTTCCCCTAAAAATGCATATTTTAAGTGGGATGGTAATGGCTTTAATTCTTCTACTGGAGGAGATTTAACAGATGGAATAAATTCAGATTTTTCTGGTTTAATTATTTCTTCTTCTTTAACCTCCTCATTATTTCCTTTTTTAACATCTTCCTTTTTTTCTACTTTTTCATCCTCTATTTCAATTTCTTCAAAAAGGGATTTTAAAATCTTTACTTCTTCTTCTTCATTAATTTCTTCCTCTACTTTTTATATTTTATCAGAATTAATTTCTGATTCTGATTCTTTTTTCATATTATCTTTATTCTTATTTTTAAGGGCTTCTAATTTCTCTCTTTCTAGTCTTTCTTCTTCTTCTATTTCTCTCTCTCTATCTCTTCAATGTCAATTTTTATGGGAGGGATATATCTATCATCATAAACTATAAATACATCTTTCTCATAATCGTCATCCTCATTATTTTCCTCAAAAGTTTGAGTCGTTAATTTTTCGATTTCGTCTATGGAGAAACATGCATTCATGTCACTAGGTCTATTCATAGCATCAAAAACAGAGATTTCGACAGTTTCACCTAGGACTGACATTGAAAGTTTACCATTTTTCACATTTATCATAGTATTGGCAGTGACCATAAAAGGTCTGCCTAACAAGATAGGAACTTCATTGTTTGTGCAAATTTTCCTTTCCATCTCTAGGACCACAAAGTCGACAGGAATGATTAATTTATCAACCTGAACTAGGATGTCTTCCACTATACCCAAAGGATGTTTAACTGAACGGTCAGCTAATTGTAAGGACATATTAGTGGGCTTTAGTTCTCCTAACCCTAATTGCTCCTAGATCTAACATGGCTTTCATCTTTTTAGAGCTTCCCAAAGAGACTTGGATATTAAAGCTACCAGGATCTTTCAACTTAGGGGGAAGTTCGGGTTGTAAAACAACACTTATGTTTTCAGAAACAATAATTTTCTCATTGTTTTCAAATTTGTGTTTCTTAGAGTGAAGATCTTTGAAAAACTTTGCATAGGCTGGAATATTTTTAATAACGTTAAGCAAAGGAAGGTTAACATTCACTTTGGATAACATATTATAAATTTCTGAAAATTGTTTGTTCATTCGGTTTTTCATAAGTCTTCTAGGGAATGGAATTGGAGGAACATATGGTGGTGAACTTCTACTTTTACTTCTTGATTAGTTGTTTGATTATCTTCATTATTATCTTTTTCAACTTCTTTTTCAGAATTATCTACTTCATCAGGCACATTAGAAGATTGAACAGGGTCACTTACCTCTTCACCTATTACTTTACCGCTTCGCAAAACAGTGATAGATTTTGCTTGCTCGGTTTGGCTAGGGAACTTCCCTTCTTCTCTTTTCTCAGTCTCGAAATTTGCAATGTGCTTCTTCAAATTTTCAACTTCTTCAAGCAAGTATTTTATTAGGACAACTTGACATTTACTTGTTCCATCTGATTTTGGAACTTCTTCAATTCTTAATTGACCTTGATTTGGAAATTGTTGAGGTTGTGGTTGTTGAGGCTGAAATTGTTGAGGTTATAAAGGTTTATTTCCTCCCCAAGAAAAATTAGGATGATTCCTCCAACCAGGATTATATGTGTTTGAGTAGGGATCATTCCTTGGTCTTTGAGGGAATACGTTCATGGCATTAGCCTGTTCAGCATACATAGCATTTGATGGACAAAAATTAGTAGCATGAGAATATAATCCACATAAAGCACATGCTTCTTGAATTGGCCAATTTTCAAATTGAGTTTGTGTATCTGATTTTTCTTGAACTTGATATAAACTTCTACTTTTACCTCTTGCACTTTTCTGTTGAGAATTTATACTTAACATCTCAAATAATTCCTCTAGTGCATCTGGTGTCATTCTATTAATAGAACCACCAGCTGCACTATCAACCATAGTTTGTAGACCTGGCGAAAGACCATGATAAAATTGAAGTACTAACACATGTTGAGCCAGATTATGATGATGACACATAATGAGTAGATTTTTAAATCTATCCCAAGACTCATGGAATGTTTCACCTGGTTCATTTTGGAATGACATGATTTGTTTTCTATATCTAGTGAGAGATGCATGCTTATAATATTTACTCATGAACAAATCATAAAGTTAAGCCCAAGTATAAACACTACTAGGTGTTAGATTCATAAACCATCACTTTGCCAACTCTTTTAATGCACTGGGAAAGTATTTCATTTTTACTTGGTCTTCAGTCAACCCTCCTAAAGGAAAAGTACTCATCATATACTCATAATCTCTTAAGAAACTTACAGCATTTTCGTGAGGCATTCCATGAAAAGAAGGTATAGCATTAAAATAATGGTCTTTTAATTCGAAATTTCTTACTGCTTCTGGTAAGACTAGACATGATGTTACTACATTTAGTGAAGGTCTACTAAAATCATTAATTGTTCTTTGATTCACGACTACTTCCATATTTCTTCTAGCAGGCTCTTCTTCTCTTTGATTCACATTAACCGGATGAACAGGATTTTCAGGATTTTGATTAATATTATCCATTGGAGGATCAACCAGAGGATCCTCTTGATTCAATTGTTCTTGATTATCAGGCTGGGTTGCTAGATTTTCAAGCTCTTCTTGATTCCTTCTAATATTATTTATATCTTGATTTAGTTCTACCAGTTGAGGATTCAAAGATCTACGACCGTGCATAAAATAAATAAAGCAATTTAAAACAAATAAAATAAAATCTTTTTGTATTTTTATTTTTATAAAAACTGAAAACTGAAATTAAATTAAAAATTACGCCACCAACAAACTAACTATGTAAACTAGCTTGTCCCCGGCAACGGCGCCAAAAACTTGATCAATGTCTTATTTTAATTATTTTCCTTGCAAGTGGACAAGACTATTTGAGAATAGTTTTGGGAAGCAAGGGTCGAACCACAAATACAATAAGATCATAGATAGTACGATTTATTGATAGCAAATTATTAATCTAAGGGGGTTTTTGTATTTATTCTATTCTAAACTAACTATTATTATTCAGGTGTTTAACTAATTAGAGCAATTACAGGTTATGAAGATCTTATGGTGGATGGCAATCTAGGATTAGGGTTTCATTTGTATCTCCTCTATGCTTATTTTAATAAATTATCATTCAATCTCTTGGGTTCGTTCACTAAATATAGATATAGCCTGTTGAATTACCGTTCAGTCTCCATCTTCAAATAATTCATCCATTCTATATTATAGGCACAAGAACATATGATCTAACTGTCACTTAGGTCATATATGGAACCTGACCCTAACTTATCACTCTCGTGCATCGATAGGTCCAATTTCTTGTGATGGTGAGCCAGTGTACGACATATGCACATTGATCATGCAGTTATCCGCACCTCTAGGCCTTTATTATTCACGATTACATTCATTTGTTTAAAGTGAAATAATAGAGGGATTGATAAACACCACAATCAACAAGAATTGAATGAATAAAAATATATGTTAAAGCATAGATTCAATACAAGTTACCTCCCACCTCCTAGATTAATGAAGATTTAGTTCATCCTTGAAGATGAACATCACATGGAGATGAATGAATTCATGAATCGATCTTCAATACTTGTAATTACAACAACTAATTATGTTATACAACCTAAAATCTATTATAAAGCTATAGAAAACTACTTTCTAGCCATCTCCAGCCGTCCTATGCTCTGGCTACCGACCTCTATTTATACCATGGAGTTGTAGAGCAATTAGATCTCTTGTGAAAACGCAAATCCGGGCATTCTGACTACCTTGCAGTCGCAAGGTATAAGGCACCTTGCGTCTGTAAGGTCCTTGATTTCTCCGAGGTTGAAATTCAAACTTTCTGCCTACCTTGCGGAGGCAAGGTAGATAACACCTTGCGACCGCAAGGTGTCCAGCTTGGTCATCTTCTTTTCTTCTTCAATTTTTCACTCTGACCCCTTCATGGAATTTTCACCCAAAATCCTTATAATTTGCATACTTTCACCTAAAACCCTGAAACTCACAAAATCACTAGAAAACGCATATCAGTAGCCAAAAGCCTCGTGAAATCGCACAATTTAAGTCATAGAAGTATAGGAAATCGACGTATAAAATACATCGATCCGCGCCCAAGTCTCTGATGTACTCTGGTGCGCATTGTGCAAGATTTCAAGCGCACTACAATGCCGATGAAGCACAAATTCAACTATAAATAGCGTGCGGACCTCACTTTCGGGGGCCGCAATTCACAAAGGCTTGAAGCTTGAAGAAACTGCGTTATCTTTACGCGGAGCGATCGATGATTGAGAGTGAGTTCCCCCTCCTATAAAGCCTCGAAACTCTGCCAAACCTCCTCCAAACACAAAACCAACTGGTCAAAGTGATCACTAGCCCTCCAGTTAGGTATCCACCCTATTTCCCTGGTCCAAAACTCTCGGAAAAAGCTGTTGCTCTGCCCGAGTGAAAAGGTCAAATCAGCCAAAAATAAGCCCTTGTTCTGCCCAAATTCCACCAGCAGCAAGCAAGCAAGCGTCAAAAGACAAGCAGTTGCTCGCCCGCGTTTTGGGTCCCAAAACAACTCATCGCCGTTACTGCACGCAGCGACCAAAGCAAAAAAAGACGCCTCCCACGGAAGGACGAGCACACCAACGCTCTTAAAGGTGAGCCTTTAAAAGTTTATTTATTAAAAAAGCTATTTTCCATCCGGCCCAATGTAAAAATATAATCCGTTGTGCTGCCCAGATTTATTTAGAAAATAGCACTAAAAAGTGTAATTATTATCGCCAAATATTTTTAAATGTATTTGTAATTATTGGAAGGATACGGCTGCAAGTCCGTAAATAATGTAAATATAGATGTATTTGTAGGTAGTTAATGCTTTATTTATTTGCTAAGTAAATATAACAAAAAGCATACTTCAGCCAAAAACCGTTTTTGAGACCGAAAGGGAGAGTTGGGTGCCTAGCACCTTCCCAACTCGTAACTTAGCCTCCGAACCCGTTTTTGCAATCTCTGGTTTTTTTATGATTTTTCTTTATTTCTTCCTTAAAATAAAGATGGCGACTCTATAAAACATTTTGGATCCAGAGGGACGTCGCAACACTCCTTTCTTGCACTTTTCCGTTTTCCCCTAAAAAAGGGAGAATGAGAATGAAAGGGGGATGTATTCCTATATCCTGGTATCCCCTAAACAAGGGATAGCTTGATGTAGCAAACCCAAAGCACTCATAGTGATCCGAAATAGGCCATAAGGCTATTTTCATAAAATCCATAGTGGGGCCTCGCAACATCCTTTCTTGCACTTTTCCGTTTTCCCCTAAAAAAGGGAGAATAGGAATGAAAGGGTGATGTATTCCTATATCCTGGTATCCCCTAAAAAAGGGATAACTTGATATAGAAAACCCAAAGCTCCCATATTGGACCAAAAATTCACTGAAGTTACCGAGGCGTATTCAAATGTGTTATTTTAGACAGCACTCCTCTCGCACTTTTAATTTCGTCTTCCCTTAAATAAGGAAGGATGGAATGAGAGCAGTGATGTCCCGCATACGCACGTACGCGCACCCCTATTCAAAGGCGCGCGGGGCGCGGGCGTAGTCCCGAGAACCCACGGTATCGCCCTTTGACCCAGTCAATTTCTGATATGCCGAATTTCATCATCACTCTTAATGACGGAATTTAAACTTCTATGGGCAACACTGCCTCCATGCCATATGCTACAGAGTAAGGGGTAGCCCTAGTGGGTGTGCAAACTGAAGAGCGGTAGCCCTAGAGGGCTAGTGGCAATTTTTCTGGCCAGTCTCTTCCTGTGTCAACCATTTTTCTGATAATATTTTCCAGCGTTTTGTTGGCTGCTTCAACGGCACCTTTTGCTTGCGGTCAATAGGGGGAGGACTTATGTCTTTGAATTTCGAATTCGTCAAGCAGACGATTCACGTCCCCTTCAAAATGTGTGCCGTTGTGAGAGATGATTTCGAAAGGCACTCCATATCGATATATGATGTTGGTCCGGATAAATTCAGACACCTTTCGAGCATTTAGAAATTTATAGGAAGAGGCTTCCACCCACTTTGTGAAATAATCGACATCTACCAGGACATATTCATGGCCATTAGTTCCCTTCGGGTGAATTTGGCCTATGACGTCGATTCCCCAAGTTGAAAAGGGCCAAGGGGCTGTGGAGTTATATAAGATGTCTGGGGGCACGTGTTGTAAATTTGCGAAACGCTAGCACTTGTCGCAATGACGCACCCACCGAATACAGTCGGTTTCTAATGTACTCCAATAGTATCCTTTCCAGATGACTTTCTTGGATAGCATATGGCCATTCATGTGGGGCCTGCAGGTACCACCATGAAGCTGGTATATGATTTGCTCGACCTTTGCTTGATTGACGCATAATAGATTCAGGCCTTGATAATGCCTTTTATATAGGCGGCCGCCATTAAACACGAATTGTGATGCCCATCTCCGCAGGGAGACTTTCCCTCTTTTGTCCTGGCTGGGAGGATAGATCCCTTTCTGAAGCAGATTTAAGATATCATAATACCAAGGTTCGTGATCTATTTCAGGGGCTGCATTGATTTTGAAGCAGTATGCCGGAGTGACCTTTTTCCCAACTGCAAATGGCTGGACATGGGTCTCTGCGGGAATTTGGACCAACGATGCTAGAGTGGCCAATGCATCGATGAATTGATTTCTATCTCGCGGCAAATAATGAAACGAGATAGAATCAAATTTAGAGGCAAGTGCTGTTAACTTGTCATGATAGAGCTGCAACCGGGGATCCTGGGTCTTCCACTTCCCTTCGACTTGATTTATGATTAGGGCGGAGTCTCCATAGACTTCCAAGTCTTTGGCTCCTTTTTGGAGAGCTTCCTCTAGGCCAGCAATACAGGCTTCGTATTCAAATGTATTGTTTGAGCACTCGAACTCCAACCTTATGGCCAGTGGAGTGTGGGAATCTGCTGGGTCGATTAGCAAGATTCATATGCCAAAAACCTCTTTTATTTGCGGTTCCGTCAAAGAACATTTGCCAGCTGGTGTCGTGGTCAGTAATTTCCATGACACCTTCGTCTGGGAAACTAGGCTCAGTTGCATCTTCTGCTTTCAAGGGCATATTGGCTAAATGGTCTGCAATTACGCTGCCTAGTCACCGCCTTTTGACGGTATTGTTTTACCAAGCACAAAGCGAACAAGGCTTTGATTCCGACTTTTAAGGCTCGCGGATAGGCTAATGGATAGGTGAGAATGCCGACAATTCCGTCTAAAATCTCATCCGCGTTACTGATTTGTGCTCGGAGTTCAGTCAATCTTGTTCCGACTACAACGATCTCTAACACAGCAACCGGGTTGACCCGGACGTCGATCGACGAATGAAAGAGGAGAAATACCAGGTATGAAACTCGATTCGGATCGGAAGCCACGAAAAGGCACTCCAGCTCAGAAAGCGGTAAAAGTGATAGAATGGCGAAAATAATTACAAATAACCAAATCCTACTTTGCCCCCCAAATCAAATGACCAAAATGACCCCTCATCCGTTAGTATTTCTAACGGTCATTAACGGGAAGGTCCTAACTGAGACAAATAATAAGATTGGGTATAAAGTTGAGAAAATTTTAACATTAAAAAACATTATGAAATTAAATAATTACTTTGAAGTGTTTTTCATATTTTGACCTCAGATTTCATTCTACATAAGTTTTTATCTACCCATTAATAGCCTACTTGGCCCATATGGTCTATACATCCAGCAAACTAGCCTCACGCGTGGAAACAGGACACCTGTATGGTGGTGGCATGTGGTTTTTCAACACATTGAAGTGCAATAGGTGCAAAGCATTAGTGATCGATTTGCTGCTATGGTATTATGGTAATAACTCATACGTGTCAATAGAGAATATTAGTGGTGGGACAAACTAATTTTATAGTAATTCCTCATTTTTAAATAATTGTTGTATTTCTTTTTTTCATTCGTTTTAAAAAATTATTCCCTCTGGTCTAAAATTATTATTTTGTTTTTCTTTTTTGCTCATCTCAAAATAGTTATTGTAATTTTGTAACTTTCTTTTTTAGAACAACATATTTATCATTTTACTCATATTTTTTCTTTCTTCTTCAATTATGGGTCGTATACGCTTAAATAGTATTAGAAACTAAAGCTAATACCAATATTAATAAGAGAGAGACTATTTACATTACAATTTTTATTTATACACTACATCCTTAATTATTATATTAAACAAATACATGTTTAGACAAAATTATCCCTTTTAAGTTGACTAATCAAGTTATTTTCTTAATTACCTTCTAACATTTATTTTTTTGATCAAACATCAATTGACAACATAATTATTCTATTTATATTCTTAACATTTTAATTCTCAACAAATAATTAAGGTACTTATTTTTTTCATAATAAATATGTTTAATCAATTTTTCTAATCACTCACGTTTCCTATTCCATTATCATAAAAATAATATGGTTAATACATTTTCTACCATTTTAGATTATATTGGATATTTTATTATCAAAAATTAATATTCTAATTTAGTTTTAAAAATATTATTTTATAATATTAATTCAATTATTATTGTAGATATTAAACTTAATATTGGTTTCAATCAACTCAATAATTAAATTTTTGAATCAACTATAAAGGCAGGCAAAATATTTAAATATTATGATATTATTTCATATTATGATTTTATTATTCGATTATTTTACTATTACATCCTTTGAATTTCACTTTAATTTTTTTCCATAACCAATGAATATATATTTACTCAAAGTTTGGTAGACAAAATATCCTTACGATATTTTTTTTATTATACAATATAACTTTATTCATAAGATTAATTAATAAAGTCATTACAAAAAACAAAAATAATAATAGAATAACTATATTGTTCATATATGTTTGAACTAAAAAATAATGTTAAAAGTTAATTAGGAAAGTAACTTGATTAGTCAACTTAAAATAGGCAAGTACTTAAGGGGTAATTTTGTTCAAACATATATTTATTTGATGCAATTATTAAGGATGTAGTGGATAAACAAAAATTGTAATGAAAATAGTCTCTCCCTATTAATAATCAAATCAACTGATTTTCTTATTTTATGTGTCAGGTCAAATAAGACAACAATTTTAGGACGGGTCACGGATGGAGTATCATGTTTCTAAACTATTCTTTTTAAGAATACTTAGTTTACCATTTTACCATAATTGTTTTCCTACTTTAAAAATAGGTCACATAATACCCATAGTGTAATATCTCAATCTCACATCGGGATAGATGTGAGACTTGTGTTTGATTTATAAGGTAGTCATGCGCTACTACTGGGCACCAACATCATCCATGGACTTTTGGGTCGGCTTGTGGTGAGCCTGATGACCCAAGGTGTTGCGTGCTCAGTGGACTAGTGTGTGGGCTACACATAGCGGACCGGGCTATCAGGCTCGGGTCGTTATAAATGGTATCAGAGCGGGTCCCGACCAAAAATGTGGGGACAAAATGTTGTATTGGCCAAAGTGTTACACTGTAGAAGGTGGGAGCCACCTCTTGATCCCCGTACGAGCCACCTCTTGAATCTTGCATCGCCCGGAGTACGATTCGGCCTTGACGAGGACGTCAAGGATTTGAGTGGGGGAGATTGTAATACCTCAATCTCACATCGAGTAGATGTGAGACTTGTGCTTGATTTATAAGGTAGTCATACGCTACTACTGGGCACCAACATCATCCATTGATTTTTGGATCGGCTTGTGGTAAGCCTGATAACCCAAGGTGCTGCATGCTCAGTGGGCTAGTGTGTGGGCTACACGTAGCGGACCGAGCCCTCGGATTCGGGTCGTTACACATAGGCTTTGGAAGAAAATATATATATATTATACAAATATTTATAATAAAATTAATTATTTTTTATAACTTTATGCCCAGTTAAATATTAAAATTATTTAGGAAGGAGGTGAGTGAAATTTAAAGGTAATAGTGTAAAGTGTGTTATATGAGTGTTAGATTTTGGAGACTTATTTATGTTAACTGAATGATAGTAAGGTAAGAAGAAGAATTTTAGAGGTGATGGAGGTAGCTAGCGTGATTGGGCTTTGGTAGGTGCAGTTGGAGCCCACAGAAACTCAAAAGGTATATTTTATTTGTTCTACTTGATGGGCCGGGACATGGCCATCCGGCAGACGTCGCAGTTGGAGGGCCCGTATGTGAAAACTAGTGACGAAGAGAGAATTAAAGTGGGGTTTGCTTGTATTGGAGGAATAGTGGACACCTGTCAGCAATCTATGATTGATGCGGCGAGGAAGAAGTCGAAAGGAGTAAGATCATGTGGAGGCAACGTGATAAGTAAACACGTAAGTGATGGGGGTCCATGTCCGTGTGTGCCGACGACGTTTATGTTTCAGAGTTTCAGTTCAGTAAGGGTGTGAAACATTTGTGGGAGGTTGACTTATGGATGTAGATTATTTAGGGGCGGGACTCAAAAGTCAGACATCTGAGAGAGATAGGTAATGCTAAATGGACACGTCTCCCGATTACTCATCCTCATGGCTCATAGTCTCATACACATTACTTGTCTTGTCTTATGGAGTATATAATATATAGACCGATCTGTCGATGGATTCGATTTGTATTGGATCAATCAATTCCATTATTTGATTTGTTCCGAAATTATTGGAGTTGGATCAAATTGGATTATCTTTTGGAAATTCAAAAACTCAATTCATATTCTAAATTTTTGAATTCTGATCAGATTCAAATTTTATTCGCCCCTAATTAAAGTATTGAATAAAATTAATATTAATGTATTTTTTATTAATCAATGGCTGAATAAAATTAAAAATTTATACTTTTAATTTACACAAACATAAATAATAATATTAGTAAGATGTTATAGTTCATCGTAAATTTTATATTTAGTAGAATTAGTAATGATTAATGATTAAAAACTTATCATTAGTAATTATATATATATAATATTAATTTTTTTTATCGAATCAGATCGGGTTGTTAACGGATCGAAACACCTTAATACATATCTGATTTGTTAAGTTTTCAGATTTTCAGATTCTGATCAAAATCGAGTAATCGGATTTAAAAATTAAATTTATATTCTAAACAGGGCCGGCCCTGGAGGGTAGCTGGAGGGGCTACCGCCATGGGCCCTAATTTTTAGGGCCCCAAAATGTTTGGATACTACCATAAATTTAATATATATATTATAGTGTCAAAAATATTTACAATTGATTGTCTTAACCTGGTCGTTAAGACGCCAATTATTTAAGCTAGAAGTCCCAAATTTGAATTTGGGTTGTTACTTATTTTAATTTGTTACTTTTTTTAATCTGTAAACTGTATATAAGTTATAACGTGTTGATAATTTTAATGTAGAGGAGATGACCTAATTGTTAACATACTTAGTAGATTGTAAGAGATCTTTGGTTCAATTTTTGTTATTAACTTTCAATTTTTCTTTTTCTCAATACTTTAAATGATTTTATTTTTATAAAGGGCTCTTCCTTTTTTTTTTACCATGGTACTCTCGAAACTCAGGACGGCCCTAGTCCTAAAAATAACTTTGGATTCGGATTCGAATCAAAATATGATCCATTTACCGGTTAATGGACCCGACTACCCTCTTATGGAACTCGTGTAATTTGGTTTCATTACGAATTAAATAAGGTTATGAAGATCATTTGACACTTTTGGAAGAAATATTAATAGTTAATATTTTAATACATACATATTTTTTTTGTTTTAAATTGTATATAATTGAGTTTTTGTGTGAAGCCGTCTATTTATTCGTATATTTCATGTGTCTCTCACTAATCACAAGATATAGGTTCATTTGGACCCGCAGTGGTCTCAGTTCCGCAAATAGGTATTAGTTTCAAATTCAATGTTATTTGAAAACACTTCGTAGAAAACCATAATAAGAAATTATATATATATATATATATATATATACTCTTAACTGAAGAGCTACACTATCTTCTTAATTTAATATGTTCCAATTTAAAAGATAGATATTTAATAACATTGTTTCTTTAATACTTTTAAAATTTGTGATTGAGATTAATTATGTAATATATCAACTAAAAGAACTTCAATTTGACATACATATTGAGAAGATATTATGATTTATGACAGAGGAGAAATATTCACAACTGAAGAGACGCATGGTGCTTGCTGCTCCAAACAAGGAAACTGTGAACCTTACGGAGTAAAGTAACTAGGTCGGTAATTATAATTCATTACTCATTAATTCTTTCAATTCGATTTATTTTAACATGTTTGATATTTTGATTCCAACGGGTTTTGACTCATTTCAATCTCTAACCCGACTCAAACTTAACTCAATCCACTCAATTATCAGGACTAAAGGTAACAAAGAGAAAGTGGACCAACCACTCAACATTCATGGAGTAAGAGCCTCTTTGGGCTACCAACGAGCTCTAGCTCAAGTAATACTGTTCACTTCTCCTAACGGAGAAGTTGGGTATCCAAGTCTCATTAGAGACACTCTGAACTTTACAACTCTCAATAGAGAAGTCGGATGTTCAAGTCTCTTCAGAGGCATCGTTGTTATTAAAGTCTTATCCAAAAGTCTCATTTAGCTACTCACTTATCTTAACGGAGAGGTCGAGTGTTCAAACCCTACCAGATGTACCTTGGTACTTAAACCGAGAGGCCGATTGTTCAAAGTTTCGCCAGAGGTACCATTTGTTCAAGCCACACCAAAGACATCATATATATATAATTGTAGCATTTCAAGGTATTAAAATAATAAAAAATTAAGGGTTGGAGTACGGTCTATGTCCCCTCCAACCTTTTTTAAAAAAAAAAGCCTCTTTGGGCGCTCGCACACATATATGATATACATACATAAGTACTTAATACAATACCTATAAAATATTTTAATACAATATTTTTTGAAATTTTTTTTATCAATTTACCCTTTGTTCAATTTATAATTAAATGAAAAAAAAAAGCAAGATTAGTGGTAGAGGTGGGCGGGAGGTGGTGGGGCTAGGTAGGAATTGGTTTTTAATGAAATGAAAAAAATAAACTTTTTTTTTCTAGGCAGAGGCTGGGGGTGGGGCAGGAGGTTGGGCCTGGGGTGTGGGTTGGGTGAGGGAAGGACTGGGGAGGTCGGTGTGTGGGAGGGTGGGGGGGGAGGCGGGTGAGGGGCGGCGGGTGGGGGTGGGGAGGTGGTGCGGCTGAGCAGGCGATTGGGTGGTCGGTGGTGGTCCCGTGGTGGTGTTTAAATTATTATTATTTTTGTTTTATTTTTGTTAAGGGTAATAAAATATTTTTATAACAAAAAGTGTTGTATTAAGTATTTTATAAGTGTTGTATTAAGTATTATATATATATATATATACATACTAGTACTCTTGCCCGTGCTGATGGCACGTAGTCAGTTTGGAAATTTATCAATAAATGAAACAGATACTGTGGAAATGAACTACTAAAAATATTATTTTCTTAAAAATATTGACTTTCAAACGGAGCCTCTTTGCCCGGAACGAAGGGATTAATTAATAATCTGTATACAAAATTTCGGGCCAAAAAAAATGGGCCGGACAAAAATTAAATTGATTAAGTTAATTACGATAATAGTTAAAAAGGAAAAAAAAACAAATATTTCAAATTACAAAACTTACGATTTTTTTTAAAATTTGTATACAAAATTAAGGGTTAGAAAAAAATACAAATACAAATTTTCGCAACCATAAAACTATAAAATTGTAAAACCGTAATATCTCAGTAAAAGAGTAACTAATTTTCGCAAATGTAAAATAATAACTGTAAACCGTCTTGTAAACTGTAATATCTCAATAATTTTCGCAGTAATTAAATAGGGATGGAAAAAAACATGATAAAAATGGTTGAGATTATGAGATTAAACGTGATAGAGAAACATTCTTTATATTTCATATATATCAATATTACATTGAAATGAATGCCCGCACATAATTTTTCATTTAAAAATTTGAGATTTGTCAATAACTTTAACTTATATTTCCTAATTTAAATATGTGCCACCATTAATTAAGAATATTTCCAACCTATTTACAAAATTTTAGGAGAGATTATTGAAATTACTTGGAAAAAATTGTATTCTTTTTTAAAAACTACAATGAAAATTCTTTTAAAAATTGAGAGACATTATTTGGAAATTGGTGTTGCAAAATAGTTTTTTATTCAATAGCCGTAAAATCTTGGTAAAACAGTAAATTGATTAATTTGTATACGAAATTGTGGGCCAGAAAAAACGGGCCGGACAAAAATTAAATTAATTAAGTTAATTACGATAACAGTTAAAAAGAAAAAAAAACAAATATTTCAAATTACAAAACTTAGGATTTTTTTAAATTTGTATAAGAAATTACGAGTCGAAAAAAATTAAATTGATTAAGTTAATTACGATAACAATTAAAAATAAAAAAAATACAAATTTTCGCAACCATAAAATTGTAAAACCGAAAAATATTAACTGTAAAACCGTAATATCTCAGTAAAAGAGTAACTAAAATAAAATAGGGATGAAAAAAAAACGTGATAACTTTTTAACTTTTTGTAACTTACTGAAAGAGCTAAAAGATATAACGTAATTTCAACCGATGTCACACATGTACATTCGAATCCTCAATAAACCAAGACTAAAAAGAAAATTGAAAACTGAAATCGAATTTCACTAACTCCTAGCTGCTGGTAGTATCCTTCATAATATTTTCCATTAACATATCGAAAATTAGCTACTTGAACAAATGGCCATATACCAACTTCCAGAAGCAATGCTGGAAGATAATCCCTCTTCAAATCTTCCTTCACTTGAGTGGCATTCTTGTCGTTGAGAAATCCCATGTAAGTGAAGAACACAAACAAATCAAACGGTCCAAAAAAGATGCCATCCATGGCCACTTTAGTAGTGATGAAACCTATGGACATGGGTTGTAATCGAAGTTGAACTGTAATGAATCGATCCAAATTTTCGTACCTATAAACAAAAATCGATCCAAATTAGTAGTATCCTTCATACCAACGGTCTTCGTCTTTGGCGAATCCCCGCCCTCCCTCTTTGAATCTGGCCTTTTTCCTCCGGCACCAGCCAAACATCTCCATCCCGACTTCACCCCGATTTCCCCCAAACCTGAGTCCACCTACTCCATCTCTCTCTTACGCATTGAACCTAGCAGCAAACCCATCAAAGCCGCCATCTTCTCCGTCACCCCAAATTAAGAAAACCCATCACCCCAAGACTCATGAAGAAACCAGTGTTTGCCAATTTCTGTTGCCGATCGACAAAACCAACCCCATGGCAGGGACTTATCTTTTCTCCCATCCCCAACTTTTCTCTCTCCTGCTCTGCCCAAACATACCAGCGGTCTTCGTCTTCGGCGAATCCCCACCCTCCTTCTCTGAATCCGACCTTTTTCCTCCGGCACCAGCCAAACATCTCCATCCTGACTTCATCCCAGATTTCCCCCAAACCTGAGTCCACCTACTCCATCTCTCTCTCACGCATTGAACCCAGCAGCAAACCCATCACCCCAAATTGAGAAAACCCATCACCCCAAGACTCTTGAAGAAATCAGTGTTTGTCAATTACCCAAAAATCATTTGCAGTGCAAAACTAATCGCAAAATGACCCAGAATCCGCCTTTCAACTTCATAGTATATCAATGCTAATAAACATGTCTCAACTTCATAGTATATCAATGCTCCAGTTCTAGCCCCCTTGCTTGATGGGGAATTGGCAAATTGGCCTAAGAGATTAGATACTGTCCCACCTAGGATTAGTAGCAGAAACATTGAAGAGGAGGTTGAGAGTGAGATGGGGAAGGAAGAAAGACGGTTGAGATTAAATTTAAAAACGTGAATAGGAAGTGGTTGAGATAAAAACAGGATAAAACGGTTAACATCAGATTAAATTGGTCATTGATTGTATTTGGTAAAAACAAATTCTGATCGGTAATTAACTTTTTAACCGCCTGATCTGTATGTATTTTGTTCCTAATTAGGGAGGTAATTATCTTCTTAATATATTCCAATTGAAAGATACATATTTAATTTAAACAATATTTTAACATTGTTTTAATCACAAGACAAACATGTAATTTTAAAGTTTCTATCTCCTTGGTCTCATAGCCTTTCTAACCAAAGCTTTATATCCTCCACAGTCCGCATCATAGGATGAATGGCGGCCGGAAACTTAACTTGTTGTCAATTGGTGTCAACTTGGTTGCAAATTAATTCTAAGCAAACCGTCTTAAAATCTCGGGATATCCCTGGTTTGAGTTATCATCTTAAACGTTGTGATTCATCTCAAAATCAGTTGGGTTATGAAAGATGTGGCTCTAGAATCTTTATTATTGCTTGTTAAACTTAATTTTACCTAATAGAAACTGTATGAGATTAGTTCAAACAAAATCTACAACCGAAGGTTTTATATATAATTGTGGAGGGCGATAATTCAAACAAAACTTATAACTGAGGGGTTTACATGTGATTAAACCTAATACATGTGTTCGTGCTATAGATACGATGTTGGTATATGATCAACTCAAACGGAAGGATGTGGTTTAAAAATTGTGTTAGAGGAAAACATTCATGTAATTGTAATTCAAAAAAAAAAAAAAACCATAACTGAAGAGTTATTACATACTTATTGGTTGTGGAGGAGGGTAATTCAAGCAAAACTCACTGAGGGATTTATATGTAACTCACATATTTACGAATCAATCTGAATCGTTAGTTATGTTTGACAGAATTTGATCTGAGCCACCAATTAGCTCATGATCTCTTTTATAATATAGATCTTGTGTCTGTTATTAACTATTGTTTGCATGTTTTTGCCTCTTAACCAAAAATTATACTCCCTTCGTTTTCAAATAATCGTCCTCTTTGACTCGACACACCGTTTAAAAAAAAATAATTGAATATATTATAAATATTGACGTAATATGTGGTTTCTTTTAATGACCTTAAACATGTGGACATTACAAATGACAATACAAAATTGTAATTATAAATGACATACAAAATGTACACACTACAACAAATAATACACGAACCCAGTCAGAAGAGATAACATAGTTGCATGTTGTATCCAGAAAGAATCAGTTACCTCAGCTATTTGACAGGAGTAAATCATGTCTAAGCCTTTGATTCAAAATTCTCTTGCAAGAAACCGTAAAGCTCTCCAGCAACTGAGTTGGGGTACTCCTCATGGGCAAGGAGGGCACCTGGCACCTCAACAAACTTGGTAACCCCTTTGGCTTCCCGGAGAGCTTCCATTTCTGCTTTCGACCTCCTTGGGGAGCCTATACTTGAAACAACTAGAACTGGTATCTTACCCTCTAACCCAGCAAAGAGTTCAAGAAATTCTTCTCGAGTCTTGACAGGGTCAAGAAGACCAGTCAGAAAAGCAGCAGGCACATAGCGGGCGCCTTTCTCTTTTGTCAGCGCATATCTGCTCTGAATAATACCTGGTGTCACGTTTTCTGGATCGGAATAGACATGGGACTTATACTGGGATCGTATTGCCTTCTCATTGCTGACAAGCACATTGTACATCATCCAACCTATGGCAGGGGTTCTTAAGGTCCCCCTAAGCAGTCCATACCTGTAAATTAAGTAACTCCAGGATAATCAGGTACATAAATCACATGTAATCAAATCTGATTAAGTTTCAGAAAGAGTGTGGCTCGGTAATTTGCAGCATACAATTTCAAATTGTGATTACTTTTTACCTTATTAGACCAACTTTTAATTGTATGACAAGGTTAAGAAACGAAGTAGAAAATAACAACTAACCACTAACCACTTGATAGTGACTCACATTCCATAGAATGAGATGCATGAGTATAGTACCTTGACTCCATGTTTGAATCACGACCAAACACAATAGGAAGAGGGCCGGCCCATGTGGGTGCAACAGCAGCAATGGCAGTTGCCCTCACCAAACCTTTTTTAGCAGCACGAACAGCTATTGTGGCAGCATGGCCTCCTCCAAAGACCACCAGGACATCATCTGATTTGGTTGACAAGATATTAGAAAGAACAACTGCCAACATTGAGTGATTACCTTTTATCTCACATTATATAGCTTTCAGCACATTCTAACTCAAATAACTGATAAATCGAATAGAAAACATGATATTTTTTTTGATAAGTAAATTGTATAGAAAACATGATTGAACAAAACAATATAAGTAATAGTTATATACAACCTAGGGCCTAGTCGGAGACTAGGTGGGGCCTAGAAATTAAGGTATAATTACTGTAGTCCTCGGTTTTTTAGTGTAAATTTCAAAAATACATGTAACACCGACTACAAATTTGACATTTTGCAAAACTCTTATTTTTGACATTCCGTCAAACACATTAACTATGATGCGTAAATTTGTAAATTCGACTAAAATTGAAAAATATACAAACAAAAAAAATAAGAATTTTGAATTTAGGGGTTATTTGTAAGTTTCTAAACTTAAGTGACCATACATGACAACGAAAAAATAGATAGCAAATGCCCAAAGCTTGGGGGGTGCATTGTACCATTCTCTCCCGCTTTCCCCACCTTACCTGGCCTGGCCATCGGTAATAATAAAATGATTTACGAAAATGTGTTGGGCCCAAAAACTAATAAACTAGTCAGGAATTAGGTTATTGCAAGTCAAGCCAAGAGATGGCTATGTTTTAAAACTAGGTTTTTATTTCCTTACTCCACTACTCCAGCTGTCGTCGCCCCTACTCAGTTTCTCCCTTCTCCTTTCTCAGACGAAAAGGAATATGATGAGGCGGTAAGGATAAAAAAAAATTATTTCCTTCTCTCTCCTCAATTTTCTTTTGTTTTCTTCTTTCTCCTCTCCCCTGTTCCAGCTTCCTTCTCTCTTTAATTTTTTTTTTCTTTTTCTCATTTCATCCCTCTTCAATAATGCCATCCAATCCCACAGATTTCCAAAAATTCAATTCGGCGGAGGTAGGCGTAGTCTGCGCCTAAGACGAGTAGTCAACCCCTAGGGCGACAAGCCGGTGATTTTTCCCACAAGCAATTTTTTGACTGATTTGAAGTGGCAGTGTTTGGGTGCCGCCTAATGCCTAGGCCTATTTTTAGAACCATGGTTATAAATAGCAATATGCTTTAAAGAGTTACAATTATAAAATTCACAAGCTCAAACAAAAAAAAGGAGAACAAGTGATAAAGTCACACACATTGCATATGCGAAAACAATTGTAGGTTATTTTCCCATGAATATAAACGAGTAAAGAACTTAAGATGTGAACCTACTAAGATTTGGGCCAAGACCATCAAAAGGCAACAAGGATGACTATAGATTTTTTTCCCAGTGAGTTGGAGAAACCCACAATTAATAGAGTCTGGTGGATCAAGATATAACAGCAGATTACCAATATCAACCCTAATGTCTCATGGGAAGGAAATAATGTATGATAATATCACAGAGGTGTATGAACGGTTTGTAACTACTCAAGTTTGGATAGAGCTCCACATGAAAACTGTTGCATTCTGACTTACGAAAGAAAGAAGAAGGTATTAGAGGATAACTGCTCTTCATTAAAAGTGAACTCTTCTTCATGTGAAATTCAGCAAATAATATAATGTACCTCCACCCATCTTCAGTGCATAGATAAGACTTCAAACACAGAAAAATATTTCTTCCATCCATTGTCTACATCTCAAGAAAGAGTACCTCTTTTCTGAATGTACACTCCCACGCAGATGTACAATTCATATTTTGAACATGCATCAAAGCTACAAGTATAGGATAATCACCCCCTAGAAACCAATAATAGCATAAGAATCACTTACCACAAAAAAACATAAGAATCATGATAAGCCAACTTCATAAAAGGAAATGAAGTACAGTAGTTAAGTAGACTGTAAGCATTTATAATATCCCCCCACGATTTGCATTTACAAGCCAACTTCATTATTAATGAAAGCACAAGCATGGAAAATATTTTGAATAAATAAAGATCATCAAAGATACTCTTCAAACCATATGATGATGTGGCTGATAGATGCTGAAAATGGAAATGTTTTTTGTACCTACCTAGGCTACGTACTGGGCTGTTAGGTGCATTCATGAAATCAACAAGAAATTGCTCCATGACATCGGCATCATAATCTAGCTTTGGCCTATCCGAGTAACCAAGACCGGGCCAATCAACAATGGTGGCTCGCCAATTAACTTTACCAGCTCGCTTAACAATGTCTTTAGCCACTAATCTCCATTCTTCGACAGTGCTAACATCAGATATTGTGGGTATCATAAGAATATTCTTTGTAGGTTCATTGTTTTCCTCGCCATGTTCCTCGTAATAGATATTGATAGAATTTTCCTTGAATTTCCATTGCCATTTATTACTCTAATAAACATAAAATTAGGGAAACTATTAGCAAATTGTTTCATTAATCCAAGCATGATTCCAGAAATTTCATGGTAAATTAGGTTCAAACATTAACGTACTTCAGTATTAAAAAAAACCTGAAATAGGCACATACCACCATAATTAAATAAGCAAATGATTGTAAACATGTCAGAGAGCCTATGCAAGAAAAGTTGCCATGGAAATGTACTTATTTCCCTTTGTTGACATGCAGCACAGCAAACTGCAGGCCATCTCCAACAACAACTTTATATCTTCAAAATGAATTATTCTGGCACTATTCTCTTCTCCAACAGGTGCTTCAAAAGTTGCCTCATTTTGAAGTAGACATCCAAACACTTCAAATTCAGAGTACCAATTTCTCTACTTCATCTTCCCTCTCCTCTTTTCTCTTCTTCAAATTCAGAATATACTTGGTAAATTCATTTTAGAGTAAACTTTGACTTGAAATTAATGAGTAGAATTGTTATGAATAAATTGTGAAAGAAATCACACACTTGGATTCATTTGTAGCAATTGCACGGTTTAAAGATTTGGTGTCAATTAATTCGATTTTTGCTTTAAACGAGTTAATTTGAAAGAAATGAGTGTAACATTGCTAATATTAGAGTTATTTTAATATGGTGTATTAATTATAATATCATATCTTCTTACTAATGCGCTATTGTGTACAAATTAGATTGTATTTAGTGCATTTAGTAGGATAGTTAATTCATATACCAATATATTTTTAGTTACTTGAATAGGAAACCAAGAAACCACTTTTCTTTTCTAACAATTGAAAAATGATTTTTCTTTGTTTTTTTGAACAAAACGGATCAAAAAAGAAATTTTTGCGGTGATTTTATATACATTAGAGCTATTATAGATCATTTATTCTCTTACAAGCGTAGAAGTTGAGCATTAATGAAATAAATTTGGGAAATTTCACATATAAATATTCTCGAAATCCAACCTCGGGCATAAGCTCATCCAAACATAAACATCTGACTACAATCATACTATATGGAATGTACATGAATAACAATACTACAAACAAGTAGATCTACTGTTCAAAACAGCCATCAAATTTAGTTTCATTTACCAAAAAAAAAATAGGTGGAAATTGTTCACCTTGTAAGCAGGGGGTGGTTTTCCGGCGGCAGGAGCAATAGAGTAATCCAAAGAAGTCGAAGCCCTAACAGTTACAGATTTAAGAAAGTATGGATGTCTAGCAAACGTGGGTCGCCGGGATTCGCTGGAAAATATAAATGATGATGACGAAGCAGAAGAAAATTGAAAAATTGCTGCGGAAGCCATGACGGAGGAAACCGGTGGAATGAGATTTCAGGTGCAAAATAAGGGATTTACCCGCCACATAAAAGGGGGCAATTGGGAAATAAATGAAGGCCTGTAAGAGCTTACATAATTCTTACACAAATTCAAAGGAGTGACCCTAAACGCAACTCCTAAATCACTAAACGTAACACCATTTAAAGAATAAAATTATTTAACTACCCCTAGCTACAAACATTCATAAACACCCCTCATTTAATTCCCTAAACCAACACCCACCCCCCCACCCCCCTAATACTACTACTACTCTCAATCTAAACATCCCTCACAATCTTTCATCTTTCAAAAACAAAACCTCTCTAAAACCCTCCACTCAACTCATAATGGATTATGATTATAATCCTAATGAAGATGCAAATGCTAACAATGATGAATTATTTTCAGGTAATTATTGATTTTTTATTGTATTTTCACTGTAATTTGAATAAAAACTTCGAATATTTCCAAAACATCCGCTAGGTCACAGCGGATATAAACTCAAAGTACCGCTACTGACTAGCGGTTGTTTGGTAAAGTACCGCGACTGATAAGCGGTTCTTTTGGTGGATGGTCCGCTTTTTAGAAGCGGTTGTTTTATGTTATGACCGCTTTTTAGTAGCGGGTATTTTTGTGAAGGAACGCTTTTTAGTAGTGGATGTATACATAAAGAACCGCTACTGTGCAGCGGCTCTTTGATTGAATTTTGCAAAAAACTTTTTTTTTTCATTATTAATTATTAATATGATTTTTGTGTTATTTGTTGATAGGATTACCAATTCGAAAACGAGAATAATTTATTTCCGGATGTATCTCATTTTTTTGTGACGGATGAAAATTTCATTGATCGAGAAGCAGCAGAAAAGTGGGTTAGAGATACCGGACGTGCCGAGAATATGTACTTTTATGTGTCTAGAAGTAAAAGTAAATTTGATAACACTGGTAAATTTTGGTTGAGTTGTGAGAATGGTGGAAAACCTTTGTACGATGGTAAAAAAGACTTGAATGATGTAAAGAAAAATTGTTCGAAGAAGCTTCTTTTTAAATTTGAAGTGTATTTGCAGGAAATAAAAGATGATGGTTGGAGAGTTAAAGTTAGTGAGTTTAACAATGCTCACAACCATCCACTTTCAATGGGAGAAAAATGGCACACTTCTGCATCGAAGTTGACAAAGGCTGAGATTGAAAAGGTTGAGCAACTTTATAGTGCTAATGTGAAGCCGAAACAAATATTGAATCTATTGAAAAAGGAAAATCCTGATAACAGAAGTTCGAGAAAGCATGTAGAGAATGCTTTGGTAGGTATAAGAAAAAAGAAGATGGGAAATAAATCAAAAATGGAGTATTTTTTAGATGAGATGCGTCGACTTGGATATATTTTCTGGTTCAGATCAAAGAAACTTGCCCAAAAAAACAAAGCTTTATTGACTGATGTTATGTTTGCTCATCCGAAGTAGAGCCGTCAAAATGGGCCAAACCCGTTTGGTTGGTCCGCCCCGCCATATTAAAAAGGTGGGTTAGGTTTTCAAAACATGACCCCGCCAAAAGGCGGGCTTTTGGGTTAGACCCAAACGGGTCGCGGGTTAAGCGGGGCGGGGCGGGTTGGTCCGTCTATTTTTACCTACTAATATATATATATATATATATATATATATATATATATATATATATATATATATATATACATATATTTTCACTAATGGCCACTGCTACCATCAGTCTCCATCTCTTCCGCATCCTCAAACCTTTGGTCATTAATGTGAAGCTCAAGCACTGTGCGAGCTAGGTCGTGCTCTCCATTCGAATGACCAATTATGCTGGAAAGATCTTGAGAGGCATTCCACTCAATCGCCTATATCTCCGAAAAGCTACAAAGAATCCCTCGCGCCTTCCAAATGGTCAACACTAAAAATCCAGTTGTGCTCTTGTTCTTCCACTTAAATAGGTTCAGGATTTAATGAAGACCTTCAGTGCAACAAAATTCATTTTATCGCGGGAAAATAATGAATTGGTTCAAATTTCTTCAAATGGCGGGTTGGTCCGCCCCGTTCCGCAACCCAAGGTGGGTTGGGTTGGGTCATTGTTTTTTCAGCCCACCAAATTTTTCGGGTTGGTCCGCCCCGCCTGGTCCGCTTTTGCCTAATCCGGCTAAAGAGATGTTAGCCTTTATGCGTTCTCCACGCTCTCCTTATGGATTCAACATACAAGACTAATAAATATAATTTGCTATTATTGGAAATCATTGGAGTTACATCAGTGGGGAAGAATTTTCATGTCGCATTTGCATTCTTGAAGAATGAGAAAAGTGAAACATTGGTTGGGCATTACATCAGTTGCGTGCTTTATTAGTTCATGTTCGCCCACCGGATGTCATTGTCACGTATAGGAATTGGCTTTCATGAATGCAATACGCATTTACTTTCCAACGCCTCAAAGATATGTTGTGTAAGAGACACATATCAAAGGATGTCGAGAAGTATGTAAGGAACCCGTTGAGAAGTAGAAAATATACTGCAATATTTATGAAGAGGTGGATGGATATAGTTGAGTCAAGAACTGAGGAAGAATACACAGAACATTGTCGAGATATGGAAGAAGCGTGGGCAAACACTGCCAGCTTGTTCGATATGTTAATTCTACTTGGTTGGAGCCCTATAAGGATAGATTTGTTTGTGCTTGGACCAAACAATACATGCATTTCGGCAATCAAACGACAAACATGTAAAACTTATACGTTTATGAATACAATATATTTATTGTTTATGAATGCAATATATTTATTAATCGTGCAATATGTTACGAGTTGAGAGTGCACACTCCGCATGAAAAGATGGTTATGCACGCCACCGGGGTTTCGATCATATATTCGATCAAATCCACGATACTATCGAGCTGCAGTTCAATGAGATCTTGGCTCTATTTGAAAGGAATTTGAATGTAGCTCATCCTTTGACATCCTCAATGTTTATTCTCCGTCGATTAAGATATAAGGTATCTTCTCATGCCCTTGAGTTGCTAGCATATGAATGGAATTCGACACAACGTGTACAGGTTCCAGTGAAGGGCGATTCTAAAAGGTGTGGGTGTTTGTTGAGGACAAGTTACGGTTTACCATGTAGTTGCCAAATGTGGCACATGGAGCAGGAAAATGTCCCGATTGAACCCCATCAAATCCATGTGTTTTGGAAGACGTTGTCTATGGGTGGAGTTCAAGATATGAGTACATCAAGGAATCTGCTGATTTGATCAAAAACCTATTATCGATATGGACGAGACTTCAATCGCAACAATATCACTATGCTAAACAGTTTTTCGATGTTGTACATCCCCAACTAACATTGAGGAACCGTAAATAGGCCACAAAGGCGCCCAAAGAAGAACTCGACAAAAGAGACCTCTCGTGTTTTACAATGTTAAATGTATATGTCACATTACTTTTTACATTTGTGTATAGTAAATGATTTTATGTTTTAATGTTTATAATTTTCGCCTCAACAGGTTATGAACATGCTAACCGTCAACCAGAAAGACAATCTGGAGGTAGAGGTAGAGGAAAAGGACGTAGTTCATTAGCATCGATGGGTAATTCAATTCCATACGCCTCTCGTCTTCCACCATTGATGATCACTTTCATATCAAATGTTATAGATGTCAAAAGCGGATGGAAATTGTGGTTTCCGAGTTATTGCCCATTTTATTTATCACGACGAAGAAAAATGGGATCAGGTGCGTAATGACTTGATGCAGGAACTTTTTGACTAGTGGGACTTCTACTCACCATCAACTTCTTGGAAGGTGACCTTGAAGGATCGCTGGTATGTCTCAATTGGCATACCTCTCCTCCAACCGAGCATTGGTTGAATCGGGCATGCTTGGTTTTATCATTGCTACATCGAGGATTGTGACTTGTTTGTCTAATATATCGCTTGGTTGCAATACATGGTTGCCGCTGCAAGCACTGGCCTCTGATGGACAACCGCCACAACCCTGGTCCACAAGTATTGACCTTAGGTGGGTGAATTGTATCCATTTCATAGCAATTGGGATGAAGCCTTCAAGTCCCCTGCCTAGTCTGCCTATTATTCCGAGGTGGGAACTTTCTTATGACCCAACGATACGACATTGGCTGCCAATTTGACATGATCGATTTACTAATTACCTTAGTATAGAGAATTAACAGTTAATTTTACACTTCTTGTGATGTAAAACATTAATTAATTAATTACGAGGGTTAATTGTTATTTTTGCAAAGTTTGTTTGTCACAAAAAAAATTTCAAACGGGTAGGGGCTTAATTGTTAAATTTCGAAAAGTGTGGGGTTAATTGTTGAATTTGTAAAAGTGTAGGGGGTGAATTGCTAAATTTGTAAAAGTGTATGGGGTTAATTGTTAAATTTCGAATAGTGTAGGGGCTTAATTGTAAAATTTTGAATAGTGTAGGGGCTTAATTGTTAAATTTTGAATAGTCTAGGGGCTTAATTGTTAAATTTCGAAAAGTGTAGGTGCTTAATTGTTAAATTTTGAATAGTATAGGGGCTTAATTGTTGAATTTGTAAAAGTGTAGGAGGTGAATAGTTAATGCATCACAACAAGCCGAAATAAACAAAATAAACTTATCTAACAATCATGTCCAAACAAATACATCACACTCCAACACAAACAACAAGTATATCACATAAACAGAAGTATATCACAATACATCCTCAAACCGTTGAATAACTTCAACAATGACATATAAGTACCCCGACCACAAGTGAATCTCTCCCGACCGATGGAGTGCCCTAAGACGAGGAAGTACACTGCGACTCGATCCTCACCGATCTACGCAAATGCCTCAAGAATCCTCGATGGATGAGAAGGCCTGGGATGCCCCTCGTGGCCGCATGCGATCGTGGGTGATCCAAGATGGTTGATCATCCCCCATCTTCTTAGTGTCGTCATCATCATCATCATCATCATCATCATCATCATCATCATCGTCAACCGGTGGCATCACACGATAATGTGTCCGCTCCTCGAAACCACCGCCATAACCATCTATGGTGGCGGATGGAATCTCGGCTCCACTCGATCCAAATTTCGGGGTTTATAGAATGATGCTCCCATTGTTGGAAATTGCGAAGCATCTCATCGTGGACACAAATGTACTTCAACGACTTTGGACCTCTATAAACCTTCGTCGGCCGGAATACATGACCGAGAATAATTTGGATATATCTAAACTGTCTCAAGCAACGATCGGGCATGCATGGCTCAGTAATTTTACGGCAATGAATTATGCCCGAGAACAAACTGATCGGTACCTCCTGTGATGGTCTACGTAAAAGGAGTCCAAGTAACTCGAAAAATAAATATTAATATAAATATCCAACCTTTTATTTAATACATTATTTATAAATGATAAATACTTACGGAAGAACAAATCATCCGATCGAGGACTCTACGATACTCCAACAGAGTATCGGGATCATTTCTTCTTCCATCGAGAGTAGAGGTCCATCTCTTAGCATATGGCTCTCGAGAGGTCCATGTCGCTGAAATACTTGGTCTAAATTGAGGAAAGTATTCATATATCCAGACCTACAATAAAATAAAATAGCGTCAAATAAAATAGTGTCAAATAAAATAACATCAAATATAATAAAAAAAAATTTAAATTTTATAGTATCTAAACAATTTATTTTTATACTTGTAGAAGAGACAAACACTCAGCCATCTGTCTACAACCAATCCTCGATGCTATACCGAGCTGCCAGTATAGAAAGGATAAAGTCGCTGCACCCCAAGCGTGATTGGGCATATCACGGATATCCAGCACATGCGGTAGAAAGTGAACATTTACCCGATTCGATGACTTGTCCATGAACAACGTCGTCCCTAGCAACCACAACAAATAACCAACCATCCTCGGTTGAGCTGACACAGTCTCGCCACCTAAATATTCTTGCAATGTCAAAAATCTAATACCACTTCCCCTCACCTCACTGTCCACCCTGGTAGTAGGCAAACGTAGGAGAATGGCTAGAGATGACTTGATCCGGCTAACTTGTACTTGCCAAAATGGGTTTCCCAACCACCGGATGTAAAATGTAATGCACATCGTGCAACGCCGGCGTCATCTCCCGAACGGTAAATGGAAATCGTTGGTTTCCTACGCCATCTTTCCACAAAGGCTGATATCAATGGCATGTTCAAGTGCTGCAACATGCACTCTCTCAAGTGTCACAGGTTACTCATAGTGATCCACTGAATACTCTCCATATCATTTATAGTCCAAGGCAATGTTGTTCGGCGGTCCACGGAGCTATGGCAACTCAATACTGGCCTCTCCTGTTGAACATAATGAAATAATCTCTCATCAATATTAAAACAATACTACGTAGTCAATTTAATAAATTTTTGTCAATACTATCATGGTCAATATAATTAATTACCTCGCCATTCCATATTGCAGATGCAATATGACCACGAAATCCAGAAAGTAGCTCAGTGTTCTCGGGTCCACCTCCATGTGGCTCCATCAACATCCAACCATACGCATCGCCATCATCGTTTGAATCATCATCGTCATCATCACCACCATCACCACCATCACCATGACCTCCTACTCTGCCTCTACTATGTGCTCGGCCCGCTCTCTGTCGTCGACCAAAACCCAAATCCTCCTCCTCATCGTCCTCTTCATCAACTAACCGGTGTCTATCTCGTATTGCAGTATATACATCAACATTCATTGGACCTTTCCCACGCCCGCGTAACATGCTCGAAGTACTACTCATGCCACCCATACCACTCATGCCAGTCATGCCACCCATGCCACCCATACCACCCATACCACTCATGCCAGTCATGCCACCCATACCACCCATACCACCCATGCCACCCATGCCACCCATACCACCCATCATGTTTAATTTGGCTTCCATCTCCTGATCCTCTCTCGTAATCGGTGAATGCCCTCTTCCCCTAAATGGAGCATTATAAGGAGCCTCAAATGGAATATCAGTGGGGTCTGAACTCCTATCATCTCCGTGAACGGGGGTCCGCGCATAAGCACCCTCATCCCCCTCATTAGTGGATGTATGTCCTGGATGATTAGCAGCTTTCCTGCGTTCTGAAGCAGTGACAACCATGTTACGTAGTTGACCATGATCGTCTGCCTGTACTGGACGTTTCACTCGTCGACGTTCAGAATCCATCTATTACAAAAAAATAAATACAAGTTAAGTTATGAAATGATAAGTTATCTATAAGTTTATTGGCATAAAACATCCGCGAATTTGTTTCGACATGATTGTTAGATAAGTTTATTTTGTTTATTTCAGCTTGTTGTGATGCATTTACTATAACACTATGATTGTGCAAATTTAACAATTAACCCCTATACTTTTACGAATTTAACAATTCACCCCTACAAGTGTGCGGGGTGTGAATTGTTAAATTCGTAAAAGTATAGGGGTAATTGTTAAATTCGTAAAAAGTGTAGGGGTGAATGGTTAAATTTATAAAAATATAGGGGTGAATTGTTAAATTTCTAAAAGTGTAGGGGGTGAATTGTTAAGTTCCAAAAAGTGTAGGGGTGAATTGTTAAATTCGTAAAAGTATATAGGGGTTAATTGTTAAATTTCAAAAGTGTAGGAGGTGAATTGTTAAATTTATAAAAATGTAGGAGTGAATTGTTAAATTTCTGAAAGTGTTGGGGGTGAATTGTTAAATTTATAAAAATGTAGGGGTGAATTGTTAAATTTCTAAAAGTGTAGGGGTGAATTGTTAAGTTCCAAAAAGTGTAGGGGTGAATGATTAAATTTGTAAAAGTATAGGGGGTTAATTGTTAAATTTCAAAAGTGTAGGGGTGAATTGTTAAAGTTATAAAAATGTAGGGGTGAATTGTTAAATTTCTAAAAGTGTAGGGGTGAATTGTTAAATTTATAAAAATATAGGGTGAATTGTTAAATTTCTAAAAGTGTAGGGGGTGAATTGTTAAGTTCCAAAAAGTGTAGGGGTGAATGATTAAATTCGTAAAAGTATAGGGGTTAATTGTTAAATTTCAAAAGTGTATAGGGTGAATTGTTAAAGTTATAAAAATGTAGGGGTGAATTGTTAAATTTCTAAATGTTTAGGGGTGAATTGTTAAATTTATAAAAATGTAGGGGTGAATTGTTAAATTTCTAAAAGTGTAGGGGTGAATTGTTAAGTTCCAAAAAGTGTAGGGGTGAATTGTTAAATTTTTCGTTTTCTGAAGGGGGTGGATTATTCAATTTGTAAAAGTGTAGGGGTGAATTGTTAAATTTGTAAAAAGTGTAGGGGTGCATTGTCAAATTTCAAAAAGTATAGGGGTGAATTGTTAAGTTTCAAAAAGTCTAGGGGGTCAGTACTTGTTACTTTTGCACAATCATAGTGTCATGCATAACAACAAGCCAAAATAAACAAAATAAAATTATCTAACAATTATGTTCAAACAAATTTGCGAATGTTTTATCTAACAATCATGTCCAAAATGAATACATCAAATAAGTTCTTTTTAAAAAAATACATTTTTTTTCGGAAGAATCCAAAAGAGCCGCAACTCAGAGGCGGTTTTCTGGCAAAAAAACCGCGACTCAGTCGCGACAGTTTTATAAAACAACCGCGACTCACCAGCGGCAGTTTTATAAAACATCCGCTCCTCAATAGTGGATGTTTTATAAAACTACCGCTGGTGAGTTGCGGTTTTTTTACTAGAAAACCGCCTCTGAGTTGCGGCTCTTTGACGACAGATTCAAAAAAAACACCAAATTGAAACAGAAGACGTTCAGATCTGTAATCTATTCCAAATTGAAACAGAAGAGGTGAGAGATTGACATACCTGGAAGTATCCAACTTGAGATTTCTGCTTGGTTTGAGTTGGAGTGAGTGAGGGAGAGAGAACATATTACGGATCTGAAACAGGAGAGATGAAGTCGACTGGGAGCAGAGAGAGAGAGAGAGAGAGAGAGAGAGAGAGAGAGGAGAGAGAGAGAGTCGGCAGAGAGAGAGGAGAGGTGAGTCGAGAGAGAGAGGGAGAGAGGGTGGGTGGGGTGGGTGGGTGTTGGTTTAGGGAATTAAATGATGAGGAGTGTAAATGAATGTTTGTAGTTAGGGGTAGTTAGGGAATTTTATTCTTTAAATGGTGTTGCGTTTAGGGTTTTAGGTGTTGCGTTTAGGTGTTCTGTTACAATTATTATAATTTATTTGTTATTGTTTTGTTATTACTCTCATCATTATAACAATATTAATTTAATTGATATCTCGTAATTAACAATCACTAATTATATTTAAATAAAACTAAATATAGTTACATTGAATAAAGACATTATTCAGTATTAATATTTAATAATTACTATTAATACTTTTTAAAATAGTATTTGTGCTCGCTAGACAAGAAGTAGGGGCCACTGAGTTGCCAGACCCAAAATGGCCCAAGCAGCGGTCACGTACTCAGCATGTGATTACCTTACCACGAGCGGGGCACATGCCTATCTTAGGTTACGAGCACGATATACCAACGAACAAAGATATGCGCCCAGTTTCTCATACGGGCATATCGAGCAGGCACCTTCCTACCATTAGTTGGGGCCAAATGCAGCCAGCAGGATGGCATTTCAACGAGCATAACTAACATGCTCGAGAATTGGGTTAACCGTCGTCTTGAACATGAGGAGTTAATGTCGATAAATCTGTCCCCACGGTCCGAACGTGGCTGTGATCATGTCCGCATTTTCCGCTCGGGCAGTTAATGCCCACACCTTATCCTTTAAGGTTAAGCCTATATAAACCCTTCTCCAACAAATGAGAAATGTACATTCGTCTTTAACAAGCCTAAACTCTATCAAATTGTTATTGCACTTGCGTGTTTACTGTTTATCACACCGAAATACTTTTACAAGATTAGTCCCTGCCTAGTTCACCTGTACTTGGATTGGTTGACAGGTTTGGGTCGTGAAGAAACAAACCCCATATATCTTAATTTATTAAACCCATTGTATCTATACATTTTTGGATACATTAGCATTATTTAAAAAATAATTTATTTTGAAATTTTATTAATTTATGCAATATCAAAATTTAGAGATGAAAATTCCCTCTAAAATGCACTTTCCAGATTTGTGAACTTTTCAGATTTGGAAACACTTCTCTTTTAATATCTGACCAAATTTCTTTGATATTTGAACCGATAAAAGTCAATTTGAAGAAACTTTTCCAATGAAAGTTTTTGAATTTAAAACATTTGAAGAAGTTTCTAATCTTGATGTTAAGGATGAGAACATAATATTTGGTAAAAATAAAATTTATTATTATTATTCTTCTTCTGCATACAAACTATTCGATAAAATGTTTGAATATAATTTTGTCCGTTGTTGGAAACCATTTTTTCAATCTGAATGAATCAATTTTGAATCACGTTGCATCAGTTTGTCAATCGTGATGCATCAATTTGGATTTAGGATGTATGAAAGGTGCATCAATTTGAAACCATTTGTTGATTGTATTTTGGAAAAAAAAAAATGAAATATGAAGGTATAGTTCATTATATTTGCAGCGCGGAGCATCAATTTGTTGCTTGTCTTGTTGCAGCGCGATGCATACATTGGATTAGGTTATTAAAGTTGATGCCACATGATGCATGAATTGATGCAATGCGATGCATGAATTGATGCAATGCGATGCATAAATTGACGCATCGCGATGCATAAATTGGATTATGTAATATTAATTGATGCATCGCGGTGCATAAATTGAATCAAATAATTTTAATTGAGGCATCATGGTACATAAATTGATGCAACGTAATGCATAAATTGGATTATGTAATTTTATTTTTGGGAGAAATTCAGGTCGGTCTCATGTGGGGAAATGTTAACCGAAAAAGTTCATGATATTTTTTTTAAACCGCTAAAGTACACTTTGGGGAGGAAAATGATTAAGATACTCTTAATAAAGAAAAGGTGCGACGCGGACAAAGCCCCTATCTAAATTTGGGCATCGCAATGCACAATTGAAGTCTGTCCAAATTTGGACATCACAATGCAAAAATCTTCGTCCAAATTCGGGCATTGTAATGGACAATTGAAGTATGTCCAAATTTGGCCATTGCAATGCAAAAATCATAGCTCAAATTTGGGCATCGCAATGCACAATTAAAGTCTATCCAAATTTGGGTATCACAATGCAAAAATCCTCGCTCAAATTCAGACATCGTAATGCAAAAATTATGCATCACAATGGTCTTAGACTACCAAAAGCTGAATTAATGCTTGTTTGGTAGAGCGTTTTGACCAAAATGCTGGCAAAAATGCAGCATATTCTCTTTAAAAGTATTTTAATGCAGCGTTTTAAAACGCAATATTTTAAAAATGTGCAACCTTTTAAAAATGTGTTGCATTTACAACTATTCTATTTATAAAAATAACGTTTTGAAATGGTTTAAAAAATGTGTTTACAAGAAAAAAGTTACGTTTCGAGAAAATGTTGTGTTTTAAAAATATTGCGCTTTAAAAAATATGTATTTTTAAAACGCTACACCAAACGAGACCTCAGTTACGGTTTTCAACAGTACGAGCAATAGGGAGAATAACCAAGCCCATTAAGCTCCAAGTACATTTGAGCCCAAATTTGTTCCAAACAGCTGGACAAATATCAACCGTAGAAGAGACAGGGCTGGGGAGAGCCGTCAGATCTAGGGCATAAGAGGACTCAAGTAGGGTTTTAATTCAGTCCCTCACGAAACAAACAGGACCTCGTTTCAGCTCTTACCCGAGAGAGAGAGAGAGAGAGAGAGAGTGCCGAAGATGGTGCAGCGTCTTACGTATCGCAAGCGCCATAGCTATGCGACCAAATCTAACCAGCACCGGGTCGTCAAAACCCCCGGTACTTATACTTCTTCCCCACTTTCACACTCACATACACGCAAACTTTGTCTTTGTTCGATTCTGATTTTATCTTATGAATCTGATTAGATCAATGCGTTATGGTTCTAATATCATCTTCATTAGTTTGAGATTTTCTTAGTTAACTAATTGTGCCATTTCTGGCTCTGTTTTGAACCCTAATTTTGCAATCTTGCTGGGTTTATCTGAATAGCATATGATAGGCTTTTGATGAAATTATAGGTGGCAAGCTGGTATACCAGACCACCAAGAAGAGAGCAAGTGGGCCCAAATGTCCAGTTACCGGCAAGAGAATCCAAGGGGTATGCCATTTTATGTTTCCTATCAATTTCCACGTTAATGATAGTTTTACGTTTGCTGTGATATTTCTATTGTTTGTACCGTATGAATCCATGGCAGCTCTACACTATCATACTCATTTTCATGACAATTGGTTGACTGTTTGGTCTTTGTATTGTTTTGTCAAATTAGTTGAATCTGGGTTGGTTAACACGTGTGTGGTCAATTTTAGGTGAAATGAATATATGTTGCTATTTGATGCATATTGCAGAAAATGCAGTTGTTCGAGCTAATGATTGTTACAATGAGTTAAATGTTAGGTGTTGTATCCTATATGCCCGATGATGGAAAACATATACATTGAGCAGTTTTTGATTGTCTTATTCATTATTTGTCGTTATGCTTCACCATTGAAATATTCTTCCATCTCCGTCATCACCACCATTACTACCACTTTCACTTGTGCACACACCCACGAATATTCTAATGGTGGGGCTTAATGGCTTTTGTGAATGCTGTCAGCTAGTAACTGTCTATGATTTAATGAAGCTATGAGATCTGAGGGCTTTTATAGATGTTATTCATTTTTATGACTTGCGCCATATGAATAATAAATGCTAGGTGAAAGAATTCTATATTGCTATGGGATGCATATCTCAAAAAAATGCATTAGTTTGAGCCAATGATCGTTACAATGAGTTAAAGTGCTAGGTGTTGTTTCTTATATTATGCCCGATGATGGAAAACATATACATTGAGCAGTGTTTGATGGTCATATTCATTATTTGTCTTTATGCTTCACCATTGAAATATTCTTTCACCTCCATCACCACGACCATCACTACCACTTTCACTTGTGCACACACCCACGGATATTCTAATGGTGGGGCTTAAAGGCTTTTGTGAATGCTGTCAGCTATTAACTGTCTATGATTTAAAGAAGCTATGAGATCTGAGGGCATTTATAGTTGTTACTCATTTTTATGAGCTCTGCCATATGCATAAAGAAAATTAAATTATCTGAAGCACACAAAGTTATCTATTCGTATTGATTTGACCTATTTTCCCTGACCTCATTTACCTGCCGGATATTTATAATGTATTCTTGGTTCCTTTATTCATATTGTTATATGGGGCAAAATGATAATAGGCTACTTATCAAAAAAAAGGGGCAAAATGATAATAGGCTACTTATCAAAAAAAAGGGGCAAAATAATAATAGGCACATTTGAACAAGTTAATATTGAAGTTTAGTTGAATACTTGTCATATTTGTACAATTTTTTTCTCACTCCCTCATTCTACTCAAAGAATAGTACCTACCTTCTTCTGGGTTGTTTCACTCCCAGTGTCAGAATACACATGTAATTTCCATAAGGTTCTAACTTTATCCCCTCTTATATGAAGGTCAATAATAGCAGTTTGTAAATTTAAGAGTGGATTCTGTTGCAAGAATTTATTAGGATGGTAGGTTTGCTCTCCCCAGTTTTTGTCTGTCTATGAGCACCAGGGTAGTAGTATTTAGTTTACATATGTTCCTCTGTACTTGTGGAGCACATAATCCTGTATTTTTGGCAAATTGCTCTTCATTATCGTGAATGGTTATTGTAGGTCACTACCTTTTTCCTGTGACTCCTGAGAGTTCTTTGACATTCTAGTCCCTCCTTTATTTTTCTATTGAGTTGGTTAACTGATAAATGCATATTGTCGTATGTTGTACTCCCTTTTTTCCGGGTATCCATTTTGGGATGTTTAACTTAAAAGAGTCCACTTTTAAAAATGAAGGTATAAAAGTTTCTTTTTGTTACTAATGTGCTACTAAAAGTGTTGTTTTCTTAAAAAGTTTTCAAACGAGGACTCTTTACCTGAAACGGAGGGAGTACTTTTTAGGCGAAGTATTATGTTATGACAATGCTATTATCTGTGTTATCCATCTATCTTTTTGGATAGCTTCCTTCCTCTATATTATTAATTTTTTAAGTTTTCAACTTTTCAATTCATTTCATGTTTGGGTTTTAGTGTGATTTTTGAATTTTTAGCTTTTTCTGTCATGCATTTATTAATGAGGCTGATGGCATTGTTTGTAGATTCCTCACTTGAGGCCAGCTGAATACAGAAGGACCAGATTATCTAGGAACCGAAGGACAGTGAACCGTGCCTATGGTGGTGTACTATCTGCTGGTGCTGTTAGAGAGAGGTTTGCTCATTAAATCTTTCCCTGGCCACAAAATAGTTAGATCAAGATACTGTATATATATAATTCGATCACTCAAGAGACAATGTCTTTAGGGAGTATCATGTTATTGTTGCTCATGATTCTTTGGGCAAGTTTTGTTGATAGACTTTTTATTGGTTCTACAGGATCATCCGGGCCTTCTTGGTGGAAGAGCAGAAGATTGTAAAAAAGGTTCTGAAGATTCAGAAGGGAAAAGAAAAGCAAGCCTCCAAGAGCTAGTTGAGGCATTTGAGGAGACAGATTTTAATGTGGTTTAAAGAAATTTTGATTTTGAACAGTGATTACAAGTTGTGAACCATTATCTTATTGTGAGGGATTGATTTCAATTTTGAATGAGCAATTTCTTTAAGTGGATTTGATTTCTCATCCACATATCGAGTTATTCCATATTTAGTTCTTGGATGAATGTGTAGTTGTTTCTTGTTTATGTTTGCATTGCATAGTGACGGTGAACTGGCTGCTAACAGATTGCTGAATGTTCCTTCAAGGTGTAGAGAGAGAGAGGGAGAGAGAGATAAAGAGTGAGGGAGGAGGGAGCCTGAATCAAAAGAGTTGTGGTGTTCTCCTTGTCGTTGCCGAAGAAGAAGCTGGATGAACAAAATCGAAACCTAGATCAGGAAATCGTTGATGAAGACGTTGGGGAAGACACCAAACCCAGATCCAACACCAAACCCAGATCTTGGGAATGAAAACGCAAAATCAAAAGATCACACCCTCTACCTGTTTTGCATCAAGACTGATACAATAGCAGTCATGAAGATGAAAAGTCACAACAAGTTCACACTAGCCTTCTGAATTGTATGAAGACAATCAACTATAATTATCCAATGAGGAAGCTAATTCTCCCACGGATGGAGTGACAGGTGACCACGAATCAACCGAAACAAAGCCAGAGCCGTCGGAAGATAGCTTGATGACTTGCCTGAAAAAGGGGCCAATAAGGTTTTCACATTCGGAGAGAGGAGACGGAAAGTGTGAGATCACGAGAAGAGATGATGCTTTGTAGGCGATCCATGAGTACCCTTCGAAGTCCGCAAACCAATCAATGGCACATTCAGATCGGTTCGAAGCAGGAGGGATGATTTCAGATTTAACAAGTTGAGTTGGAGAAGAAGAGGGTCTGCTTTGGAGACGATAGATGAAGACGCTCAAATTTTTTGGGGTTGAAAAAGATGAAATTGCCCATCACATGTGTGACCACGTGCATCTTAACGGTCCTTTGTGAACAACATGTGACGGGAGGGTGCTAACTGCGACGATTGGAAACAATGAGTATGAAGTTGAGACAATTTTAACATTTGGGGTATTATGGGATTGGGTGGATACTTTGGGGAGCTAATCATATTTTAGTCTATTTTTTTATAAGAGAGATCTTCTTTATCCGACCTATGGTATGTTGCCGTGTTGGTGGGTTGAGTTATGAGAGAGTGAAGTGTCGTCTTATAAATTAAAATCCATAAACTGTTTTACATGAGACGTACAATGAACAAAATTACTACACTCATTGACAACGTGTTGAACAATTTGTTACAATGTTAAGAATGTTTGAATGGGCCTGGACACGAGATTAGATTCCACGACAAGTTGGATGGCCATTTTTGAACGAAGTTTGTGGAGTACATTTTAAATTTTAACAGACATTTACATTATGAATCAATAGATGTACATTTTGTGAACACATAAATTTTTCAACTAAAAAGATGGGCGGAAATTTGATTTTGGAACCCACTAATGGATCTATTTAATACTCCATCCATTTCCATTTATTAAAGAGATATATTAATGTCATTAAAATTAGTCATAATTACAAAAATAGTTAAGTACAAATAACATATATATAATATAACCAAAAGGTACAAACCATAGTTAAGGAACATAAAAAACCATTACAACCAAGCCATAAAGGCACTCGACATTAAACTAAGTAATACTAGGCATATTACAAGACAACCAAGAATGGAAAACTAGGCCTTCAGCACGAGCTGCAAAAGAAGCTAACCGCCGAGCCGTACCCAACATCTTCCTTTTTGTACAGAAATCAGTATTATATAGATCCACTGTCAACATACATATATCATATACAATTGGAGCAATATTGCTTGACACTTACTCCGGATTAGATATTTGTTTTATAAAAACACGAGAGTTATAACAAAGTAATATGTGCATGAAAGAGTTTTGCAAAGCCCAAGATAAAACATAATAAACAGACAAAGCAACCCTGCTAACAGGGATTCCGCTAAAGACGAAAGGATTCACCCACCAACTTACTCCCCAGATAAGGTAAAAGTAACATCCCATATTCTCACTCGATTAGTATCATGTATCCACCTCGCCGTACATTTAGGAAGAGCCACCGTACGACAACTCACATTGTTACAAACATATGTTGTAGAACAAACTGATCACCTTGAGATTGATCCAAACGATCAGGAAAAGTGGATTGATATAACCGAGATGATGAACAAGGCCTATGACATTTGCCATTATTTAACAAAGAAGAGAGCTCCATAAATAGTTGATGAGCTTTTTGTAAAGACCAAAATAGTAATACATGGACTCTTTGTCTCGAACGGAGAGAATACAAAATAGTAGGGGTGGAATCGGGACGGGACCCGTCCCGATACCCTTTATCCCGATCCCGTCCCGATAGATTTCGAGATTTCAATTTCCTTCCCGATCTCGTTCTTGATAAGTGTCGGGACCTGACGAATTGGGATCCCGACAGTTCGGGATATAAAAATCTCGTAATCCTGACTATAATATTTATGAACAATATTTTCTGGCACTAAAATATTTTTAAAATGTCTCCATCATAATTAATATTTCAAACTGTATATTTACAAAGTATGCTTGAATATTTACTTAATGGTGAATATTGCTGAATATGTCATTATGAACAAAATGCATCTCTCACTCGTAGGAGAAGAGCTACACTAAGTGCAGAAAAGTGATAGACAAAAAAAAAAACCACAATATTAATTATGAAAATAAATTTAACAAACATCATTAAGTAATTTTCGCAAACAAAAAATAACATTGTTTAACACTCACAATATTTATAAAATAAAATATAAAATATAAAAATATATAAAAATATATTAAAAAATATAAAAATATAAAAATATAAAAATATAAAAATATAAAAATATAAAAAATATAAAAATATAAAAATATAAAAATATAAAAATATAAAAATATATAAAAATATAAAAAATATAAAAATATAAAAAATATAAATATATAAAAATATAAAAATATAAAAATATAAAAAATATAAAAAATAAAAATATAAAAATATAAAAATATAAAAATATAAAAATATAAAAAAATATAAAAATATAAATATAAAAAGTCGGAATCCCGACGGGATTGATAATTATCCCGAATACCGTCTCGAAATATGTCGGGACGGGAAAAATCCCGACAAAATCGGGATCGGGATTTGTCGGGATCAGGAAATGTCGGGACGGGATCGGGTCGGGCGTCGGGACGGGTCGGAAAAAACGGGACTTTTGCCATCCCTACAAAATAGTACTCCCTACGTTTTCAAATTATTGAACACTATTCCTTTTTCGTCAGTTTTTAAATAATTATTCTCTTTCAAAACTTTTCCTTTTAGGAAAAATACTTTTATCATTTTACACTTATTTGTTGTTCGTGGTGCTTAGGTATTTTCATTATTCTAAAAAATTGTTTTCTATAATTTATAACAAGTTTATATATCAATAATATCAATAAATTATATAACATCCATATTTCAAATAATTTACTACATACAACAGTAATATAAGCATACATAATTATGACATTTTATGAAATTTACAGACAATTTCATATAAATTAGTAAATAGAAAAGACAAATTAGTAACCGAGTATCTACAGTAAATTTACTCTTTAACATTTACTTGCCACTGATAATGATAATAGTTCAGAAAAATAATTATTATATAAAGTATCAACATACGCACTACTCCTATTACCATTTAAATATTTTGTGTTTAACCGTCGAATATGTATAAAAATTCAAGCAATTTTATATGTGAAATCTATAGATCAGATATAGGCTAAGGTTAGATTGAGTAAATAATTGACAGATCTATAAGAAAATAAATATATATCTGACCCAAGGGGTGAGAGAGATGGAAAGACTAGGGGTCCCACTTACCTATCAAAAAATAGATAAATAAATAAATATATACATATATATGAGATTTTTTCTACTTCATTTTAATCAAATCTGAAGCTAAAAAATAAAATTATTAATATATTTTTCTAGCGTACATGTTTAAAAAATTCTAGGTCTAATATATGCAAAAAAAAAAAAAAAACTAAATTAATAAAAATAAAAATCTTAATATATTTGTCTAGCCTACATGTTTAAAAATTCAGGTATAATATTTGCAAAAAAACTTTAACCTATTAAAGTTAGTTTACAAAAGATATACATTTATTCAACATAATCGGTAATAGGCCAAGATTAATTTGAACTTTAATTTTACAAAAATTCACCAAAATATACAGATCTATGATATTTTTCTTCATTTTCATCAGATCTGAATTCAAAAAGTACATAACTGATGTTTATTTTTTATTTTTGTCAAAATTAAATTTACAAAACAAATGTCCAACATAAAAGGTTGGGATCAGAATTTTTTTTATCCATTTTGAAAAACAAATTGGAAAAAAAACATATGCTTAAATTTTTTTCTTAGATATGATAGATCTAAGTTTCTATTTTTATAAACTGTTTTTTAAAGTAGAGATGCATATTGTTATGTACTTGGATATAATTAATTAAATTGATATGTACTTTGATATAATTAATTAACTATAAGATCTGTATATTTTTCATACTTAGTTAAATTAAACTCTCAATTTTTTTAATAATAATAATCGAAATTCAAATTTGTATCATACAAATTTCTCTCAAAATTTTATTTAAAAAAATAAAAAAAGAAATCTAAGAAATCTAGCTGTGAAATGGTTTAATGGCATTTAATGTTAGAGTTTATTGAGAGATGATGTAGCTACCTATTTCGAAAAACTATATGTTATAAGACTTCTCCAAAGCACACTAAAAATCTAGACTCAATAACTTTTGTTATTTGAATAGTTGTATAAAAATTATGTTGCATAATATGTTATTCATAACATTTTAATGTTGGAGGTTATGTTTAGAGTATATTATTTCGACTTCAATTCTTTCTTTTATTAGATATAACAAAAAATTTGATATTTGACTATTTAATATTTATTTATATATATAACATAAACATTGTGTTTTTTAAGGTTATTTGAAAATTACCAATCCAATATTTAAATGTAATTTTTTGTGGTGCTTTCATTTGGTAGCAAGAATGATTATCTTGCTGTTTTAATATTAGTAATTCAAAGTATAGTGTCATATGCAAGGATAAATACAACTTCATGTTTTAAAACCATCCCTTATAGAATTAAAAGTAATAATCGTACGTTTTTAATGATAAATATTATATATAAAGCAGTATTTCAAAATTTATAATAATTTTTTCAAATATATGTGTTTGGTGGAGATTTTTGACAAATAGTGCATGTGATTCCAAAAGGAAGTACACAAGATATAATTCATCGCACTATAAATTCATTGTATTTGTGGAGAGATTCACATGTATTATGGTTGATAACGAATATGAGATACAAAGTATGGATCCAACGAGAGTTCCGAATAATTGAAATTTTTGTCAATTGAATTGCGAAAATTGGCGATGGTAAAATTGATGAATCAAATGATAATTGTGCTTATGTTGATATTTTCAATCAACTACTCCTTAAGGAATTCAATGATCCAATGATCCAATGATCCAATCGTTCCAATTGTATAAAGCACATATCCTTCATTTGGAAGCAGTCCAGATAATTCATCGTTTTTGGAAAAGAGAATTATTTTAGATCCGACTCTTGATGTGATTAATTCAATAAATGATTACATGGTTTTGAAAACAATTCAAAAGGAAGATTGTTTTTTAGCTTAGATTTTTCGTGTCATTTTGATAAAACGTTGATCTTTTGAATGATATAGATATTCATAAAGTTTTAAATGAAATTTTATGTTCTGCAATCCTAAATCATGATTTGAATTTGAAGGTTGGAACTTCATTAATGTTGCTTCGCAACATTGATCATTTCCTTGAGTTATGTATTAGCGCACAATTAATTATTACAAGGTTAAGAAACCATGCTTTAGAAGGTCGAATTCTTTCAAATGGTTATTCTGGTGGTACTATTTTATTTCAAAAATATCACTGACACCATCTGATCATTGAATTTCATCCAAATTTCAAAGAAGATAGTTTACGCTGACAGTGTCTTACGAAATGTCTAAAATAAAAGTGTATGACGTCAGAATTCTTTTGAAAAACCCTATTTTTAGTCATGATTAGTATGTCGCTTTGGCTAGAGTCATTAATTTTAAGGGTCTTTGAATTTTTTATGTGATAATAATAGTTGTAATAATCGTACATCTTTAACAAAAAATGTTGTATATAAATAAGTATTTTAAACTTTATAATAACTTTTAAAAAAATTTATGTGATTTTCTTTGATTATATTGTTTATCAATTTTTATTTATTTTATTCATATTAAATTTTTTAATTGTATATTATTCAACTTTGATTGAATATATAAATTTACACCTAAGTAGAAATCGTGCAACTTACAAATACAAGAAACAATTAAACTTTGATAAACCAATTAGCCAATTTGTGATTTTTTATTATAAAAATAAATAACAATATATTTACATTTTTTTTGTCAAGAATGGGATTCGAACCCATGCCCTTTCGGACCAGTACCTGAAACTGGCGCCTTAGACCAACTCGGCCATCTTGACAAGATGTTAATGAAAAATCAAAAATAAATATATCTACTTTATCCGTTTTAACTTAAGCATTCGTTTTCTTCCCGCGCTTGTAAAACCAATACCTGCTCATGTATATCTGCTTCCCATACGACGAACCGAACGGAAATTCTAGTCTATCAACAATCCGATACCAACATCTCACTCTTCGTCCGCCGGTTTTGTTCCTCCCTTGTTTCTGTAAAAAACCCATCAATTTCTGACTATAAAGGCTGCCTAAATATTACTACCTTTAATCCATTTCACTTCCTCAACGATTATACCAAATTCAGAAATTACAACCTTAGGGCAAGTCCAATGGTGGTACTTATCTATATGTATCAAAATTAAATTTTTATACTTATTGGTTATTATTCATGGGTATCAAATGATCATCTCCAATCATAAGTATCAAAATAAAGGATATTAAAATTAGGTGAGGTACCTTCCCTACCATTGGAGAACCTAATACTTTTATATAGGTATCAAAATTTGGTTTTGATCCCTACCATTAGACTTGCCGTAGAGACACAAAAATCATTCACTCCCACTTTCTTAAAACCAATGTCCTTCATTCCCATGTCTCTGTTTCGAATCGCCTGGTTGATAGCTATCGTCGATCTTCCGCAAATAATTACGCACTCAGACTGTTTGAAAATATTCCTAACAGAGATACTTTTTCCTGGAATCTCATCATTTCATGTTACAATAAAAATAGTTTATTTCAAGATTCTTGGAAAACTTTCTGTAGGATGCATTCTTTGGGATTTGTGCCTGACCAGTTCACGTATGGGGAGTATTATTGCTGCTTGTAATGCTTTGCAGTCTCCTTGTTATGGTAAACAGGTTTACTCCCTTGCTTTGAGAGATGGGTTGTTTTCGAATTTCTATGTTCAGTCTGGAATGATAGATTTTTTCTCTAAAATTGGTAGCTTTGAAGATGCTTTGAGGGTCTTTAATGAAGGATTCTGTGTAAATGTGGTTTGTTGGAATGCTATAATATCTGGGGCTGTTAAACATAAAGCAGATTGGATTGCGTTAGATTTGTTCTGTCGGTTGTGTCGTGTGTTTTCATGTCCGAATAAATTTACGTTTCCAAGTGTTTTAACTGCTTGTGCTACACTTGAACTCTTTTTGGGTAGAGGAGTTCACGGGTTGGTGATTAAGTATGGGGAGGGAGAAGATGTATTTGTTGGGACTGCTTTAGTTGATTTGTATGCCAAGTGTCAAGTGTGGTGTTATGGAGGAAGCTGTGAAGGTTTTTTCACGGATGTCTATTCGGAATGTTGTTTCTTGGACCGCCGTCATCTCTGGTTTTGTTCAGAAGGGAAACTCTTTTTTGGCTCTCAATTTTTTTAAAGAAATGATAAATCTGGGGGAGGATACAAACAACTACACCATTACTAGTGTGGTAACCCAGCTATGTTTATGGAGGCACTCCAGATTTATTGCTGGATTCTTAAAACTGGGTTCTTTTCAGATCCTGTAGTAAAGACTTCTTTGATCAATTTGTTCTCGAAAATAGGAGTTTTAGATTTATCAGAACTTGTTTTTAGTGATGCAGAAGATTTCAAGCACCCAAGTATTTGGGCTATCATGATATCTGCTTTTGCTAAGAATGAGACTTCCGGCAGGACAATTGATTTATTTAAGAGAATGTTTTTGGAGGGTCTTAGACCAGATGAGTTTTGTAGTTCCAGTGTCTTGAGTGTTGTTGACTGTTTAGAGTTGGGAAAGCAGATTCACTAAAATAGGAGTTTTAGATTTATTTAGATGTTTCTGTCGCTAGTTCCCTATGCACTATGTACTCCAAGTGTGGTAGTTTGGAGGAGTCTTCTGAGATTTTTGAGTAAATCCTTGAGAAAGATAATGTTTTATGGGCCTCAATGATATCCGGATTCGCCGAACATGGGTATGCATATGAAGCCATTCAGCTATTCAGAAAGATGCAATTGAAAGAAGACATCCTGGATGTAATGACTTTACGAACTGTTGTGACTCTGTGCTTTTCTCTTCCTTACTTTAAGATAGGCAAGGAAATTCATGGTTTTGCCATTCGACGAAGAGATGATGAGAACTTACTTGTTGGTGGTGCACTTGTGAATATGTACTCAAAATGTGGTGCTTTGCAGTTGGCAAGGAGGGCTTTTGACATAATGCCTTTAAAAGATCAGGTATCATGCTCTTCACTGGTTTTAGGGTATGCCCAGAGTGTGTACATCAAAGAGGCTCTTCAGCTGTTCCAAGAATTGCTGGCGGCTGATGTAGAGGTTGACTCCTTTACAATTTCATCTGTTTTAGGAGCTGTTGGGCTTTTTAATTGATCAGACATTGGCAGCTTGTTACATTCCTATACCGTGAAAGTGGGATTAGAAATTTAGAATCATTGGCTACAGCTGGTAGTTCACTTGTTATGTTGTATTCAAAATGTGGAAGCATTGATGATTGTCGTAAAGCGTTCAAGCAGATTGCACAACCAGATCTGATTAGTTGGACAGCCATGATTACTAGTTATGCTCAACATGGAAAAGGTTCGGAGGCTTTGAAATTGTATGAACTTATGAGGAGGGTTGGAATTAAACCGGATTCAGTGACTTTTGTTTGTGTATTATCAGCTTGTAGTCATAATGGTCTGGTTGGAGAAGGCTACTTCCATCTAAATTCAATGGTTCAAGATTTTGGAATTAAAGCAGGTCACCATCCCATCATTATGCTTGTATGATGGATCTTCTTGGGTGATCAGGAAGATTGAAAGAAGCTGAAAGGTTTATTAACAACATGCCAATCGAACCGGGGGCTTTAGTGTGGGGAACACTACTAGCAGCTTGCAAAGTGCATGGTGATGTTGAGCTTGGAAGGATAGCAGCCCAAAAGCTTATCGAGTTGGAGCCATTTGCAGATAGGGCTTATGTCTCATTATCGAATATCTGTGCTGATTTGGGCCGGTTTGAAGAAGTCCTGATGATCAGAAGTGAGATGGAAGGAACAGGAGTGAAGAAGCAACCAGCATGGAGTTATGTATATGGTGTTAACGTCTCTGCAGAGTTTTTATAATGGAGGCAGCTCTGAAGGCAAAGTGAATGGAGGTTTCCGAGCAGTCACCAAAGAGAGGGTTCTGGTTTATGCTGCAAATGAGGGAGCCTTGTTCAACACCTTCTCAGTCTATTTAGACTGATGATCGGTCTCTTCCCCAAACCTGTAAGTCTTTAAAGGCTTGTACAAAACCTAGGAGTATTTACTTTCTGGTCCAATTGCTTTGTTTTAGGAATTCTTTTTCGCATTCCAAAAAGGTTTTGCGCCATAAGGAGGCAATTCCTATTTTATAAGATACTCGATAATAATGACATTTTATTTTACACTCTGTTGAGCGTTATCTTTATCTGTTGACTTTTGCCCTTCACATTGTACTATAGGCTATTGTACCTTCATTTTTGCTATCCAAAGTTTCTGAAGTAGGTTGGCATAATCAATTATTAATAGACTATTTGAAAGAAACTAGCGTACGACATTCTACATCACAAGAATACTAAACTAGATATTTTTTTAAAAAACATCGCACTAGCAAACTGGTGGGTATAGACTGCGCCCATGTCGGTAGCGGGTGTAAATGAGTGGGTAAGTGAATGTTCATTTAATAGAAAGGAAAATTGGTGGACGATAAATGGGTATTGGGCATAGGCACCCATTTAACCATTAACTTAAAATTATTAAATAAAATAAACATTACAAAAAATGGTGGGGGGGGGGGCATTTAAGTTTCTTTAGATTAATTAATGTGCATGGAATCCCGTTTAGTCAAATTTTTTAAAGAAAATAATACTTTTAGTAGTTCATTAGTAATAAAATAAAATTTTTATGCGTTAATTTTTAACAATGGACTCTTACGTGAAACATCCCAGAATGAAATAGTGAAATCTTTGTCCAGTCCGGAAGGAGTATAATTTATTACATGGTTCGTGAAATATATATAAATAAGAAAAATATGCAATACTTCATTTATTCAGCAAATAAATGTCCATATAAGTCCACGTTAATTAACACCTATTTTTACCTACTTACAATTTTTCATGTATCCATGTCCATCGATTAGTGGGTGATCTAGGCGAACATATGGATAATGGCCTATTATCCATTTATCCATAAAACTCATTTTGCCACCCCTAATTGACTCTAAATCATACCATTGTAATTGGGATAACACGAAACCTGAATTGGTGCCTACTTTTCCCGTACTAATGGGGTGACAAAGACACAAAGTAATCTTCAGAGGACTAAACATTATTTAAAAAAAATCTTATCTCCAGTACATGCTTCAGGGTTGAGAGAATAACCAAAAGCAAGTGAATAAGATGATATACTTTCGAAAGAGCTAAGCTTCATGCTTAATTCTGTTGCGTGCTCTGGTGATCAGGAGGGAGAGGGGGGTTGAAGATTGCCCCTAATGCCTAATTCCGAAATCCAAATTGCAAACCAAAGCTTCATCCTGGTTTGGCTATTAAAAGGTTGCTATGCAAGGTGTCCTTGAGATTGCTATTCTCTTCAAAAATAGACCTCCTCCGGGTGATGAGGGACTGATTTCAGTCATTTACAAAGAGAGAGCTGGGGGGAGGGGGATATGTGATGCATTATGGAAAGTGTTGTTTGAAGTCCAAAACTTTTGTTTCAGATCATGATTACAACATAACTTTGAACTTTCTGCCAATCATTCTACTGTACAACAGATGCAATAATCATTTGGTCATCTTTGTCCTATCTAATACAGAACTGTAAGTCCCACAAAACTGCCCCAGGGTCAGCTGCTGCTTTTCATGTAGAAAGAAGAGTTTCATAATCATTTGCAAGGCCCATCTCGCTAGCTCATGTGCAAACTGTGTTGGCATTTGGAAGAGTTCTCAAAACTTTCCGCCTTCTGCAATATGGGGGTGCACTATTTTGCTTCACTAGTCCGACTTTACTTTTCTCCCCTTCTTCCATCAGATCAAATTGCACAAAGGCACCAGGATGACCTAGCTAATGCAGTTTCACTGTTTCATGTAATCATGTTGTACTGTTGTCTACCAAAAAGCTCTAAACGAAGTGGCTCATTGTGTTTACGGGGAAGCACTTTAGAGTAAAAATGCTGAAGTAAACAGCCTTGACTATCTATTTCACTTTTCATTTCATTGAAATTATAATCTGAAAAAATCGTAAATATTAGTTAATTAAGATGCGCATAACAAGAAACAAAATCAAAAGCTTATATAAGAAAGCACGTCGTAGAAGGCTCCAGTTTGAATTAGTGCAAGCAGATTGAATTAGCTCTCAACCAATAGCCCTTGTTTCTTTAATTATTGTTATTGTTCAAGGCCATTCAATGATTGTGCCGTGTCATTTTCTTCTCTTTGTGCTTGATAATAAAATTTTCCCTATAGTTGTACACATTGAATGATATGATACAACCAAGTGCTTCCTCTCAAGTCTATGCACCGCCGCCAAGCCCCTGGTGGCTTGTTTGCATCACATCCAACAGCAACACTGTTCATAAGACACGTCTCTATTAATCACTACCCAAGGGTTTGCATGCGATATTAATGTAAAAAACTAGTAAGATTGACATCATGGGTTTTCTTTGAAAAGAGTTCACAAGTCATAGCATACAATCATATTATTACTTGTCTCCTTGACAATACAGAGAATAAGAAGATGGTTCCCTGTTTCTTCCATGGATAGACTTGGAATTTGTAGTCAAGGGGATGGCATCAAATTTTTAAAGGGGGAGCTGTAGTGATGCGAAGCAATAAGAATGTTTTCACGAATAGTTTCTTAGCATTAAAAGTTTAGGGGTTTACTAATAATTCTTATTAGTGAGGGTTCTTTCGTTTATTTAGCATAAGTTATTTAGCCTATATAAACGCTCAATATTGTAACCGAGTAATTAGACTGGAATGAAAAAGAAAAAGAGGTTTTCTTTGGTGAAAATCTCTAGTCGCGATCCAAACCCTATTTTTAAGTGTTGGATCTTAAAATAGTTCTGTATTGCATAGTGGGAGGTGTAAGTGGGTTTAAAAATAAAAAGAATCTATATCTCCATAAACAGATCAAGCACTGGATCTGATGGATAACTATCTGATTTATTGCAGCGACAGCTCAAATAAGAAACATATATGTTTTTCCTAGTACTTGAATTTGAAGATATTGATTGGGGCATGATGTGAACAGGAAACAGAGAAACAAAATGACCACCTAAAAGAATTTAACTCAACTCATCTAAACCTTTGTCCCTCCTATTTGGGGTTCGGTATGAATTTTTTTATTTGCCATGCTGTTCCTCTAAACCAATATTTTGTGTCAAACACCTTTGTTAAGCTTGATATACATTATTGAGCCTCTGTCTAAAAGCTTAAGGTTTTAGATGAGTTGGTTACTTATCATCGTATAGTTTGGCAAGGTCGTGGGTTCGAGTCATCCCGCTTGCATTTGTTACCCGGAGTATTGTGAGTGCATGTCATCACTCTGTTTGCTTTGTGATGCCCCTGGAGAGGCATGTTTTGTGTATCTCTCCACGTGTGGACGGGTCACACGTGAAGAGGAGTGTTAAAATTGATATACATTGTTGATCTCCTATCTATTGAGTTGGTTACTTATCAACCTTCCAGTTTATCCTTCTTAAATTTCACCATTAATGACAACACACATTTTTTAACTACAAAAATAGATAAATAATGAAGTTGCATCATGGCTCTTAAAGAGATTTCAAGACAGGTCTTGCGCCTGAAGTCAAAATGGTCCAACAAGATTTGAGAAAATGCATCGAGAAGATAAATGGTAAATAAAAGGCCAAAAGCCTATTTATTTATCTAGGACATTCAAATCAGGATGCTGGATAATATGACAACTACTAATTTCATACTAGTTGCGTACCTGTCACCTGTTGCTGATCAATCTGCAGCACTTCAGTTGGTTGGAACTCTCTTTTGACTTTTGCATGAGCCCTTGAGCATCCAAAGGCCATAATTCATTGTGTAAACATGATGATCACCAAGGAAATGGGAGTACTGATCACTTTGACGCTACGTATCTTTGTCCTCTCTTTGTAATAAAGTCATCTTTCGGGTAGAAGGATTCGTTCTGGAATCAAATGAATCCTTACTTGGATGCTTTCTTTTCATTAGCTTCTTATCTCTAATGCCAACATACAACAGTTCATATGCATAATAAGTAATGTGACTCTTCCTTAACAAGTCTTCCACAACAATTTTTGGCGCTGCCACCTCCTTTTTATCAGCTTCAAAAATTGTGTTCACAGAGTCAGGGACAATACCCTTGCGCACCATGAGGTGGATAACACCAACGGCTTCATACACTCTATGCTTCACAGAGAGGCAATTTAATACCTGTCCAAATGTTGTTAGTGACGGTACAAGCCCCTTGACAATCATATTGCAGAGAAAGTTGTACCCCGAATCGACATCTCCTATTTTGCAAAAACCATCTATCATGCAGCGGTAAGTGTAATTATCTGTAAGGCAGCCATTCTCACCCATTTCAAGAAATAGCTTCTCTGCCATATCCATTTTCAACTTCTCACAGAAAGCACTTATCATGATATTGTATGTGGCCGTCGTATGACAAAGTTTACATTGTTTCTCCATTCTTCTAAAGAGTTGGTAAGCTCCTTCCAGATCTCCGTCCCTACAAAATCCATTGATCAATGTGCCATAACTAACTATATCTGGAGTCAGACCATTCTTTCCCATTTCCTCTAGCAAGTCCACAGCGCCCACTAACTTTCGACCTCTGCACAGGGTTTCTGTAAGTATATTATATGTGATAATGTTGGGAATAAGCCCCTTTTCCATCATTTGCTTGAAAGTTTCCATCACAGCATCAGACTTTGCAGTCTTGCACAGGCCATTGAGCAGAGTGTTATAAGTGATCACATCAGGAGCAACATCATGGTCCCACATGTTATTGAGAATTTCGATGGCACTGCTGATTTTCAACTGTTTGCAATAGCCATCTATCAGAGTGTTGAATGTGAAAATGTCGGGAAGGAAACCTCTGTCCAAAGCATTTTTCAGGAGGTTATTGGCATCAGATACACAACCCATCTTGCACAGCCCATTTATTAGTAAATTATAAGTCCATATATCAGGGCTACAACCATTTTCTGGCATCTCATTCATTAGCTCCAGGGCTTCCAAAATAAGTCCTTGCTTAGACAACCCTTTTATTAAGGTGTTGTAGAGAACTGTACTGGGCTTTACACCTTTACACACACCCTCTTTAAACATGCTCATTGCCCTGTCCACATCATCATCCTGGCAAAACCCTTTGATTAGAGAGCTGTAAGTGAACTCATCAGGCTTAAAACCCTTGAAAGTTGCATCATTCAAAATCTTATCTGCACTTTGCACCAAGCGCAGTTTACAATACCCATCAATGATCGTGTTGTAGGTGAAAGCATCAGGCTCAAGACCCATATTCACCATGCGATGCAAATAGCTCTCAGCCTCAACAACCTTCAAATTCTTACACAAACCGCATATAAGCGTGTTGAATGTGACAACATCAGGAGCCAAGCCTTCTCTAGTCACACTATCCAACATCCTAGCAGCCTCATTAAGAAGGGGTTTTCTGCACAGGCCTTGTATGAAGATATTGAATGTGAACACATTAGGGGACACACCCCTCTTGAAAACCTTATCAAAAAGTCTCTCACTTTCTTGGACATTCCCTGTCTTACAAAGTGTGTGTATAAGCTTATTAAATGTGGTAACATTGGGACAAATTCCTTGCCTGAGCATTTCATCAAACAACTGATATGCCTCAGCTCGATTATTCTCTTCATACAATCCACCTACCACCATACAATATGCAACGGCATTGGACTCACAGCCTAGGTTAGGCATATTTCTGAGCAGCCTAAGAGCAGCCCAAGCCCTACTCGTCCGACAAAATGACTTCATCCTAACAGTGAAGGTATACACATCAGGACCAATCCCTTTATCTTTCATTCTCATATAGACTTTATGGGCTTGATTGAAATACCCACACTCAACCAATATGTTCATAATTGTATTGTATGATTGCACAGTTGGCTGGCAATTGTAAAAATCCATCCTTTCAAATATATTAACAGCTTCATGAATCTTCCCCTTTCTGCCATAATTTTTCATGGCAAATATATATACTCCTTCTAACATAGTATTATCAACATTCAACCTCATCTCTGCAAGCAAAGTTTCCATGACTTCAAACTCGCTATGGTTACCAAGCTTCTCGATCATGCACTTGTAGGTTAATAGATTATGCTTAAACCCATCTTCCTTTTTAACTGAATTAAACATTTCTAGTGCTCTAATTGGATCTTTCTGGTATTTTACAACGGCAGCTACATGTTTAGGAAGTATATTTCGACTCATTCCAAAAGCATTATGGTTTCATCTTATGAATTAATTTGAAGAAAACCCATCAAACACCAATTAGCCGCTTTTCCTTCCAAACCAAAAATAAAAAAAACAAAATATTAGCTGCTTTTCAATCTTAATGTAGAACCAGATACCAGAAAAACAAACCAACAAACAATAATGAAATAAACAAAAAGAAAAGGGTTACCTTAAAGTATACGAAAAATGGAACCCGTGATAGAAAGTTTGCCTCTTTGCTCGAGAATTCAGGCTATGACGCTCAGAAATGGACTGTTTTAGGGTTTATATTGAATCGAAAGGTTTTACGGAGGTGAAGGCTGATACCCAGGATCTGCACTGAATTTTGAGTTCTTTTTACCTTGTGGGTCAAATGTAAGTGGCTTTATGCCTTTATCAAAGAGCACATTTGGTTCATCCAGACTCACTCGATAATGAATCAAGTTATTCGAGTTTGTAAGATTGTTTTCGAAAGCCAAACTTGAATGAATTTCAATCTATTTAGATCATGAAACTTGTGCTTCAATAAACTTAATAGCCGGATAAATGTTATTATTAATCCCAATATTATTAGTGCTCTCATTATTATTCACCAGGATTAATAATTATGTTTCAAATAATAACATGATGTTTGGTAGCTACAGGATTAGATGCTTTAATCCTATCATGATGTTTGGTAGCACTAAGATATGAGTTAGTATTATTAATTTTTTCCAACAATAACTCTTGTACAATCATCAAACGTATACACAAATTGAATATTTTTCAAAATTGTTAGAAGTATAACTTGAAAAAGTATGAACAATTATGATAGAAAAATTAAAAATCAATTTTTTTTATTTTTGGTTTCTTAACTTGATATCTCCTTTATAAAGGCAAAAAAAAAATTGGGCGTCACATCCCACATAATTTCAACCACCCAACAACATAAATTAATAAAAAATTTAAACCCACATGTCCTAAAATCTCAATAAATCAATTGAAAAATATGTTTTCACAATAACATGATACTACAAAATAATCTAAAACACCTCCCATAAAATACCAACAACGCAACTGTAATCTTATATATAAAAACCGGTATAATTCTAAGTACCAATAGTCTTCAATCCAAAAACCACCACCAACATAATCAAGTGGAATCAACATACATAATCCTATGAAAAAAACCAACATAATCCAAAAAATGACACCAACCTAAGCGTAACATTGGGGGGGGGGGTTTTGAAATCTAGTTACTATTGTTTTTAAGAATCATCTTCACCATCTCCATGTGCGTTTCATCACTTTTAAAGCCACGAAAATCATCAAGTAGGTGAGGTTTCAAAGCCAATTGATATGCTACGGACACGCGTTCTGTAAGAGGCAATCCAAGAGGTTCAAGTAGATCATCAAGTTGCTCTCTCTTATTACTTTGGTCTTTTTCATGCCCGAAACGACCAACCATTGCTTGTAGTGAATCTGCAACTCGTTCCATTGCTTTTGAACCATTCTCCAGATTTTTGTTCAATTCCTTACCTATTTCTTCAGTAACTCTTTTACGCTTCCTTGGCTCTGGTCCAGATTTCTTAGGTAACTTATTTTGAGTAACATATACTGAAGCTTCTATGTCCTCGAGTCCCACTTCAAGAGTATCCAAATCATGAACATTAGTAGTGGTTTGTTGTAAGCTATTTGCAGCATCATTAGGAGTCTCAGTAAATTCTTCGGTCCCCCTATCATTGTCACATAACTTGCACCAGTCAGGGTAGAACGGGAAGGACTTTGTTCCAAGTGTTCTTTCACTTTTATCTCTCTATGAACATTAAAAAAGAATTAGTTAGACATATATTTGTAATGCAAATTTGTTGGTTGTAACAAAGTATAATACCTTCATATAGTGATTCCAGACATCATCTTCATCATTCGTTACCATGTTGTGATTGCTGCTCCAACCAAATCCCGAGAGACCCACCATTGATGATATAAGACCATGATACTTTTTCCAATCTTTCACCTTGGACTCGATGTGTGGGTATGCTTTTAAATCCACACCTGGAATTTTCTTTTTTATATCCACTTCAAGTTGCTTAAGATAATCAGTCTTGAAAGTTCCATCTTGCTTCCAAGTATGATTGTTTATATCTAAAAAACAATCTATCAACACTTGCTCCTGCCTCGCAGACCATATCCTCATGGTTCCTTTTTGGGAGGTGGCATCATCAGACTTGTTACGTGGAGGTGCCATAGCTATTGAAATATAAACAAACCACATAAGCAAAAAAATCAAATCTCAAGTTTATGGAGACATGCATTTTCAGAAGAGATGTCATATAATAACAAGTGCTATTATATCACATTCATCAACACTATCAAGTTTAAATGATGTTTCATATTAACAATTCAAAACAAATACATGCCTAGAAAAAAAAGAAATGTTTGTATTAAATTAAAATTCAATATGGAACTCAAAATATAGCAAAATTCCAATACAAGACAAGTACGACATAGGAATAGTATCATTCAGTTTGCCTCTCTCCAAGCATCATACATCTCATGGGCTAATGTGTCCCTCCAAGCTGTCCATTCATCTGAAGTGTCAACTGAATCAACAAACTCAACTTCTTCACCATCATCACCATTATTAGCATCGCCATTAACTTCATTGATCACATTCTCATTTTGGTCGAGCAGCACCTCAATTGGATCAATGTCCATCTCTCGGCGAATGAGATTGTGTAAAATACAACATGCCATGACTATTCTACCATGGGTCCGTATAGGGTAGTAAGAAGGACTCCTAAGTATACCCCACCGCATCTTAAGTACGCCAAAACATCTCTATATAATGTTACGTGCTTGTGCATGCTTCATGTTAAAATATTCCTCTGGACTTTCTGGAGGTTCTCCATTGCGAAATGTGCCTAAGTGGTATCGTCGGGACCGATATGGTGCTAGAAAACTAGGTCCATTAATATATCCTGCATCAACCAGGTAATATTGGCCCGAGACAAAATTTTATTTAGTTACTTTCTATGTTATAAAAAAGTTGGTTAATTCAACAAATAAACCTTTACAATTATTTTATCGTGAGGGATCCTCAATCCATTTGGCCTAGTAACAACATCACGTAGCACTCTACCATCTGCTGCCGAACCTTCCCATCCGGTCAATACGAATATAAAATTCATATTCTTATCACATACCCCTAGCACATTCGTGGCTATTTCGCCCTTCCGAGATCTATATATGGGCTTTGCTTCCTCGCCACAGTTCACTCTAATATACGTACCGTCTAACGCACCCAAGCAACCCTACACATAAAATAAGAAATATGTGTGTGTGTATATATATGAATGCCAATGTAACAAATAGAATATATGCATATTAGTTTTACTTTACCTCAAAAAGGTTCCACCTTGAATCAGTGGAGTTTGGAGGTTCAGGTTCAGGTCTTACGAACAATTGCGGACCAAGCATCACAACTGCATTGAGGACCTCGTTGAAGTACTTGCTAACAGTTTGTCCTGATCTCCGCATGTTATATGCTATGATTCTATTTTTTTTTGTGATGCACAAGAATGGCTTAAAATATAGCTACTTTCTCTTCTATTGATACATACCTAGAGTCAGATACCCCTTTATCCCTAAGCATATCACAAAGGAGGATGAATGTGTGTCTATTCATTCGCAAGTTGTTGATGCAAGACGTTTCACATTCTGTAACCAACCTATTAATTTCTTCAACTTGCCTCGGAATCTTATCAAACATTGTATACAAACACTTGTCATCATTTTCAAAAAATCCATTTTCAGTCGCGTAGGTAACAACGATAGTCATCATATTGTAGAAGGCATGTACAGTTACCAAAACAGCATGCATCGCAAGAAAAACTGATATCTCTCCCTCATGATTTAGTGAATCCATTTCAAGATCTTCATCATGATTTGGTGAATCCATTTCTATACAACACGTAAACTAATTAACATAACTACTAAGCATACAATAAAAAAAGTGATCTTCAATCAACACGTTACAGGAAGTATCATTACAAGCTATTTAGGTGTCAATTTGCAGCAACAATGATGGAAAAAAAACTAGTATTAAAAGATGTATAGAGACAGAGTTGCAAAACTAGAATAAAAAAGATGTATAGTTAGTGGTCCAGTTGCAATGTATATGATAATATGACAGTTGCAGGAAGTATCAGGCTATTTGTTTTTTAGTTGATTTAATTTGTTTTCTCATATATCATCTAACTCATCTATGAGCTAAATAGACCTATACCTTAATAGATCTATACCTTAAAATTTAAATCAGCTAATCTACAACAAGGAGAAGACCATATCTTGTTCTTGTTTTCTTCGACTCGATATAAAATAACTTGAGTCATAGACCATCTTATGCACCATAAAAATAGAGTCATAGACCATCTTATAATATGGTTTGCAACACTTATAATATGAAACACATCATCTTGATTTCATAATTACTTGTCTGACTAATTCTAGACCGATTCTTGATATATTAAAATTAAATAAGAGCACATGATTAATATAAAAGCATACAAGACCACCAGCCTAAAGAAAAAAAATTCTTTGTTGACCAAACTGAGAACACTCCATCAATGTACCATCATATCATAGTACACTAATTCTACAACATTAATTTTTCCAACTTGCTGCCCATCACTCAGCAGGTGTCTTTTTTATTATTGATTTAGCTATCACGGTTACAATTTGGGGCTGAGAACAAAATCTAACCTAATCACATAAACTTCATGCCCAATACATGAAACTTTTTGCCTATCAAGACTCTGCATGCAAGTTTATCTTTAAAGAGAAGTCCTACTTGAATTATGGTTCTAGAGACAGATACTTAGAAGCTTTTAGTGTGGAAGACAAGGCCAGAAATTTCTTAAAGAAAGTTATTACATTACATTCCCTTAAATGGGGCAGTTCTCAACCCTGCACATGGGACATAGCTCCACTCCAACATCTGAACCAACCATATAATGTGGCATTGTTCTGGGTGAAGCAAAACTTCGTTTTAAGTACCTGACCATTAATAGTCAGAGGGGGAGATGACATCATCAATCTTCAAGATCATTTTCACTACTTGTGTTACAAGCAATAGCTGTTGTTGCTTTCCAATAAGGGTCTCAAATACATTTTGTTCGCGCATGTCAGTAGTGCCTACATCGTAACTAGCAGTAACCAGTAGCCTAATGAGTTATGAGACAATGAGAAATGCCAGTCAGAAAATCCATATGAGAAACATATTGGCCATAACAAAAAAAAGTGATAATAATCACTTTGTTTTTTTGGGGTGCTGCTAAATGAACAGGGGACCAGTCTTGAATAATCCGCCCCTATCTCCACGTTCATCGGGTTATAACAAAAAGTTTATACTAGAAAATGATGTTGAAACAGATAGGTTCCATCCAAGACCACCAGGCCAAAATAGGTGAGCTTTGAAGTAGCCATTATTTTACAATGGGATGCTACTCCAATACCACTCCACCAAAACACTAACATACAATAGCCTTTTGAGAATCAATTTTTTTTTTTTATAAGTAGGAGAATCAATTAATTTACGAAAGATGCTACTCCCTTGTCAGAGTTATTTGGACCAGCCTAAAGAAAAAAAAAATCTTTGTTGACCTAACTGAGAACACTCCTTCATCAATGGACCATCATATCATAGTACACTAATTCTACAACATTAATTTTTCCAACTTGCTGCCCAAAATTCTGTTCCAGTTTTTTTATTCAGTTCCTTGGCCAAGTTTTGCTCCCCAAAAATGCTCCAAAACACGTCTCTAACCTCCCCAAAAACAGTTTGTTTTAAAGAGAATTTTCCTTTACAAATATACCCCAACAACTAACAAATAAACTTCCCTCTAACAACCTTAATTCATGCCTAAATCGAACGTGTATGGACTGCCAAAAAGTCGTCTCCCTTATTGAACAACAATCCTACCCACAAAACAGTCCTAAAAACCGAAGATAACTCCCAACAACCCTTCTCGATATTTAAGCTAAATCCCTTACAAGTTGGCCCAAAACCTGACCTAGTTTTGATGATATTACAAGGTAATATTCTGCCCCAACCTTATACCAACAGGCCACGAACTTACTGCCCAACTTCAGCCCCCTTTGAACAGGCACACAAAACTGTCCAACGTACTTCACGATGATCCCTAAGCAACCCACGCCTGTGAAGTTCAGGTTGCCCCAACTAACAAATTAAAATAAAAAGAAGAAGATTAAGTTCAGCCTGTGAAGTTCACGCATCAAGGCCACTCACCTTTTTAATTATGAATGGTCAAAAGAGGGAATCAATCCATACAAGTTTTCATGCTGTTTCAGATCAAACTTCCAATCAATCCATACAAGTTTTCAATTACGAATGGTCAAAAGAGGGAATCAATGGAAGCTGTGTGTGGATAGAGAGAGAGATATGCGTAGGGAATCAAAAGATCAATGAAATCAAAAGATGAAATCAGAAGATGAAATCAAAAGTTGTGTGTGTGGAATCAAAAGATGGAATCACTAACCCAAAACAATCATTGTCTTCCTTCGAGTAGAGTAGCTGCCCTTCGCGCCAGAGAACGGAAGAAGGGTTTCGCATCTGAAGTATATACGACGTGGGTAGTTTTTGGGTATAAAAAAAAAGCTCCCCGTATTTTTAATCCGATCTATAATAATACCACCCCACATCCAGGATAAATAAGAAGGTAAGAAGCTGCTTATCCGGACCACTCATGCATCTTCTTAAGCCGGATGCTTAAAAACAAACCAAACAGCCCTCTTAAGTATTATTAGTCCAATCCAACCTCTTATCTGGCTACCAAACGGGCACTTAGAGTTACCCTTGTGGGAACAACTATTTTACCAAATCGTAATACCATTTAATAATCTAAATTATTATAATATCTTTACTCCAATTAAAACAAAAAAAACATTTACTTCATTTAACACAAACCCCCCCACCCTCCACTTTTGAGTCCGACACAATGAGCAACCGAATTCGTACAATCAAGAAAGCAACCAAAACTCAATATTTTTTCAGAAACAATATCCTGTGACAAAAAATAGTCTCCCAGGGTTATGGAGCTTACTTGATTGAAGAGACAGACTTCCTTTGATCAATCAATTGTGAACCAAACTGCTGTTGTATCTTTGTTTAGGGCAGAAGGAGTAGTACAGAAAATGGGAGGAAATTTTTCTAACCTTGAAAAATGAATTTCCTATAGTATTTATCTAAGACAGTTGGGAGTTGGAGCGGTTGGGGCTTGTCCGAAACAAACACAGCCGTTTCGGACACAACTGCTGGGAGTTGGGAACGGTTATGAGCGGCATCTTTTTAACACAACAACCGCCATCAGAACGCTTGTCGAAAGGGACACAACAGCTTGGGTTGTCAGAACCGCCGATGAATCGGCTTATACAAAAAGGGTCACACGAACTGCTTGGACTGTATAATGAACTGGCAGCAAAAAGAAAAGGTCCAAGCCAGTCAGCCACCCACCCACCTGGGCGGGCGAGCGAGCGACCAACCAACCAGTTAGCCCAGCCGAGTCAAACATGCAACAGCGCGCGCGCATATGGCACTTAGCTAGGTCTTCCCTTCTACACAAAAGTGTAGTGGCCCAAGGGCCGATTGTTAAGCTTAAATGCTCTTCTTTATAAAGTAGAGCTCTTTTTATTTTATTCCCAGTGTGGGATTCCCCACTTCCTACTTTACATAACTTCCTTATTCAATTATTATTAAAACAAGTTTCCAACAATCCCCCACATTGAATGAGATATCATGTAAGTTGATGACATATTGATAAGATAATACAGAGATACAATTGAGAGTAACTGTAGTGGAAGAGGTGGCTTTTGGCTTTGAACCTTTCCTTATGATGTACTATCGGGATGACTTACTAATCAGTGACTTGGTGTGTCTTGAACTGACTGGTGTTTGATGTCATCCAAGCCAATAGCAATCACAAAACTGCTTTCAAGCATAGTTTGATTCTTCGGTTTTGTTCATTTTGGCCCTGAACGATACTTGGTTTTGTGAATGTTTGTTAGAGAATTTCAGCCTCTAAATTCTCATAAGATCGACCAGTCTTACATTCACATAGGTGATTGCCTATAAGGAGTTGTTCTGTCAGAACTCTGCTTGACGAGTCAAGTCATAGGAATCATTAAAAGCAAGGCTTATCCTAAATCGTGACAGATAACACTAGTGGTTTTCATCATAGGAATAGGTAGAATTTTTGTAAATTCTTTTAGTGTTAATTTTGAGATTAATTTAGTTGGGTTGTCCCTTTGAACCTAGACCATGGGATCTCTAATTAGCTAGGTGGGATTTTTCGCTAAATCATTCTCTATTTCATAGGCTTGAGGCCCATTCCCTTTGATGAGCTGCATACTTGCTCTCTCGACAAACCTTTAGTTAATGGATCCGCTAGGTTGTCTTTTGATCGAATATAATCGATGGTGATCACTCTGTTTGAGAAAAGTTGCTTAACGGTATTGTGACGCCTGCGTATGTGTCGTGATTTACCATTATACATATTGTTTTGTGCCCTTCCAATTGCGGCTTGACTATCACAATGGATGCATATAGCTGGTACTGGTTGTGGCCAAGCTGAAATATTTTCTAGAAAGTTGTGTAGCCATTCGGCTTAATCCATTGTTTAATCTAGAGCGATAAATTCTGATTCTATTGTAGACCTTGCAATACAAGTCTGTTCGGAAGATTTCCATGCGATAGCGCCACCACCAAGAGTAAATATAAATCCACTTGTAGATTTTGAGTCATTAGTATCGGATATCCAGTTAGCGTCATTGTAACCTTCAATTACTGTTGGATATTTTGAATAGTGCAACCCATAGTCCTGTGTGTATCGTAGATACTACAGAACTCTTACAATTGCCTTCCAGTGATCAGGTCCTGGACTACTTGTGAATCTGCTTAATCTATTGACAGTTTGAACAATGTCTGGGCGTGTGCAATTTGTGAGATACATAAGACTTCCAATTACACAGGAGTATTCGTATTGAGATACACTTTCGTGTAAGTTTTTCCTGAGATGAAAGTTTGGATCTATCGGGGTTTTAGCAATACTTTGATCATCCTTGTTGAATTTCTCCAACAGTTTCTCAACATAATGAGATTGTGATAGTATAATCCATTCGGATGTTCTAGATATTTTAATACCTAGGATGACATCGACGAGCCCAAGATCTTTCATTTCAAATCTGTTAGCCAACATTTTCTTGGTTTCCTTGATCATGTTGTTATTACTGCCAATGATTAACATGTCGTCGACATAGAGGCATATAATAACATAACCCTGGTGCGTATTTTTGGCGTATACGCATTTGTCACATTCGTTGAGTTTGAAACCATTGGCAAGTATCACATCATCAAAACGTTTATGCCATTGTTTTGGTGCTTGCTTTAATCCATACAACGATTTGACCAACCAGCATACTTTTTGTTCGTTGCCTGGAGCAGTGAATCCTTCGGGTTGATTCATATAAATTTCTTATTCGAGTTCCCCATTTAAGAAAGCTGTTTTGACATCCATTTGATGTATTTCACGACCGTGCAAAGCTGCAAAGGCAATGATTAGTCGAATTGAGGTGATTCGAGTGACAGGGGCATAAGTGTCAAAGTAGTCAACACCCTTTTTTTGATTGAAGCCCTTTGCGACTAGTCGTGCTTTATACTTGTCGATTGACCCATCGGGTTTTAGCTTCCTTTTGAGAACCCATTTGCATCCCAAAGGTTTGCATCCCTTGGGAAGGTCAACAAGCTCCCAAGTGTGATTTTGCATGATGGATGCAATTTCACTATTAATAGCCTCTTTCCATTGGGGAGCTTCAGGAGTGGACATTGCTTCTTTGTACGTTCGTGGTTTATTATCCACTATGAAGGTGGTTACAAAGTCTGGTCCAAATGTTGTCGTAGTTCGGACCCTTTTACTCTTTCTAGGTTCATCATTTTGATCATTATGATGAGTTGGTTGGTCAATGTCCATAGGGACAGTGTCTATAGAGACTTCATTGCCATCATTACTTGTGCTCCAAGAAAAAGACTGTTTTCCATTATGATCGGGTTTTAATGGAAAGATATGTTCGAAAAATGTAGCATTTCTCGATTCCATTATTGAGTTGACTTCAATATCTAGATTTTCAGATTTGTGGATTAAAAACTTATAGGCGCTGCTATTGGCTGCATAGCCTATGAAGATACAATCCATGGTTTTTGGACCGATTTTTACCTTTTTGGGTGGTGGTATTGCGACCTTTGCCAGGCACCCCCACACTTTGATGAATTTGTAGGAAGGTTTGCGACCATTCCATAATTAGGGTGTTTTGTCCAATTTTTTGTGTGGTAGCTTGTTTAACAAGTAATTGGCTGTGAGCACCGCCTCCCCCCACATTTTTCGGGTAGACCAGATTGAATCAATAATGTATTCATCATTTCTTTAAGGGTGCGATTCTTCCTTTCAGCAATCTCATTGGATTGTGGAGTGTAAGGTGGAGTGACTTGGTGAAGAATGTCATGTTCTGCACATAAGTCTTTAAAGGGAAAGACATATTCGCCTCCTCGATCAGACTTAAGAATTTTTATTTTTTTCTCAAGTTGATTCTCGACTTCATTTTTATATAGCTTGAATGCTTCAAAGGCTTCATCTTTACTGTTTAATAGGTAGAGATGACAAAAACGAGTACTATCATCGATGAAGGTGATGAAGTATTTTTTACCGCCATAGGACTCTAAGGATTTTAAATTGCATAAGTCGCTATGAACTAGATCCAATGGTCTAGTGTCACGGTCTACCGATTTAAACGATGTTCTCGTTTGTTTGGCTTCAACGCAGATTTGACATTTTTCTGTTTTATTAATGTGTATTGTAGGAATTAGATCCATTTGCATTAGTTTTCGCATAGAGTCATGATTAACGTGACCAAGTCTATAGTGTCAAATATCAAAATGCTCAAGCAAGTAAGAAGAAGATGCCTTAGCTTTATTATCAACTGTGGTCGAGGTGTTTATCACCATTACATTACATTTGAAAAGGCCTTTATCGAGGTAACCTTTTCCTAGAAAGACTCCATTCTTACTAAGAATAAACTTGTTCGACTCAAACACTAACTTAAATCCATGTTTAATCAACAATGAACCAGAAATTAAATTCTTCCTAATTTCTGGTACATGAAGGACATTGGTCAACACCAATTCCCTCCCACTTGTCATCTTCAGCGTCACTTGCCCTTTGCCTTCCACTCCAGAGGTGGATGAGTTGCCCATGAACAACTTCTCCCCTAACGTCACTTTGGTATAAGAAGAGAACATCTTCGCGTCGCCACATATGTGACGTGTGGCACCAGTGTCCACCACGACCCGTACCGACCATGTTCGTCTCGGAGACCACGCAGATCATGCTGATGTCGTCATTGACGAGGTTGGCTTCGCACCGGACCTGCTTCTTTCCACGACACTCAACAACTTTGTGGCCTTTCTTGTCGCAATTGAGGCACTTGCCTTTGAACTTGTACTGCTTGTGTTGCTTGGACGTCCCTTCACCAGAGCTTTTACGCTTCCCGTTCTTGGAGTCTTGTTCAACCACGTTGGCCCCTTCAATGGTACGAGTGTTCTTCTTGTCAGCAATTCGATTGTCCTGCTCAATCCGCAGCCGCATGGTCAAGTTTTTGAGAGACATATCCTTAAGCTTGTGCTTGAGATAATTTTTGAAATCCTTCCATCCGGGACGTAGCTTCTCGATCGCAGCAGCAACCTGAAACGGCTCAGAAATTATCATTCCTTTAGCCTCAATCTCATGGATGAGTAACTGGAGTTGCTGGACCTGTAAGACAACTGGTTTGGCATCAACCATAGAAAAATCTAGGAACTTGCCTACCACAAATTTTTTATGGCCAGCATCCTCAGTTTTATATTTTTTCTCAAGTGATTCCCATAAATCTTTTGCAGTTTTAAACTGACTATAGGCATCATAAAGAGAATCATGAAGACCATTGAGAATGTAATTTCTGCACAAAAAATCTAAGTGCTTCCAGGAGTCTATTGCTACCACTGTTGTCTTGTCTGTCTTAGCAAGATCTAGAGCATAGGTTGTCTCTTTTAAGAATTTGGACAGGTTCAGTGTGGTCAGATAAAACATCATCTTTTGCTGCCAACGTTTGAACTCGGTGTCATTAAACTTGTCAGGGCGTTCTCCATGATGAGCATGGACCGCTGGCGGTAGGTCATGAGTTGCTGTTGGAGGCTATTTGATCACAGCAGCAGTCTCAGGTTCTTTTCCAGAGGTAGTCATGCTGCACAGTGAGATAAAAGATCAAATCTTTTATATGTTTTATAGTAAATAGTATCTACTTGTGTTCATAAAACAGTATGTTACAGAAGTGTTTGGTGTACAAACATAACAACACTGTTGTTTTCTGTAACTTGAAATTTACAGAATTGAATACTTCTGTGAAAGGAGTATTCCTTGTTTTGTTTTTGTTTGTACAGAACAAAACCTGTAGATGTTGTTTAAAGAGTTCTGCTGGAATCAGAACACTATTAAACAAGACAGAAAAGGGAAAGAAGACAGGACATTAATGGATTTGCCAGGAACTCTATGCCAGAAAACTTTTTGTCTTAAAATTGTTATTTCTCTGGATAAGGTCCCTGCATAAAAAAGAATTAGTGGGCTGTGTGTTCTAAGTTCCACGAGATCAGTGATATTTGTCCTTAAGACAAAAATAGGCGTCGCAATAGTCTGGATGGAATTGAAGCCTGTTGTATCTCTGTTTAGGGCAGAAGGAATTTTTCTAACCTTAATAAACGAATTTCCTACAGTATTTATCTAAGACGATTGGGAGTTGGGGCTTGTCCAAAACAGACATAGCGGTTGGGGTTTGTCCGAACTGTTTCGGACACAACAACCGTCGCTGTAGCCGTCATTGAACTGGCTTATACAAAAAGGGTCACATGAACTGCAAAGATAGGGTCCAAGCCAGCCAGCCGGGCGGGCAACCGACCAACCAGCCAACCGAGCCGAGCTGGGTCAGGCGAGCGGCGGCGGGCGCGCGCGTGTGGCACTTAGCTAGGTCTTCCCTCCTACACAAATGTGTAGTGGCCCAAGGACCGATTGTTAAGCCTAAACGTTCTTCTTTATAAAGTAGAACTCTTTTTTTTTATTACCAGTGTGGGATTCCCCACTTCCTACTTTACATAATTCCCTCATTCAATTATTATTAAAACAAGTTTCCAACAGAACAGTGTGATGATGGCTCTAGGGAGATTTCTAACCAAAATGTAGTTAATTTATTTCGACTTAGTTCAAAACAAACCCATGAGGTGTATAAGTTTAACAAACACATTGAAAGGCCTACAACATAACTACCATCAAGTTAGGGGTGGTTTCGATACAATCTCTCTTTGGTTTTCCTTATTTGGTAGTTTATGTGTGTCTGTGTGTTGGGTGAAGGGGTCAGGGGGTTATTCTTTGGGGATGTTTACAGTGTTTGTGATAGTTTGGGTGTTAACATTGTAAGTGTGAGGAGAGTAGCATGAGGGTGTTATCAGTGAAACCACAAATCAAATTTCAAAAAGATAATGAATTTAAATTTAACATAAAAAAATATAAAAAAATAACTCCATTAGATAAAGTATGCGTAGGGATATGACAGTTGGATTGAGATTACACTATAAATATGATAGATGAATATGAATCCTTGCCTCATTTCAGGATTAATAATTGATTAACCAAAGAAATTTTTTAGAGCCAGTGAATTAATTGCAACTTATAAGAAAAATTCAGAAAATATTGCGGGGTTTGTCTCAATTTACTTTGGTTTCTGGCCTACTAAAAGACGCGGAAACATAAACATCAATGGAGTGGTTGTAGATTATGTATATGTAGCTTTTTGTATTCATGTGAAGCTAATGCCTTGGACAATTCACCATGCATTGCCTATCAATTTCACAAATACAATTGACTATAAAGAGTTTTTTTTCATGAAGTTTAGTGCTGCTTACGCTTACTGCTACAAGTGTGATTTTGTAGTTGCCTTGAGATTTTATTTATGAATATCTGTGACTCATTTTAGCTGCTGTTATTTTGTCTTTAATAAGTTATTTGAACTTTATCAATTTTGTACAAATTTTATATTGTTACTGATTGTTGTGCTTTTTTTTTTTTGTAGTTTCCTTGAGATTTTTTTTTTTGTGAATTTCTCTGACTCATTTTAGCTGCTCCTATTTTGTCTTTAATCTATTCTTTCAACTTTATCAACTAATTATGTACAATAATTTGCAAGTATAGCTTATTTTTAGGCTACTCCCAGTCTCTCAATATTTACATGAATAACTCAATTTTTAATGTTATATAATTTTATCTAACACATAATTTTTAAATAGGTTCCCGCTTCTTTTAACACTCCACATCCCTTTACACATGATTGTTTTGATTTCGATTCTATAGAAGAATTTGTAAGTAACTTATTTTTAGAAAGATCTTAATAATTATATATAAATTCAAATTTTACAGTTATATACTTTTTATCAAACCCATGGTTTTAAATAGGTACCTGCAACTCCATTTGACACTCCACATGGAACTCCACCTCCCCCTCCACGAGCTTCTCAAATTTCCCCTTTACATATGCCTGTAATATTAGATCATGATAAGTGAGGGGATTCAAGTTTTGTAGACGAAGTGGTATGTTTTTATGATATTTTAACTAATCAACTCTTTTACATAAAAGAAAGTTAAGTGAATATGTTTGATATCCTTTTTGTCCCAGATGTGTCTGTGTGTCTGTCCCCTAATAATAGAGTTGTTGTTAGTCCAAAAGGGCACAATAATAAGCTGGAAGGGGGGGGGGTTGAATAGCTTATTAACACTTAAAATTTTTTGTAATAATTCATAGAACAAGAACTTGTAATATATTAAGAAGATTGAAGTAGCGGAAGACTTGTAAGGAAGACAGACTAAGTCTGCTGGTGAAGCATTACTTTTTTTTTGTGTGTGTGGAGAAAGCAGGGCGGCACCTGCGAGGATTTATTAAATAAGAAAGAAAGAAACAAACTTAAGGGGGACAACCAGCCTTACCCTTTGAACGGGGGGACAGAGGAGCCTTACCTCGAAGGGAAATACATCAAAGAAAAAGAAATTAAGAAATCCGGTAGACTTAGCTAATTACTTAAGGTTGCTGCTCAATGGAATAAGTAAATACAATGAAGATAGTATAAAACAGTAAGTGAGGAACACATGTATTTTGAGATGGTTCGCACTATAAAGAGTGCTATGTCCACTACCAAAGCAGTCAACCTTGGATTTAAATGTGCATTATATTTTCCACTAGTTCTATTACAGAAATATCCAATGGATCGTGTACAAAATATTTGACTTGTGTCTGGGGGTGGGGAAATTGAATATCTGGAAAAACAGAATATTCAATATACAGAAGAATAGTAAAGATTACAACAATAAGAAGTAAATGATTAAGAGTTGATGCAGATCTTCTTGTTGTTGTTGAGGACTTCGTTGATCAGTAAATGATCTCTTGAATGCACTGAGTATAAAGCTTGATGTTGTTGGATAGATTCAGAGCATTGTTTTCTTCAGTCTTTAATGATAGTATTTATAGCGGGCATCCTTGAGATCGTTGGAGAAGACGAAGTGAGTAATAGCTCTATTAGATTAAATGATTTAAATGCTTGGAGTTGCCTTGTTGACTTCATCTTCAATCTGAGACTGATCAGGGTATGGAGAGGAGTAGGTGCAGCAACTGACAGGAGGGAGACAAATAGAGTTGTAGACCTGCAGTAGTTGGTACAGTCTGGTTGTGTCAGACTGTGCACCTGCTCTACAATATTCAGGAGACGAAAGTCTTCATGCTTTTTCGGAAAAGCTGGAGAGACGTGTCTAAGAAGTCAAACGCTGATTTGAAGATGGATTAATTCAAATTCAAACTAAACAAAGTTGAATTTAAATAATCCATTTAAGCTTGATTCAAGGAAGGGCTGGGCACGTCATGCTGTTAGAGTGCAGACAAGGTCTACCGCTGGAGGCTGCTTGAGAAGTCTGCTGGTGAAGCCTTTAGCCGAAGTCTTCTTCCTAAACATGTGAAGTCTAAAAACTATTCTAAGAAAAAGTTCTATACACAGTTGCCACGCTAACTGGTACGCATCCCATTTAGCCACTAAGTATAAAACCTAATGTAATGAATGAATAAATGCAAATCAAGATATAATGAGAAACAACAATCTCCTCCTATTTGCATCTGGTCATCATTACTTACAAGTGAGGACTATGAAAACTTTTAGGATAGATAATAGCACGTTAGAAAAAATATTTCTAAGTTTTATAACATCAGACATGTCTTTATCAAAAAAGAAAACACCTCAAATGTAACAACTAATCTTAGTGCTTACAACAGAAGAGATATAAAGAACAAGCACAAGGATTAGAGATAAACAGTTCAAATGAATTTAAACTGAATGTTTAAATTCTAAGCAGATGTATGAATTTAAATAACAAGAATTTAAACAGTAGACATTTTTGAAAAGAATGCACTTCTGTATTTCAAATGAGAAGTTTAATTTGTACGGAGTTTTCAAAAAATAGGTACAAAGGTTAGGGATAGAAAGATATAAGCTACCAAGGCCGCTTTCCCTTTCCTTTGGCTGCTCCGTCAGCTACTTCTCAAAATTCTCATCCTCGAGTCCTGGTATGGTCATTTCAGTCGATGAGGAGTTAATGCAATGAACCACATAACTTTTCCATGTATCATTCTAGAATTTACTTGATTCTGCAAAATTCTTGATTTTCTCCAAATCTCTGTGCACTTACACCAATCATGATTATGGATTGATTTGAACATTTTTATAAAGTTTATAGCACACATTTCATTTTAGCAACAAGATATGCACAAGAATATGATGAATAGCAGTCCTAACATGATTGTTGCATTTAATTGTAACTTAGGGTCAATTGCATGATAAGTTAGATCCATTGGATTTTTCTTGCTAATATATCTCAAGCACGCTTTCGAACCGTGTCTGCATGTTAGTCTCGATTGTCCCTACCATCTGCTCTAGCAAATGCTTATGTGAAATCCAGTGATATTAAATCTTCGATTCCATAACTTTCATAATTGATATGATATTTTATGTGTTTTACTTTCTTAAAAACTGCATGAGTATTTTGGCATTAAGATATGATATAGGCCATCTTTGGATTGTTTGAGCCTAAATATTTCCCGACCTTTACTAAAAATATCCCTAGTGTCTCCTTTGAGCCTTATTAAAAGGAAAGGAGTGTGCTAAGCACACATTGAACCCCCATTCGACTTCGTTTCTTTTACCCACATTAACTTAACCCGAAAAGCCTATACACTTTAGCCTACCCATTGAGAGAATAGGATGTGGGTGGGAATTTAATTTTAAGGGACCAATTTTCAGTTAGAAAAACTTTCGAAGGCTTCTTCTTCCCCGTCGATGTTATATCAAAAAAAAAAAAGAGAGAGAGAGAGAGAAATCGACGAAGAATGAAACAGAAGAAGAAGAGTGCAAGAAGATTCAAATGAAAGCATAGCTTTCAAGAGAAAAAAAATATAATAGAAAAATTCTTCTGAAAAAGAATATTAGATATTTTTAGCTTGATATATTGTACAAAATAAGTTTGGGGGAAAAGTCCCCACTTGTGGTCTTTGCAGGTCCTAGCCTAATTGGGAAAAACTTCCTTTTGCTTGGAAGTATTAGGGGTAAAGGGTAGTCTTGCTCTCTCACTTTGTATTCTATTTGCTTTCCATCATATCCCCCTACACCAAGGCCTTACATTACAAGCTATTAAAGACCTATTGATCTTCTTGCCAATGCTTGTGTTTGTTGATTTGATTGTAATGCATATAAATTGATCTCCACTTCATATTCATACTATTCGCAAGCTCACCGTGTTAGCATAATCTTAGCAATTGCAAGTAATTGGGGCATGAGAGCATTGTATGTCATACATAAGATGTGACGACCCGACCCGGATCCCAAGACGAAATCCCAAGGTCGTGCCGCCGGAAAGCAAATAACAACAAACAAGTAACAAATAATGGGTAGGGCCATAACGGCGATACACCGACAACTTAAAACACATGCGGAAGCAAATGAAATAAAACAGTGGCGCCCGAGCTAACAAGCTCAAACTAAAACAACCAAAGAGATGATTAATCTCTCGGTCCAAAAATTCGACTCGCGTGCCGCAACATTGGGCACGTAGAACAACTCCCTGTTATGCAATTCAAATATATAGCATAAAATGAAAACCAAGTCATCGGCGAAACTACGGCCGGAACCCAACATTAAACTAAGTCTAAGACTCTAGTCTAACAACTCAACGGCTAAAAACATGCCGGAGTACAAACATAATATTTAACTAGCAATTTAACATGCTAACATAATCACCAATTAACCAAGCGACCAAAACCTTCGGCTACCAACAACATGAGTACTAACATTTATAAGTACTAACAACCGAAAGACATATGGAGATATAACCATAAATAAACATCCAAAGACGACTTCTACTTGTCGGCTACCAAAAGAATAAGCTAAACAATATAATTACAAATAACACAATTCACATTTAGGTTGCTACCCCAACATGAAGTTTACATAACTTCATCTTTCCCAACGACCTCACCAAAAACAAATAAACTATCTAAGTAGCAACCTTGCCAGAAATAATACTTCATCAACGCAATCTTCTTGATTTACTTGATCCGCACGCCGGCTCGGATCTAGGGAAAACAACCAACAAATAAAAGTAAGTCACAAAGACTTAGTAAGTTACTAACCGTAACTTCCTATCATGGCATAATGCTCAATCATAAATTACATCATGCTATCGTCATGAAATAACTTTATATAAAATCATGTTATGGCATCCATGCTCAACATTAATAAAACATGTTATCATTGTAGTATAACATCTCACTAAAATCCATGTCAAGGCATTTATATGCTTAACGATCATAATTCTTGTTATTGATATTACATAGCCTTCCGATGATTTACATGTCAAGGCATATAAACTTAACAACAATAATTCTGCTTTTAACATAATGCCATATCCGAATAATATTCATGATAAAGCATATTAACATAACAACGGTAATTCATGTTATTGTTATAACATAGCCTTCCCATAATATTCATGTCAAGGCATATAAACTTAACAATAATGATCTATACCTTTGGCATAAAACCACATTCCATTAATACTCATGTGATAGCATACATGCTTAACAACATTAATCAATATGTTATCTATTAAGTATAACATGTAAGAAACCAAAACAAACATCATATCATATCCAATTCACCAAGCACGTTATTCACTTAAGCACTTGTGAAACAATTCATGTATAAGGGATATGATACCATTACCCAAATTCCTCCGCGTGTCGCTCCCGCAAAAACACGTGCAAAACCTTTATGTGCCCTCGATATCCTCTCGTAGATATCGACGCCCCCGAGACAGCCTCCGCCGAGTTCCATAGTTATCAAAGTCATGTGTATTACTACAACTAAGATAAACTACTTCCCCACCGTGGCCATCGATGGAGGGGTGTGCAAACCCAAGACGGCGATACATCGCGATCACGAATCCCATAATTCGTGAAGACGATGTATCGCCCCACCAAAGACTCAACCACCGACGCCACTGGACTTAAAACCCAAGCACAAGTAATATATACTCATATGCTCAAAACAAGTAGGTAAACACTCTACTATCAAACTAGTCATGCAATTCATCCACAACTAGCATAAACATCATAACCGAGAATCATATAAGCTCATAATCAAGTGTGCTTCACACACTTCAAAACTTCTTGGAGGCTCGACCTCCATGAATTCTACCCAAAATTCCGTAGGACTTAAAATTATAGTTCCTAGGATTCATACTAACCCAAAGGTTAACTCCGTTGAGTTCAATCTAAGTTTTCCGAAAATTCAAGGATTAGAAGCTTAGGCTTCATCAACCCCTTATATTCATAACTATCGCCCAAAACCATAATCCCAATGTTCAATATACTCATATAAACCCAACAAATTATTTAATAAAGCAACTTAGAACAAATTAATCATCTTGAGCATAATTTCATCTAAGTCATCATACCAATCATAACCTTCAAAACATGATTAAAATTTACAACATGGTTTAATATAATCTCTTAAACATGTGTAATTCAAAAACTAGGCTTACAATCATGTTTGACAAGCCGAACACAATTTGGGGAAAATCCCTTCCAAGCATCTTTGTCATTCAAGCTCAATACCCATAATCAATTCATATAGCAAAGTTTAATATACTCTATTAAGCATATAAAACACATTAATCAAGCTCACATCATCAATTTGCAAGCTAAAACAAAATTAGGGCAAATCACCCTCCAAGCATCTCAACCAAACTAACATCAATCTTCATGAAAAATCAACATAATCAAGTTCAATAGGCAATTTAGAACATGAATTTCACATAGACATGGTCTCACATAGGCCAATCAAGCTCTAACATAAACTTGAAATCCTAGGGTTCATACATTTCTAGAAACCCTAACAATGGCTTCCATTGACCCACATAGCACACATGGTTGATTCCCTAGGGTCAATGGAGCCTAAAAAGAAGAAGAAGAAAGGTAGAAACTTACTCAACTTAGCCCTAACAAATCTGAAAATTCGTGCCCTAGAGATGATGTCTTCTCTTCATCTCCTTCTTCAAGTTTGTAGGTAGAATGGGGAAGATGAAGACTCCATTAATGGCCTCCAAAATCAGCCCTTGAAGACCCACGAATCTCCTCCTCAAGCTCTCTCTCAAGCCCTTTGAGTGCTCCCAAATTTGCAAGAAGAGAGAAAGGGAGTCAAAGTTTCGCTTGGCCGAACTAGAAGGAATGAGCGGCTTGGGTTTTATATGGGGATTAAATCCTCTAATTACCTCACTAATTAGCCCCTAATACTCTAATAGGTGTTTAGGATTAGTATTAGGATAAGTAAGTAGGGTTAGGATGGGTTTAGATTAGGTTTAAAGGGTAAAAATTTCGGACAGCGCAGACACAAATTGAAAATCCCGAAATCTGGGTTTAAGACCCTTGCGGTCGCATCATAGAGGAGTGATGCGAGCGCATCCTCCTGCTTCCTCATTCCCGGCCTTTTCTGCTTCCCTGCTCGATCCCGGACTCTCCCGCATGCGTTCTCGAGTCCTTCCAAGCCAAAAATGGTCTACAATTCAACCTTAATGTCCTCCAAATCACAACCCAAGCAATCAATCCTCAAACCTTAACAAAACAAGGCCAAGAACTCAGGCAAAACTCGCCCGAACGACGACCGGAAAAGTCAAACTGAAAAGGGTTTTCGCTAGAATCAAACTAGCAACCAAACCGACGATGCAACCAACATCTAACCAATATCCAAGGCATGTTAATGATGTTTTAAATGCCCTCCAATAATTATCCATGAAGTTACAACATAAATCTTAAACCCGAGATTCAAAGCATCTCGCGAAAGAAAAATGCATACATGCATCTCAAACGACGTCAACGATCATGCTATTGACTTTAAACATATACGGGAGCTAAATGAACATAATCATGATGATTATAAGTGTATGAATTCATGCATAACACAAGCAAACCATAAATTAGGGTTTTACATAAGAAGTGCATGAGATGGATGTATAAGTTTTTGAAATCCTTGGTGATATCTCTTTCTGTAATAGACCGGGTTTGGATGGTAGATCTCATACTCTATGTTGCATTGGTTTTATTCAAAAATTTTGATTTTAGAATGAATGTTGTGCTTAGCTTAATAAAACTGTTTTAGTTAAGATATTCTTTATGACTGGTTATCACACACACACGGAGAAATTAAGACCTGTCGCAGCTTGAGTATAAGTCAGTTTGTTCTGTGGATTAGTCTGCACATATGTGGTAAGCGTCTGACTAAGACCATTTTGTTATGCCATGCTCTTATGACTTGAGGTTGAAACAAAAAAAATTCGTTTTTATAATGTTTTTAGAGTAAATTTGACTTGCTTTTGTATTTATTCATTTTTGTATTTATCTGCATAGTCGAGTCGCTTGATCGATGTTTTATTTTATCTATTTCCTTGCAAGTGTACAAGACTATTATAGAATAGACTCGGAAGCAAGGGTCGAACCCACAGAGACAAGTGATCACGAACAGTGCGGTTATAGATAGCAAATTATTAACCTAAGGGGGTTTTTTTTTATGTTTAATTCTACTCTAAATTACTAGTTATAGATGTTAACTAATTAGACTGTTGATTCCTATGATTAGATTTGGTTGAGTCATCTTCTGATTCTATTGTACAGTAGGCTAAAAGGTCTGCGTACCGATTAGTGTGGCAACCTGCCTTAGAATCATTTTGTTTAGAATAGTTTCTAAGTGTTAGTTCTTAGGCGCACGCAAGCTTCTACAAGAAGCCTTGAAGGAACAAACAGACTTTGAAGTCTCGCTTCATATAGCGGAAAATCAAAATTGGCCAAAATCAAGGAACAATGACACGTGTACACCTATTTAGATATTTTCGAAAATATCTAGTCATCATGTCTTCACCGATTAATTTTTCAAGAAGTCAACTCGCATAATGACAAACCGCATCTGCATCAATCCTCGAAAATCAAGACCGAAGACATTACCCGCTTTGGCTAAGAAGACTTTCCAAGCCGCAAAGCTCGCACTCAAACATTACTCGCTTAGTAATGTCTTCTCGCACACCGCATCTCCGATGACTCGTGGTTTTCCCCAAAGCGCCGAATTGCATTCAATGCAAAGGAACGTTGACTCGATTTATCTCGATTTTAACCCAACGGTCAAAAGATCTCTTCCTGGTATATATTCAAGTTTTGAAGATCTGAAGAAATAACTCTTGCGCATTAAACTCTCAAGCTTCATCTTCATCACTCAAGCATTCAAGAGATCAAAGGACAAGGGCTAACACTTCACCAAACTTTCTGAAGCTGCAGATCTGCCATCTTAAATTCTTTCTCAGCTTCATTCTGTTTGTCTTTAAACTGTTCTTTAATTCTGCACGTGTGGAGAACAATTATCTATTGATTGTCTCTCTCACCTTTATACACTTGGTTAAAAACTCATTTTGTACACGATCCATTAGAGATCTAAATCATAAACCTAGTGGATAAACAAGTGCACTTTTAAAATCCAAAGCTAACCACTTTGGTAGTGGATGTAGTACTATTCACAGTACGAACCACTTCAAATTCCTGTGTGCAGTTCAAACTCTTCTTATCTTTCACTTTAATCGCTTATGTTTAACTATTCCATACGCCTAACAGACTCTCTTGATAATTTCAAAATCTAATTTGTTTCCGCTGCCTAAGCACTTCTATTCAAACATTTTATAAATCCTTTAGAAGTGTTCTTAAAAGAAAAAGTTTTATAAAAACATATCTAGGCTATTCAACCCCCCCCCTTCTAGCCTAGATTGAGCCTATTTTGGGACCAACAATTGGTATCAGAGCTTGATTCTTTGAAAAATCATTTTTCCAAGATTAACCTCTTGAGAATAGATCCTATGGCTCACTATATGCTGCCTACTTCAAACACCAGCCACGTCCCAATATTGGACGAAGGCCATTTCGAAGTATGGAAAGATAAGGTTATGAGATATATGAATTCTATTGACAATCGGTTGTGGCAATGTGTTCTGACAGGTCCATATATTCCAATGAAGCCCAACCTACTTCAAGTAGCCAGTGGTCCTCCCGAGATACCTAAATCTATGAACGAATGGACGACAGACGAAGAAAGGAGGCTTGTTGAACTCGACAACAAAGGCTATTCATATTATATCCCCTGTTGACACAAGCACATACCAACAAATCATCAGATGCAAAACTGCCAAGGAAATGTGGGAAGCCTTGGTGGAATATCTTGAAGGAGATCTACCCACAAGGGACAAAAAGTACAACTATATTCAACAGCTCGACTCATTCTAAAAGATCCTAAGGAGACTCTACGGCAAGCCTACGATGCATTTTGTGAGGTAGTAAATAGTTGTTACTCTTTAGAAAAGAATATAGTGTTAAAGAAGTAAATATGAGATTTTTAGCTTCTTTAGGAAGTTTGTGGCATGTAAAAACCACTGCAATAAAAGAGTCCAAAGACTTGAACTCCATGCATCTCAGAAGCTTGTATGCGAGTTTAACAGTCTATGAGCAAGAATTACTTCAAGCTCAAGAACAGGACAAACATTTTAAACTTCCTTCTTTTTCTGCTATCTCTCAGGAAATTCCTGCTCAAGAAAGCAAACCATCTACTTCTTCTTCAAACGAGAATGAAATTCTCTCTGACGAGCAATTTGCTATGTTCGTTAAGAAGTTTCAAAAGTTCTCAAAATTTAACAAAAAGAAAGAAGCAAACCAGCAGACTTTCGTAAAGACCGAAAACTCACACAATAATGAGTTAGTTTGCTACAATTGCAGGAAACCTGGTCACTTTGCTTCTAAATGTCCTAAGCCTAAATATGAAGCCTATAAAAGGAGACCTTCTAAATCATTTTCTAAACATAGAGGTCTCCTGGCTGAGGACTTAGAAGAAAACCATGTAGCCACTTGGTTTGAAACTGATTCTGACGAGGATGATAGTGATGACTCACCTGAGCAAGCACACATTTGTCTTGTTGCTCTAGAGTCACCTCCCACCTATGACTCGCAAGGAAGTTAAGTACTCTCCCTTTCAAGCTAACATAGAACAATCTTCTGAAGAGCCTTCAAAAGAAGAAATCCTCAAGGATGCTCAAGACATGCTAGAGGAATTCAATGAATTTAGGAAGGCCTATGTTAAGTTAGCTAAAAGTCATGAGAAGCTGAAGTCGAATCGAGAAATCCATGCTGAAACCGAGTTAAAAACTCTCCATGGAATCCAGCAGGAAAGTATCAAGTTAAAAGAAGAGAACAAGTTTCTCAATGAAAAGGTTGCTTGTCTTATTGATCATGCCAAAGAGTTATCTGCTGAGAAAGAAGAGTTGCAAAAAACCATTAACTCATGGAATAACTCAACGGCAGTCTTTGATCAAATTCTTGGAGATCAGAAGCCCTCAACAGATAAATCTGGGCTAGGATTCTCTAATGAAATCTCTAGCGCAACCTCTGAACAAGAAAATGAACATTTTACAGTGAATAGTAATATTCCTGCACAATATCAGAAACCTAACAAGGGTAAAGAAGGAATTGGTTATACTGCTACTCCTTATAAATACCCTAAGGTTCAAATTAACAAACAATGCTGAAGCTTTGAAAGCAAAGCAATCATCGCCGGAGATAAATCTGTTAAAGGAGGTGCAGACTTACAATGCCTCTACCAAAGACTTCGTGAAAGCAAAGGTCGCTGCTTCAGTCAGGCCTATGAAAAGCCTCGCTCAAACCTATCGATTCATCAACAAGATTACAGATGGTGCCATCGCTGAATACAGAATGTTGACACCAAGCTTAAAGGAAAAATGCATGAGGCATCAAAGTCTACTACAAAGAAATTCTTTTGCTAAAGCAAAGATCGGCCAGATACGCACTCAAGAAGCCTCATACGTATGCCTCTAAGCCTCGCCGCTAACAAGACTACCAACCCAAAAGCCTGTTAAGAAAAGTGTTCAAAAACCTTCAAATATCCAAAGATAATCATGTAGACTTGTAATTTTCATCACCGCACGTACATTTTGTAAATGTTTTGGCCACTTGGTCCATGAATGTCCCGAATCCATCATGAAGCCCGCCTGGATCCCCTATTCCAAAAATCGTGCAAGTATGGGTTCCAAAAATACGCTAACCATTTGGACCCATAAAGAAAATAAAAGGGGACCATGATTTTCTTACCTCTACATCTCGTGTGTGCTTCATGGCTAATTCCAAAGAAAAGAAAGATGTGTGGTATCTAGATAGCGGCCGCCAAGACACATGACCAGAGAATCCCGCTTTCTCTAATATTTCTCAAGCGTAAGGCCCTCCAACTATCTTCTGAGACAATGCTAAAGGAAGAACAATTGGCTATGGATCCATCATTCGAGGAAATCTCTCCATTGAAAAGTCTCTCTTGTAGAAGGCTTGAAACATAATCTCCCGAGTATTTCTCACCTCCGTGACAAAGGGCTTATATGTCAATTCTCCTCAAACGTATGTGATATCAAGGATCCAGCCTCTTGCTCGTGGTTATCGGTCATAGACAAGGGAATGTCTATGTAATAGATTTGAATGCCTACAGTAAGGCTTACTAATCTATGTCTTGTGGCAAACTCTCAAGACAAAAGCGGCCGTGGCATAAAAGACTCACTATTTGAACTTCAAATATCTAGCCAAGCTATCCAAAGAAGGTCTAGTCAAAGGATTGCCAAAGGTCTCGCCGACATGATCGCTCGTGCAAAGCATGCCAACCTGGAAAGCTCTCAAAAACGCATCATTCAAAAGCAAACCAGACTCTCAACGACAAGACCTCTACAACGCCGCACATGGATCTCTTCGACCGCCACTACTATTAGTTATGGTGGTTTCGTATACACGCTAGTAGTAGTGGATGATTATACAAGATACACTTGGACGTAGATGATGTCTTCTAAAGATCACACATACGATCTTCTTACAAAGACTATTCGTAAGATTGCAAACGCAAAAACTCGATGAAATCGCTGACGCTCGACGACAATGGCACCGAAGTTCACCAACAATGGAATAGCAAAGTATTGTGATGATCACGGTATTGGGCACACTTCTCTCGTCAGAAGAACTCCACAAAGAAACGGCGTTCGAAAGGAAGAACGTAACACTTATCGAAGTCGCTTAAAACTATGCTTGTCAAGCAAAGTTGCCCAAACACTCAAGTCAATACGCCCGCTTACTCAAAACGATCATTGATCAACAAATTTCACGAAAACACCCTATGAACTTTGGAGAGGTAAAACCCCAAACATTGATTTTTAAAATCTTCTATCAGAAATGCTTTGTAGTCTACAATGGTAATGATTATAGAGGCAAATTTGATCATAAAGCCGATGAAGGTGTATTTTTGGGTTATGCCTTACACTCCAAAGCTTACGTGGTTTTCAACAAACGCTCATTAAAAATAGTTGAATCTGTTCATGTTTCATTTGATGAATTTGATTTATTAGAGCCACATGTGGCTCCAAATGTTGCTGATGACTTTGTTAATGTTGAGACAGGTACACCCCAACCATCGACCTCTAGTATACCTAATCCTTCACCAGCAACTCAATCAAACATTCCTGACCATCACTTCTTGACAAACGGGTCACCAGAAGACTTCAACCCCGCTCAAGAAAACCGAATCAAGAACCTTTGTTTCTCAAACCGAAAATTCTATTCCTCAACTCACCTATGAGCCAAATCTCCTGAACACAACTCTCATCAAGACACACCGATCTTCCCTATAGCCCTCCTTCGAACCTTGTCATGAAGAAACAAAGAAGAACTCATCATATTCCTCGCTGTCACAAGAACATGCAAAGACCATCCAATCTCTCAAATCATTGGTGACATTCATGTTGGAGTACGGACCTAATTTAAGATCTTCCAAAATGAATGTATGTTCTCAGGCCGCATTTGTCTCAGAAGAAGAGCCAAAGAAGGTCGAAGAAGCTCTTCAAGATCCAAGTTGGCTGGAAGCCATGCAAGAAGAACTTCAACAATTTGAACGATGTCAAGTATGGAAGCTAGTTCCAAAGCCTCGCCGATCATACGGTCATTGGCACAAAATGGGTGTTCGTAAACAAGAAGGATGAGGATGGAAACATAGTGAGGAACAAAGCAAGACTTGTTGCAAGGATATCGCCAAGAAGAAGGAATCGACTATGATGAAACATTCGCTCCCGTCAGAGCAAGATTGGAAGCCATCGTAATTTTCTTAGCCTACGCTACATACAAAGACTTTTGTGCCGCACTCAAATGGATGTCAAGAGCGCTGCCCTTAATGGTGATCTTCAAGAAACAACTTTACGTTGCTCAACCTCCGTGCTTTGTAGAAAAAAGGAAAAGAAACTCATGTTTACAAGCTTAAGAAGGCTCTCTATGGTCTTACAAGCTCCTCGAGCCCGGTATAAAACCCTTTCTAAGTTTCGTTGAACAAGGATTCGTGGCGAGGCAAGATTGACACCACTCTCTTCATTCTCAAGCACAAAGGACATTCCTCGCCGGTACGATCTACGTTGATGATATCATTTTCGGATCCACAAATGAGAAGCTATGTAAGCGATTTGAAACGCTTATGATCGCAAGTTTCAAATGAGTATGAGAACTCACATTCTTCTTGGTCTTCAAATTCAACAACCAACAAAGGAATATTCATCACCAATCCAAGTATGCTAAAGATCTTGTCAAGAAATTTGATTGGAAACAAGAAACACATTTGATACTCCAATGGTCGCTAGATGCAAACTTACAAAGGACTTACAAGGAAAGAAAGTTGATATCACCCACTATAGGAT